>JAKTRX010000007.1:0-407262 GCA_030579915.1 Starmerella bombi
ACAGACTGCGCCAAATACTACTCACATGCGTTCTTGCCGCTGGGCTACTCGCCCTGGGGCACGGAGATCCGCCGCCCGAACAGCGCGACCACCGACGCGTGGCCGGACACCTCGCGCGGGTCGCCAACCGTCGCCAACGCGGAGCCGGACGGATCGCCGATCGGGCTGAAGCCGTGGCGTACTTTCACGCCGCAGCAGCCCATTGGCAGCCAGATCGGGCAGGCCCCGGAGCGCTCCCTGCTGTACCCGTACAGACTGTACCAGAACGGCAGCTCTGCGTCGGTCGCGGCGCCGCACGCACACTCCCAGCTTCCGCAGAGCGGGCACGAACTCAGCAGACAGGGCTCAGGCGGGCCGAGTGGACTTGCATCGGCTGGGCTTGGTGGCAGTGGGCTTGGTGGCAGTGGGCTTGCCGGCAGTGGGCTTGGTGGTGCTGGCAGTGGGCTTGGTGGTGCGTCGGGCAGTGCATTTGCATCCGGAAGTGGGTCGGCTAGATCGGGTGGATCAGGACCAGGTGGATCGGGTGGATCAGGACCAGGTGGATCTGGATCGGGTGGACCAGGTGGATCGGGTGGATCGAGTGGACCAGGTGGACCAGGTGGAGGATCGAGTGGACCTAGTGGACCAGGTGGACCTGGTGGATCGGGTAGATCGGGTGGAGCTGGACCTAGTGGCAGATCTGGACCCGAGAGTGGACCCGAGAGTGCGCCCGACAGTGCACCCGAGAGCACGCACGAGCCTGCGGCTAACGGGCACCGGCTGCACGCGCACGCAGAGGACGAGGGCACGCACGCCAGCGAGCCGCGCGCGCGCAGAAGCGTCAACGTGGTGGACGTGGAGCTGCTGTCGGACATCGGGGCGTGGCTGCGGTCGCTGCGGCTGCACAAGTACACCGGGAACCTCAGCGGGATGCACTGGCAGGACGTGATCCAGCTCAGCGACCAGGACCTCGAGGTGCGCGGCGTCAACGCGCTCGGGGCGCGGCGCAAGCTGCTGAAGATGTTCGAGGAGATCCGGCACGCCCAGGAGGAGGGGCTGTTAGTAGAATAGATGTGCAAGCATTGCTGCTTGATGCTATATAGTAGTTATATATATGTCATGAAACGTCGAGGGCGCGCGTCAGCACCAGGTAGCGGTCGAGGTGGTGGCGCGCGCGGTCGAGGAACTGGCGGAACAGCGGCACGCGCGAGACCAGCCACTCGAAGTAGGGGATGACGAGCTTGCTGAGGAAGCCGATCTGCATCTCGTGCAGCGAGCGGTTGTCCTGGGCGCGCAGCTCGCGCGCGTCGCACTTGGGCTTGCCGCACACCTCGCTCTGGTCGCGGAACTCGCGGAAGATCAGCTGCGCCGTCAGGTCGTACTGCTCGTTGGCGAAGCGCGCGGCGCTGGCGAAGTCGCTGATCTTCAGCACGTGCACGAAGTTGATCACCGCCCCGGCGTCCGCGTCCGCGTCCAGGTACTGCTTGTGCTTGGCCAGCTCGGTGGCCTCGATGCCCTGCCGGATCACCCGCTCCCAGTACGGGTTCGTGGCCGGCCACAGCTGCGCCAGCACCTGCCGGAACACGCGGCTGTGGTATATCTCCAGCGACCCGTAGCGCGCGACGAACGCCGGGTCGAACTGGTCGAGGGCCGGCGTCATCAGGCCGGCATGCAGCATGTCGTGGCCCAGGGCCGCCAGCGCCAGGCCGAGTTTTTCGTTGGCGCTGAGCTGCCACGGCAGGTCCGCGCGCAGCACCAGCGACACCGTGAACTGCGTCACGTCCACGCAGTGCCACAGCGTGTGGAACGGCAGGTGCGCCTTGTACATCGCGCGGCACACCGCCAGGAAGTACAGCAGCTGCGCGTCCGTCTTGCGCAGCTCGGGCGACACCCGCGGGTCCGCCAGCAGCCGCCGGAACAGCAGGAACAGCACGCACAGCAGCTCGTTCCGCGTGTACATGTGCGAGCAGAAGTCGCTGTCCAGCACCACGCGCTCCATCTCGGCCAGGCGCGCGCGCGACACGCCGAGGTCCTTTTCTATCTCAATTACAATGTGCGCGGGCAGCCGGAACCCGCCGTCGAACGGGTTGACCACGCCGTGCTGCTGCAGCAGCCGCTGCGTCGCCCGCACCAGGTCCACCGGCGCGGGCGCCTGCGGCGGGGTATCGTGGAAAATCGTGACGTTGGGCGACGTCACGCCGATGAACCGGGCGAACTCGAGCGACGCCCGCGCGTGTTGCGGCACCACGACGTGCAGCTGCTGGCTCGGCTGCAGCAGCGGGTACACCAGCAGCAGCTGCTTGGCGAAGTCGGCAGGCCCGGCCTGCTCGTCGTAGCGGAGAACTACTATGGTTTCTGCCGGATCGGCGGGGGTTTGCGACATCTCCCAGTTCGACACGCAATCGTATGGCCGACGTCGTCCGTTCGCAGGCATGGCTATTATATCCATAGCGGTTATTTAATTGCTTAGATAATGTCCTCCCCGATAAGGGTTCCGGAGAAAACCGTTGGGACTGGGCTGGGGCCGCGATTAGGCGCCGCCGTGCCTGCGGTTGCGATCCGCGTGTTTCGGCCTGCGCGGCTGCGACGGTGCGCGGCGGCGGCGCTGGGGGTGGCAGGCGCTCGCTGCTGTGTCGCGGCGCTGCGGGGGGTGCTGGCGAACGCTCCCCGCACCGGCTCGACTTATGCAATTAACGGTTTTCTAGGTTCAGGGCGCTTGTTGCTGAAAAACTAATTAAAAAAAGATCACCCGCAGCTGTCAACGCTGCACCGGGCTATAAATGGACGCCGGCCCACGCGCTGCGCGCCGCCTCGCAAACGTAAATACTCACTTATGTACAATAAAATACCTCTCTAGTACAGATCGTAGTGCTCCAGCGCGTGGATCATCCAATCGTCGATGTGGCCGATCTCTGCCACCACCTCCGGCTCAGGGTCAGGTGGGTCGGGGTGCGCTGGCTGCAACGGAGGCGGTTGTGACGGCGACTGCGGGGGTTGCGACGGAGACTGCGGGGGCTGCGACTGCGCTTGCTGGGGCTGCGGTGCTTGCGGTGTTTGCTGCGGCCGCGACTCCGAAAACTCCTCCTGGTCCATGCGCGCCTCGCTCAGCGCCAGGTTCGCGGCCACCTGGTCGTCGCGGTCCTCAGCCTCCGCCATCGCGGCCTCCAGCCGCTTGGGCCCGGCCTTCTGCAGCTCCTCGAACGACGGCGCGGCAATGGCTCGTCCCGCGTCGTTTCCAAGGATGTCCTGCACGCTGAGCTTCGAGAAGTACTCGGTGGTGAAGTCGCCCTCCTGGATCACCACGTTGTCCAGGATCGTTTTCTGCGTGGCCTTGCGCAGGATGTTCGACTCGATCGTGAACTCCGAAACCAGCCGGTAGATGTGCACGTCGCGCGTCTGCCCGATGCGGTGGCACCGGTCCTGGCACTGCCGGTCCATCGCGGGGTTCCAGTCCGAGTCGTAGAAGATCACCGTGTCCGCGCCGGTCAGGTTGATGCCCAGCCCGCCGGACCGCGTCGACAGGATGAACACGGGGATGCTGGGGTCCTTGTTGAACCGCTCCGTCAGCGCCTGCCGCTGCTCGATGCGCGTCGCGCCGTCCAGCCGCAGGTACCGCCAGCCGTGCAGGTTCAGAAACTGCTCCAGGATGTCCAGCACGCGCGTCATCTGCGTGAAGATCAGGCACCGGTGCCCGCCGCTGATCAGGTCGCGCAGCAGAATCGCCAGCTTCTGCAGCTTGCCGCAGTCGTACTGCAGCAGGCGCTTGTCGGGGAAGGCCACCGACAGCCGCACCTGCGGCTCGTGGAACAGCGGCGACGCGACACACGGCGCCAGCTCGCTGCCGCGGCTGTACACCTGCGACGCGATCGGCTCCCCGAGCATTTCCTCGGCGTAGTCGAGCACGACGATCGGCGGGGTCACGAACGCGAACCGCTGGATCACCGGATGCATGGCCTGCTCGCGCTCCTCGTACGACAGCACGCCCTTGATGGGCTGCTGGAACACCCGCAGCAGCGAAATGCAGTCGGTGCCGAACAGCGGCACTCGGTTCGTGCGCGTGTTGTTCAGCTGGATCGTCGCCTGCTTCTTCGCGATCCGGTCCAGGCGCCGCTTCCGCAGGGCGTACTTGGCCCACCCTTGCACGGTGTTGAGGTCGAGCTCCTCGTCGTCGCTGTCTTCGTTTTCCGTTTGGACCAGGCTCTGCAGCTCGTCCACCAGAATCTGGCTGCCGTTGCCCAGCGACTTTTTCGTCAGGGCCGCCCACTTGGCGTCGTGCTCGAACTCGCTCAGCACCAGGTTGTACTGGTCCAGCTGGGTGCAGGTGGGCAGCACGAACTTCGGCACCGTCTGGGCTGCGAAGTCACGCCCGACGTGGTGGTCGATGGTGAACGACGTGACGATCGGCCGCACCTCGAACAGATCGGGGTGGTTGCACACCTTCCGCAGCTGCATCAGACAGTTCAGAATGGACATGAAGTTGCCCGACTGCAGCGTCGCCTTGGTGCTGGCCCGCGCCATGAAGTCGTCGTACAGGTACCGCTGGCGCTTCGACAGCCGGCAGTACACCACATGCTCGTACTTCCCGGGCATCTGCTTCTCCACGTCGATTTTCAGGCGCCGCAGCAGGTACGGCCGCAGCACCTGGTGCAGCTTGTTGATCGTGGCTCGCGCCTCGTCGTCGGCCTCGTCGCCCTCCTCGACCATCTGGTCCACCGGCTTGGCAAACCACTCCTGGAAATCGTCCAGGCTGGCGAACCCGGCCGGCATCATCTGCGTGGCGCGCGTCGAGGGCATGAGGAAGTACAGCAGAGACCAGAGCTCCACCAGGTTGTTCTGCAGCGGAGTTCCGGTGAGAAGCAGGCGGTACTGCGCATTGAAGTTCAGCAGCGCCTGCCACCGCTGGCTGCGGAAGTTTTTGATGTTGTGCGCCTCGTCCAGCACCATGTACTGCCACCGCTTACCGCGAAACACAATCTGGTCCTGGATCACCAGCTGGTAACTGGTGATGCACACATGCCAGGTGTCCTCTTTGTTCCAGCCCCGGCGCTTGCGCTTGCGCTGCTGCGGCGTGCCGAAGTACGTGAGGATCTTGAAACCCGGGGCAAACCGCTTGAACTCCATTTCCCAGTTCAGCATCACCGAAGTCGGGACGACTATGAGGTGCGGTCCCCAAACGTGCCGCTCGCAGGCCAGCCACGAGAGCAGGGCAATAGTTTGGATCGTTTTTCCCAGTCCCATTTCATCAGCGAGGATCCCGTTGGTGCCTGACTGGACCAGCCCAGCTAGCCAATCAAGCCCGTTACGTTGGTACTCACGCAGGTGTCCTTTGAGCAGGAACGGGGGCTCAATGCGGTGCAGCCTACTCGGCTTCTCCACGTCGGACGCGGGTTCCTCCGTGGGTTCCTCCGTGGGTTCCTCCTTGGGTTCCTCCTTGGGTTCCTTGTTGGAATCAGGCTCCTCCTTGAGTTCGCTGCTAGAATGAGGCTCCTCCTTGGGTTCGTTGCTAGAATGAGGTTCTTCCTTGGGTTCGTAGATGGAACCAGGCTCCTCCTTAGATACGTTATTAGAACCAGGTGCTTCCATGGGTACGTTGTTAGAACCAGGTACTTCATCCACCTCCATCGGTGCGTTGTTAGAACCAGGTACTTCCACATCCACCTCCGGTTCCTTGTTAGAACCAGGTACTTCATTCACCTCCATCGGTGCGTTGTTAGAACCAGGTACCTCCACATCCTCCATCGGTGCGTTGTTAGGTGCTTCCACATCCACCTCCGGTTCCTTGTTAGGTGCTACATCCACCTCCGGTTCCTTCGCATCCACATCCATTTTGTCAGTCCCAGCATCGTCGTTCGTACCCTCAGGATCAGTTTTGATATTAGAATTCACGGACACCGACCCGTTAGCATTATTAGTTGCGATTTCGTTAGTCTTCATATCACTTCCCAAAGACTCCGTATTATCCTCGCGATCGGAATCCTCTCCATCGGCCGACCCGTCGCTGTCACTCCCTTCACTGATCTCAGCGTCATCATCGTCATCAGCTAACGCGTTTCCTCCTAGCAACGAGGCGAGGCTGTGCTTGGGTGCTTCATCTTCGCTTTCACTCTCGCTTTCGCTCTCACTCTCGCTGTCGTCACTCTCGCTGACACTCTCGCTTTCACTCTCCGCCTTGGTCTCCGCATAGATACGCAGAGCCTCTTCGCTGGGCTTGTCGTAGCCGGAATCAGAGTCGTTTTCATTCTCGCTTTCGATATCAGGCAAGTTCTTATATTTCTCGCGTAGCTCGTCAAGCGTCAACTCAGCGTCATTAGAATCATTGCGCACGTCGTCTTCGCTGTCGTCCTCACTGCCAGCGTCCTCAGCGTCGTCCGAGGCATCCTCGTCGCTGCTGTTGGGCTCGTCGAGGTCGCCAATCCGCGACTCGATGAGTTTCGCGGACTTGTCGAGGATCTGGTTCAGGTATTCTTTGCCCTTTTCTCGCTTCTCCTCGGCCAACACAGCCTCACGTCGCTGCTCCACGATTTTCTCGGCCAGGCGCCATTTCTTCATCACTTCCTGGCTGGTCTTTCGCGCCACCTGCCGGATCTGCCGGTCAAGCTCTTTCCGCTCCCGCTCCTCCGCACCCGCGAGTCTGCGGAAGTACTGCTCGACGCTCTGCGTGTTCCGCTTCACAATGCTCTGGTGGAACTTGCGCAGATTCGTCCGCAGCTTCGAGTAGTGGATAGCCTGGCTGAGCATATGTTCATGGTGGCTCGGCTCCGTGGGCACCGGTGGAGTGAACCGGGGAATCGTTTGCTGGGTGCCCACCCCTTCGGCCTCCAGCCTGGCCAGCTTGCCCGAAGTTCGCGCGTCCTCGACGAACCTGTAGCTGCTGACGTCCACGTCCACCTTCTTTTCCCACTGATCCGCGGTCATGGGCTCGATGTCGTCCGTGATGGTGCGGAAGCTGTCCAGATACGCGCCCAAACTGCCATTGAACTGCGGCTTGACGTAATGCAGAGGGTGGGTGATCAAGCTGTTGTGCTTAGCCCTTTTCGTAGTGGGAACGCGCTCGTCCGGCCAGCCGAGGTCCCCGTCGACCTGCAGCTCGCCATCACCCCCGACAACGGCCGGTGGAGTGACGGAGCGCCGCTTGTTTCGGGAGGCCGGCGTGGCGGATGTGAGGGATGCCGGAGGCGGCGTCTGGCGCAGAGGGCGCTTCGCTGGAGCAGAAGTATGGCCAGCCGATACCGCTGCTTTTTTCCCCTTGATGCGGGCCTGCCGCAGACTGAACTGCTGGTCCTCGACGTCCTTGCGGACTGATTGCACGCGCTTGGACACCTTTCGCGTGTCCGCCTTCTTCTGCAGACGGCCCCAGATGTCCAGCTCGTTGGTGGTCACGAAGCGGCGGAATTCGGACGTCCGGTCCCGCTTCGCGACCTGCGGGTTGTACTTCACGAGCGAAATGTAATTGCGAAGCTGGAACAGCAGGCGCACTTTCGAGTCGTAGTTTTCGGCTATGGAAACCAGCTGGTCCATAGCATCGGGGTCTGCATTCGACGAGTTTCGGGGCATCCTCGCCGCTGTTCGGCCTGGTATTTAGGCAGGGAATAGTCCTCGCTGTAGTGTGGTGCCTGACGGAGTTTCGGCGGCACAGAGACCGGTATATGCGAGATATCCACTTCGTCCGCAGGTTCTGTCAAAAATACCTGACTGCGTGGAGGATTACAAATACCAAAAACCCTTCGCTTAAGGAGGCGGGATCAAGCAAAGAGAATAGGGGACGGCCCGCTGGAAAAAGCCGGTGTGTGGCGACTGCGTGCCCCAGTATTTAATCTACGTAGACTATTTTAGCTAGGCCGAGGCGCCCGCCAAAGGACGCCCAGCTGCTTCTTGGCCGACCGTATCCGATCCTTGCCCAATTTTTCACTCTACCATGCGGCCCCCCACGGTACGTACAGCTGCCCAGCAGGTGCGAGCGGCCGCCGAGGCGGCCAGCGTCACCGGCGTGTTCCACGAAAGGCTAATTCTGCAGAAAATCCTGCACCCCCGGCCGGCCGACCGCGAGTTCCCCTACGTGGAGGCGTTCGAGGAGCTGCAGCGAATCAACAGCGAGCATCGCGCCCGGAAGATCGAGGCCAAGAAGGTGAGCATATCGCTGAAGCCGGCCCCAGCGCTCCTGCAGCCCACGCGCGAGGCCACTGAGCTCATGCAGCGGCCGGCAGTGACCACCAAAGACATAGAATCGTTCCTGCGAACGTACCTCGCGCTGAGGCCACCGTACGAGGCCGCGGAACAGATCGACAAAGGCATCGCGGACCTGGTCAGCGCCAGCACCGCCAACAACCTGCGCACGCTCATGCTGTTCCTGTCCCGCTACTGGCAGAGCGGGTTCGAGGGCTCCCGGCCGTCCATATACTCGTCACGCCGGCACTGCCGCACCATATTGCTGAAGAGCCTGCAGTGCCACCCCCGCACCACGCACCAGAACGGCGGAGAGCAGGTTGGCGTGCCGGACATGCAGAAGTTCGAGCAGTTTGTCGCCAACTTCTTCGAGTACATGGGCGTGGCCCGTTCTGCGCACGACGAGCTCGACGACCTGCTGCTGCAGCTGTGCGCCTCCTGCGGCTCCTTGAACACGGCCACGGGCATGATCATGATACAGAGGAAGGAGGCGCTGAGCGAGCCGGCCCTGAAGGCGTATCTGGACGCCCTGGCGTCGTCCAGGCCCACGAAGGAGTCGCTGAGCCGCGTGCGCTCGCTGCTGATCAACGACGAAACCGGCCCCGCGGCAGTGTCGTTCTTGCTCCCGCTGCTGTCCTCGCCTGCCGAGGTCCTGGATCTGCTGGCCGCCGTGGACAGGTCTGCGCTGCGGGCCGACGTCTACGAGCAGTGCCAGCACGGCATTGTGGAGCGGTTGCTGCAGCTGCGCAGCTCCGTGCTGTTCCCCGTGCTGCAGCGGATCAAGACGCATGCGCCGCTCGCCAGCGAGACCGTCGATCTGGCCCTCGCACACGCACTGGACGCTGGCAACCTGAGTGCGGCCAAGCAGCTGGTGGACATGGCACCACGGCACACGGAAGCGGTGGAGCAGGCGTGCATGCAAATAAATAGAAGTACATAGCTATGATGGCGCCGTGTGCTGTTCCTGGGGCTGTGGCACCGGCTCGTAGACCACGGTGGTGCGGTGATGCGGCTTGAAGATCAGCACCAGGGCCAGCCCAATGACGATGAGCACCAGCAGCAAAATCACGTAGCACTTTTGCGTCCGCTTCTGGTACCGCTCGCCCTGCACCAGCTGCTTGTCGGCGTTTTGCACGTGGTGCAGCGTGGAGTCGATGTTGTAGTCGATGCGGTCGACCAGCGAGCCCTGGTCGATGACCATGGTCTGCAGATCGCGGAAAATGTCGGCCAGCTCCAGAATCGTGTCGGCCACTCTATTAATGCCTTGTTCGCGGCGCGCAACCTCCGCGTCCTCGTAGCTGGGGTGCTCGCGCTGCAGCGTCATTTGCGACAGCGCGACGTCGTCCTCCACGCTCTGCCCGCCCGGGGGTGCGCCGGATATCATTCCGGGCAGTTCGCCCAGCTCGTCCTGCTGCAGCGTCTTGAGGTACGCGCTCTGCATCTGCCGGAACCGCGTGGAGCAGTCCTGCACCTTCGTGGCCATGGAGCTCTCGATGTTCTGGGCCAGCCGCGCCATATTCGGGTCCTGCTGCTTCGAGGCCACGCTGCTGAAGCTCTTGACCAGCGTCTGGCACTCGCGGATGGCCCTGGTGGTCGACACGCGCAGCGCCTCGATTTCCTTGTCCACCGAGCTGCGGTCGTCGAACCCGGGCAGCGAATTCTTTTTGTACAGCGGCTGGAGCTGCGCGATCTGCTTCTGGATCTGGTTGATCACCTTGTCCAGCTGGTTCGTGATGTCCAGCCACTGCGGTGGCATCTCCTCCATCTCGATAGCGTCCTCGTCGTCGCTGACGATCAGCGGCTCATTGAGCGGCTCATTCGCACCGGCTGCGTTCGAAAACGGGTCGCGAGTGAAGCTCTGCCGGTACGAAATGAACAGGTTCGTGCGATCGCGGATGAACACCATGAGGACACACACTACCGTTACCCCCACCCTCCATGCCTCTACCCAGGCCATGCACATGGGCAGGCCCAGCAGCGGCCGGAAAGAGGCGATTCTGGCTTTATTCGGTTACGCTACATGTATATGCCGGGCTGCTGGGCTGCAGCCGCTGCGGTGTCTGGGAAGACGCCCTGCGCCCGCACGCGTGCCGATCCGCAGCCACAGCAGCACCGCAGCCCGTCGAGTTGCCGTGCGATGCTCGTGCTACATAGCTAAGATTATATACCTGATCCGGGGCTCTGACCGCAGTTCACTGCAGATGGAGCAACCATGACATAATCTAACCCTGCAGTGCTGGCTGATTTCAACCCTCACTTGGCAGGTCTGGCAGACATTCGGCCGCGGCCATTCCCAGGAAGGCATGTGCCGTGGAGGCCGTTTAATAGCTCTCGGGTTCCGCTGGCGCCCATTGGCGGCGCGTGGCGCAGCTGCAGACGGCCCTGCGCCTGCCACACGCTATTCCGAATGCGGCCGTTGATGGAGAAACCCAACCCTGGGGCCATGCTGCCGCACTATCGGGAATTGAGGGCCAACAACCTCCCTTACCGAACAGTAACGCGATGGATTCTTTGACCCACCCCACAGTGAAGGACGGCTGGTTCCGCGAGGAGAGCGACACCATGTGGCCCGGCCAGGCAATGGCCCTGCGCGTGAATCAAATCCTCCACGTCGAGAAGTCCAAGTACCAGGACATCCTCGTGTTCGAGAGCACGGACTACGGCAACGTGCTGGTGCTGGACGGAGCCATCCAGGTGACCGAGCGGGACGAGTTCAGCTACCAGGAGATGATCACGCACCTCGCGATGATGAGCCACCCCGACCCCAAGCGGGTGCTGGTCGTCGGTGGAGGTGACGGCGGAGTGCTGCGCGAGATCGTCAAGCACCCGCAGATCGAGAAGGCCACGCTGGTGGACATCGACGAAAAGGTCATCCAGGTGTCCAAGAAGTTCCTGCCCAGCCTCTCGGTGGGGTACCAGCACCCCAAGGTCGAGGTGCACATCGGCGACGGGTTCGAGTACCTACGGACCCACAAGAACGAGTTCGACGTCATCATCACCGACTCGTCCGACCCCGAGGGCCCTGCCCACGTGCTGTTCGAGGAGCCGTACTTCAAGCTGCTGAGCGAGGCTCTCACCGAGAAGGGCGTCATGACCACCCAGGGCGAGTGCATGTGGCTGCACCTGCCTGTGATCAAGAAGGTGCTGAGCGCGTGCCGCAAGGTGTTCCCCACCGTGAACTACGCCTACACCACCATTCCCACCTACCCGTCTGGCCAGATCGGGTTCATGGTGTGTTCCAAGGACCCCAACGCAGTCCTTACCAAGCCTTTGCGCAAGTGGACTCCGGAGGAAGAGGCTGCGCACCTGCGTTACTACAACTCGCAGATCCACGAAGCCGCTTTCATCCTGCCCAACTTTGCCAAGAAGGCCATTGAGAGCACTAATTAGAAAATAAGTACTTTCGACGCAACGTAGTTACTTGCCCACTCAATTGCCAGTGCAGCTACAATATAGAATCTCCATTATGGACGGCTGTATCAGTATATAAAGGCCGGTAGCTTGCTTCGTTGTACCAAATTAATGTAAGTGTGAATAGAAACAGTTGCACAGCATTATTGTACCACCGTAATGATGTACCGCATGGATCGCATGGATCACCGCATGGATCGCATGGATCACCGCATGGATCGCATGGATCTACCACATTATCGTGCTGGTTCACATACCGCTATTCTATATGATTTATCACATTACTGTACGTTCACCACCCCGTTATTGTATATGACTTATCACATTACTGTACGTTCACCACCCTGTTATTGTATAGATTTACCACCTTGTTGTACCACCTTGTTGGATCACCGCATTATTGTGCCACTGCATGGTTGGATCACCGCATGGATCATGATTTACCACATTATCGTGCGTAGTACCACCTTATTATTTTACAGGCTACCACCTTGTTACTACCTCACTACCTATGTACCTCATTACTCGTTACCTTGTTACCCCACTTACCATCTTTACTAGGCTACCTCATTAGTAGTTACCTCATTAGTAGTTACCTCATTATATGCTATCCAAAATTAGTCAATTGCTACGCCGGCACTCTGAATTGCTGTAGCCAGTGGTGTACATACATTGCTTCCACAATATCTATTGGTAGCAGCCGCAGGTACTCGTCCGCCATGGTGGTCTCTACCCGGCTGTACGACGTGGTTTCGGAGTCATCGCCTGGCGGGTTCCATATGCTGGGGTACAACGCACTGGGGAACCCCGGCCGGGTGGTGACAGTGGTGTTGGTGGCATTGTTGGTCCACCGGCCATCCAGCCACTGCAGATGCTCACACGACGTCTGCGAGATCGTGGCCTGGCTGTTCAATGCTGCCTCGACTATCGCCGTGTACTTGTCCGTGGGCATTTCCCCTGTGCGGACGAACGAGCGCTGCGTCAGTTGTGATCGGGTATCTAGAACACGGATGTGTGGCAGTTTCAACGCAAGCTGCTCGCCGCTGATCGTCAGTCGGTTGCCAAACAAGGACAGTCGTTCGAGACTCCTACACTGCTGCAGGATCTCGATTGATCTGGTGTCTAGCTTGTTGAAGGCTAGGTTCAGTGATTTCAGGAACGGGAACATCCGCGGGAAGTTGGCTGGTAGCTCTCTGATTCCAAGGGAACACAGGTCAAGGTGCTGGGTAGCATAAACCGCGTTTGCAGTTGCGGGGAACGGCCAGCCTTTAGACAGGCCACCCCCTGCTTTGATGTCTCTAGCGCTCATTAGCAGCGACATGTCTAGCTTCCGGTTGGCATCGCCTCGTGGCTGCTCCCAGCTGAACGTCTCGAGGATGGCAGCTACAGTGTTGAAGTTTCGCACCGCCACGTTTCCATCGAACAAAACAACCTTCAGGCTTTGGAATCCAGAAAAGTCTATGGTTGAATTGTTGTACTGCATATTAAGCTCGCGCAAGTTCGGCAGTGGGTCGTTCAGCGTCGCCACATTGTTTCCTTCTAAGTCCAAGCTCTCTAAGTTGGGCGTATTCAACCTGACCGATATCAGGTTATTATGGGCTGCATCGAGCTCGACCAGCATCCCCAGGTTCAGATCGATGGATCGGAGGTGGTTATTGCGAATATTCAAGGTTCGCAGCGCCGTTAGCGACTCGATCCCCTTCAGCGAGGTCAGATTGTTCCCACTAACATCCAGACTGCTGAGCGCGCGCAGAGTAGACAGTGGCTCCAGCGTCTGCAGTTCGTTGTTGGCTAGAATAAGCGTCGAAACAAGGCAACTAGGGAACCGGTTCACATTAGACAGACAGTTGGACGACAGGTCCAGGTGCACCAAATTGAAGGGCAGGCCTTGCAAGCTGCGGATGCTATTATCATTCAAAAATAACGTCGTCAGTCGCGGGGTGAACTTGTCGAGCCCCAATATCGCCTCCAGCTCGCAGTTGTTCAGATCAAGCGAGTCTAGATCCTCCATGTCCGAGACATCTGCTGGCATTCTTTCTCTGATATGCTGGGCTAGCAGTTCGTAGCCCGCGCTGAAGGAATAATCCTTGCTCGCGATCGAGAAGTCGTACTCTTGCTTTTTATCTTCGTAGTCGTTGCCCATGCCGGTGGTGCCGGTGGTGCCGGTGGTGCCAGTAGTCGCGGTACTGGCTCCACTGAAAACCCGATTGGGCGAATCTGCGAATCTAGTTTGTGTATTTCGCACTGGCCGAGGAAACTGGAGATACTTCTTGACAACAGACTCTGGCGTCCTATCTCCATTCATAGAATCTGCCAATGAAGCAGGCATGGAATGACTGCTTAACGAACGTCCAAATCGCCCTGAATCGCTGGTAGATGGGGGTAGCGAAGCCACAGATCTACTGAAGTTGGAGCTCATTCTCCGCACTGTGCCGTCCGACCCCTGGCGAATCGATGCAGGTTGAACAGGCTCAGCGTAGTTCGGTTCAGCGTAGTTCGGTTCGGCGTAATTCGGTTCAGCATGGCGGGGTTCAGCTTGACGGGGCTGATGCCGAATCGGCTCATGTATCCCCAATTCGCTGATATCTTCATAGCGCCGTTGCTGGGGCTCGGTGTAGCGGCTGGGCTCAACATATGGCATTTTATTAGACTTTCCAGACCCCAGCAGCGTTTGGGCACTGTCTTTATTACTCACACGGTTAGGAGCAGGACTCTCACCCAAATTGCGTTTAATTGAGTCCCAGTTGCGGAGTTTTGGTGGAAGGGTATCAAGAGTATGCGAGGAAGAGCTGGACGTAGAAGGCTGGTCGTTGAAAACCGCACTCGACGTAGTGTCATCCGTAGCATGTGGCCTCCACGAAGGCATATGCTTGTCAGTAGTGTCCTGGCTGGTCAATTGCTGCTCCAGTTCGTCTAAGCTGGACTCCTGGATCGGGCTGGGTCGGAACGGCGCCAGGCCTTGGAGAACTTTACGTCCCTCATTCTGCAGATCGTCAGCAAGATTCATATCTGATTCATTAGCACTAGCGTTAAAGCTTTTGCCCACACTTGTGCCGTTCGTTCCTGTAGTGCCATTTCTAACGTCGCCTCTAGAGTTACTATCACCGGTACTGGAGCTATTCACACCCATGCTAGACAGTAGGTTTCCCAGACGTTCGTTAGTGTAGGTGTCGGGTCTTCCAAACACTTTCAGGCGGCGGTTAATGGGCTGTTCTGGCTCATCAGTCTCGTCACTGCTTCGTGATGAAGATTGCGTGCTGAAGTCAGAGTTTCCGGTGCTGGGCTCAGCGTTCTTATTAGTGGGATGCTCCGAATCCTGGTTGCTTGTTAGATCACCGACCTGCTCGCTGGTTTGCTCGCTGGTGTGATCATTAGTCTGATCCGCCCGATCCGCCTGATCCTGGTGCCGGTCGGGAGTTGGCGGAATCTCCGGGGGAATGAAAAGCCGGGTCAGGCGCGGGCTCTCGGATTCGCTTGCTTTGGGCATGTTGATTGCTCGCTTCCAGGGAGGGGTCGATTCAACTGATCGGGCCTGGATCGCAACTGTGGGCTCAATCTCTACTGAATCGCCCGACTGGGACGTGGAAAAATCCATGTTGTTGTTTGACTGGCTCGCCGCTACATCATTCTGGTTCTTCGTGGGCCAGTCCGCTGGCAGTTCGTCATTTAACCACGACATTCTTGCTCCAAATAGTGCGAGTGTCAAGTTGTTTACACTGGGTTGGGGCGACTGCATACAAACCACACCACATCACCCCATGCGAAACATTGACTCGATCAGTCAGGGCAGGCCACAAGCAGGCCAAGGCTACACGTCCCAAGGCTAGCCGACTTAAGTTCGACGCCTATTATTAAGGGTAACTATAACCAGCACTACCGTCGGTATGCCCAACACATGGATCCACGGTTATACTCCATTAAAACACATACATATGAAACATTAATATCCGACACCAGATATATCTATATATATACGGAGTAATACCACTCTGAGACTACGGTGCAGGCACTACTTCACCCCTATGGGCTAGGGCTTTCCACATCAGCATGGCGGAATTCTCCATTCCTGAAGGCCTTCCTCCGCCTGCGGTGGCTCGGCTAGTCGAGCTGCAAAAAGAGTTGGAGGAAGGTGATATAACCGAAAAGGGGTACCGCAAACACCGCGAACAAATCCTGGTCCAGTATGGCCACTCCAGGTCGGGCTCAATTACCAGCCTGCCCCAGGAAACCGTCGTATACGGCCACGATCGGCGGCAGAGCGGATTCGACAGCATTCTCTCGTACCAAAACTCGGACTCCCCGGCCCCTGTGGTTCGTCCCAGCGAAGAGAGCGTGATCGATTTCACGGATCTCCAGCCTCCTTTACTCCCCAGAGGCATTCCCGAGACGGCAAACACAGACCCGCTGAACGTGCGCGTGCGCCTCAACACGTTCGACAACCTGCCGTCGATTCTGCGCCACAGAGGCAGGACGAACGGCGACCTAATTGCATTCCAGTGCCTGGACGACAAGGGCAAAGAAACAGACTCCATTACGTGGGGGAAGCTGGCCTCGCGAGCCGAAAAGGCAGCCCAGATGCTGCGGGAGCAGAGCGGCTTGTTCCGAGGCGATCGCGTTGTGCTGATGTACGCTCCCATCGAGGTCATCGAGTTCATTGTGGCCATGATGGGCTGCTTCCTCGCTGGGCTGGTGGCCGTGCCGGTGTCGCCCGAACACGTCCAGATCTTCCTGCAGCCAGTGCTGAAAATGGCCCAGTCGAAGCTGGTGCTCACGACGGAGCTCATGCACAAACGCATCATGAAGCTGCCAGCAATCGCGCAACTGCAGACCTCGGCCACGTTCTGGAAAACCAGCGGATGGGGATCCTACAAGGCCGTGAATTTGCCTCCTCTGCAGGTCCCTGATCTGGCGTACATCGAGTTTCTTCGCAGCGGCATGGGCGACTTGCGGGGTGTGGTGATGTCGCACCGCACAATCCTGCACCAGATGCGATGCTTGACCGCATTGACGCAGTCGCGCCCTTCCACTACCGCACCCGCTTCGTCTGGCCGTACCGTCGTGGATAGAGTGCTGTGCAGCCTGGATGTGCGACGGTCTATTGGCATGATCCTGGGCGTCCTGTTGACTGTATATACGGGCAACCAGGTGTTCTTCCTGAACCCCTCGGCCATGGCCACACCCGGGCTCTACGCACACCTTGCATCCAGGCTCAAAACGACGATTCTTCTGTCAGACTATCCTGCCCTGAAGGGGGTGTGCTACAACTACCAGATTGCGCCGAACCTGACGCGAAACTTCGTGAAAAGACACGACCCAAGCCTGGCCCACGTTCGCTGGTGTTTGGTGGACATTCCCACCATCGATCCGGAGTTTTTGACCGTGCTGACCGACCGCTGGCTCAAGCCTCTAGGCCATCGTGACCCGCAGTCGGTAGCTGCACCTCTCCTGACACTGACCGAGCACGGTGGAATGGTTGTGGCCACAAAGGACTTCCTGACTCCCGGTGGAGAAACCACAGAAGTGCACATCTCTCCGGAAGCCCTGTCGCGGAACAAGATCGAGTTTGTAAGTGATAGCGAAGTGGGGCTGTGCTCATTCGGGTTCCCCATCCCCGATGCCACTGTGGCAATCGTGGACCCAGACACATGTATCCTGTGCCAGAAGGATACCGTGGGCGAGATATGGATCGACTCTCCGTCTCTGAGTGGAGGGTTCTGGGGCCACACCGATGATACCAACAACTCGTTTCACGCCCGGTGCTTCGATGCCAACGGAGAACTGCCCCAGGAGTACCTGCGAACAGGCCTGCTGGGGTTCATCCAGGACGGAAAGGTGTTTGTGCTCGGAAACAAAGTGGATCGGCTGCTCCAGGTCACCCCAAAACCACGCTACTACTATTCGTATCAGCTGCTGGACTCGCTCATGCGGTCAGTACCGGAAATCTACGACGGATGCATTTTCCAAGTCCCGCTGAAGCTCTCGCCCTCTGACGAAAGCGCTATGCTGCTCAACGTGGTGCTTCTCGAATCGCCCAAGGCCAGCAACCAGCCCAGCCGAGCCAACAGCCTGCTGGAGGAAATGGCCAATCAGACCATGGCCGTGCTGCGTGAGGCCCATGACTTCAAGGTGTTCGCTGTGCTGCTGAGCAGTCCTGGATCAGCACCGCGCACCATAAGATCGGGACGCCCGGACATTGCCAAGGTGGCTACGCGCCGTCAGTTCCTGCGTGGACAGCTGGCATCCTCTCATATCAAATTCGACCTCGAGAATGCCGGAATCCACTTGCCCAAGGGCGACGACGTCAAGGGCGGTATTTGGGGCCAGGCCATTTCTCATATCCGCACCAACCAGCTGGAGCTCATGGGCAGCGACAAGCAGTACAGCGGAGTGGATATGCGAACCAACGTTCTGGATGACCGCATGGCCACGTCTCTGGATACGTTTGACTCATTGGCCCAGTTGCTGCAGTGGCGCATCGGCCGCCAGCCCGACGAGCTGGCATACCTCAGTATCAGCCCCAGCGTCTCCAGCAACACCAACACGGTGAACCGGGAAACCAGCTGGCGCAAGCTCGGGCAGCGGGTTGCTGCAGTGTACTACTACATCCGCAACAAACTGAACGTGGCTCCGGGAACCGTGGCTGTCCTCATGTACACCCACTCTGAAGACTATGTCCATGCCATATATGCATGCTTCTTGGCTGGGATCACGGTGATCCCCCTGTCGCCTCTTAATTTAGATAGACTCGAGGAAGATGTCAACAGCCTGCTGAGCGTCATTCGGCAGTTCAAGGTTTCCGTGCTGTTGGGCAACTTGGAAACACACAGCATGATGGAAGACAAGCATCTGACCAGCCATCTCAAGTCGCACCAGATCAAGATACCCAAGCTTCATAACACCAGCAAGGCTCGCATCAGTGATGAGATGAAACCCATTGGCACCATAAAGCCGTCGGCCTTCTCGACCAAATCCACTGCTCTGATCTGGCTCACTTACAACGCGGACCACGAGTACACGGCGAGCTACTTCACCCAGCAGCAGATCCTCGGAATGTGTAAAATTCAGAAGGAGACTTGCCAGATGAGTGCCACGAAACCGATCATCGGGTGCGTGCGCTCAGTCTCTGGCCTCGGGTTCCTCTACACTGCCTGCTTGGGTGTGTACACGGGATCGTGCACGATCATTGTGAGCCCCGTTGACTACGCAAACAACCCGGCCATGTACTTCGTAACCTCCTCGCGCTACAAAGTGAAGGACGGGTATGCAACCCAGCAAATGCTGATGCACGCCATGAAGCAGTTGCCCCGGCCCAAGGGATTCGACATGTCAGATCTGCAAAACCTGGTGGTTCCGCTGGGTGGACGGGCTGATTCCGAACTGGTAGAAAAAATGCGGGCTACGTTTGCCGCTGTGCACATGGAGACAGTGGCACTGAACCTGGCCTACGGGCCTGTCTGCAACCCGATGGTCACTACTCGCAGCTACATGCTGGTAGAGAATATCGACCTATGGCTGGATCCAGTTGCACTCCGGCAGGGACTGGTGAGTGTGGTGAATCCCAGCAACTCACCGCAAGCACTCCACCTGATTGACAGCGGCATGGTTCCTATCAACACCCAGGTGGCCATTGTCAATCCAGAAACCCACAACCTCTGCAGAAGCGGGGAGATCGGCGAGATCTGGGTAGTTTCGGAGGGTAACGAGACCACCCAGGTCAGCCAAGGCTCACTGACTAGCCGGTCCAGCTCGAAAACTAGCTCGAGCATTTCTATGGAGATTGCCGATGGCGAACCGAACATCAAATATATGAGGACCGGCGACTTGGGCTTTTTGCACACCGTTACCAAGGGGCCTGGTCTGGAGATGCAGGTTTTGTTTGTTACTGGCTCCATTAGACACACCTTCGAGGTCAATGGACTCCAGCATTTCGTTGAGGATGTGGAGCAAACCGTCGTTAACTCCAACACCCACGTATTGGACTGCGTCATGGCAGTCTGCGGTGGGATTGTGTGTTGTATAGTAGAGACCGACGCGGACATCCATCATCTGGGTTCGCTCTCTGCGGTGGTCGCCAATGATATCATCACTGAGCACCAGTTCGCGCCGAACATCATTTCATTTGTGGCTAAAAACGGCATCCCGCGTAGCAGACTCGGCGAGAAGCAACGAAAGAGCTTGCTGCAGCTCTACACGGGCGTAAAACGAGCTCCACCGGGTAAACCGAACTTCCGCACCCTCATGGACTTTACTGTTTCACCGGTGAGTTTCTAAACCTTGTATCGCTTATTGAACTATAAATACATGTATACCCGTTAAAAATTACTAATTTTTTGTTTAGAACCAAGGATACCTTTATTTGCGAAATGTAATAATAAATAAGGCGGTCGCCAATAATGCAGTCGCCAATAATGCGGTCGCCAATTGGCCCAGTATGCTGAGTGTAAGCTTGCCAAAATTTTAGTACCAACGTGCGATGTTAATGCGCTTTGTTCACCATTTATTGTCGCTTTCGCCAGGGAGTCTCTGGACCCGTTTCTGCTCCCAGCTGTCCAAATCCATATGCTGTAATCGGTAGAATTCCTCTCTCATATCCACTTTCCGCTTTTTGCCGTTGATCTGCAGTGCCTGCTCCTGGGTAACTTCCTGCTGGCGCCGATCGAACTGTTCGTACCGGACCGACGCGAACTGGGTCATGAAGTGGGTGCCAATAAGCATCATGGCAAAGAAAGGGAGTCCAAAATAAATAAACGAGTTTCGCTTCATCCGCGCAATGTAGCGTCCATAAAAGCTGTTGTCTCGCTGCTTGCTCTCATGGCTATTTACGAACCTTTTCGTGGGGAACATTTGTCGAGGTTAAGGGCGTGGGACAGTGCGGGAACAGAGTTAAATTGAGGCAGTGATCGGCCATTGCAGTCAGACCAGATCCAGGCCACAACGGGGAAATTCGACAGTGTATTTTGCGAATAACTTGGTAGTGGGTTGTGCAATTTGCCTGCTTGCATGTGTGCAGCATAGCAAGTATATACTTCGAGGAAGCTGCGGTGAATTTAGATAGCGCAACCGAAAGTTCGTGGAACGCTGATATGACTCGACTCGGGCTACATCGCGAAAGACAAACATGCAGACGCAGCACCGAACTGGTGGTTTATATTTTATACCGATATTAGAGTGGACCAGCATTTACCTTTCCCTTCCCCCGCCCACTATCGATGTACACTGCGACGGTCAGAGAGTATACACCTCACCAAATCGGAACATCTGACCTCAAATACCATCTAGCCGGGCTCCCAGGGGGATTTCTGTATGTGACACATGCCAAATCGGGCAACATAATCAGCAATAGGCCGCTGATCTCACATTATGACCTGCAAACCAAGGCCATAACCCCCTCATCGATAACGATTGACGACAACTACACGATTTACGACATCAATGGACTGGCCAGTGATAGCACCGGCTTCACGGGTGCATACACATGCCACAAATACTTCGAGCTCTTCTCTGGCCGGGATTTCAGCCAGCGGTGCGCGGTGCAGTTCAATGCCAAAACGAAGAGTCCCAGCATCAGCGGTCAGCACGCATGTCTAGCGGCCGGGCTCAAGCTGGCGCTGGTGAGCTTCGACCCCCAATCGTGGAAAGCCACCGACGTGAGACACACAGACATCCCCTGTGAGACCTGCTGTGCCATCGACGGTGACGCGGTGTACCTGTGGTCCGAGGGCGAGCTGGTGCAGATGGACCGGCAGTCCAGGAGACTCACACGCATGTCTGCATCGAGCCAGATTACTAGCGGAATCTTCACCGGGGCCAACAGCCCCGTCGGGGTGAGCATCCAAACCCGGCCGGATCGGGACATTCTGGCGTTCACGGTATCCGACGGGTCGCTGGAGCTGTACGACAAGCGGTTCCTCAAGCAGGCGATGCGGAAACTGCTGCTGACGTACCCGTTCCACTCCGCGATCAGCAGCTCGGCCAACGAGGTGTACGTCACGGAGTTCAGCCAGAGCGAGATCAGCGTGATCAGCACGCTGGACTTCAACTGCCTGCACACAATACACCTGCCGCGAATGCCGTCCATCGGGAGGTACCCAGAGCCGCGCAAGCTGTGGCCCAACGACGACGAAAAGTACAAGCTGCCGGCAGCCGCCAACAGCGAGGCGCTGAAGGTCACGTCGCTGTCGACGACCGACGACAAGCTGCTGGTGGCCACAAAACACGGCGTGCTCGAAATAGACCCCGCGGGATACCGCCCGGGCAAGTATACGTTGAAAAATAGGTATATATAGATACTACCAGCAGTGCATTGCGTGGCTGTTTGCGCGGTGTGGCACTGTGTGGCGCGGTGTGGCGCGGTGTGGCGCGCGTGGCGCGCGTGGCGGTTGCGCTGGGCATTGGGTGATTGCCGCTTATGTTATCCGCACATGTTGAGAACACTTCCACTGCAGCGGATTCACACACTTCACACTGCTCTGAAGTACAGTACAATGGCTCCGACCAAGCACTTTGAATTGCTAGTTATTGGCGGTGGTTCGGCCGGTGTTGCCACGGCGCGCCGCTCAGCTGCCCACGGGGCGAAGACCCTGCTAATTGAGGGTGCTCGCATGGGTGGAACCTGCGTCAACGTCGGCTGCGTGCCCAAGAAAGTGATGTGGAACGCCAGCGATCTGGCCCAGAAGGTGACGGTGCATGCCAAGGAGTACGACATTGAGGCTCCCACCTCGCTGAAGTTCGACTGGAAGGCGTTCAAGGGCCGTCGCGACGCCTACGTCAAGCGTCTCAACGGCATCTACGAGAGCAACCTGAAGAAGGAGGGCGTGGAGTTCGTTTACGGCTGGGCCGACTTCGTCGACGCGCACACCGTCGAGGTCAAGCTGCACTCGGGCGAGAAGGTGCAGTACACCAGCGACCACATCGTGATTGCTGTTGGTGGCACACCCGTGCGAGTCAGCTCTCCCGAGGGCGCAGACAAGATCGGCATCACCAGTGACGGGTTCTTCGAGCTGGAGGAGCAGCCCCAGAAGGTCGCGCTGGTTGGCGCGGGCTACATCTCCGTGGAGCTGGCCGGTGTGTTCAACGGCCTGGGCACCGAAACACACATGATCGTGCGTGGCGAGCGGTTCCTGCGTGCGTTCGACTCCATGATTGGCGACACTCTCGGCGAGCTCTACAAGAAGCACGGCGTGCACGTGCACTACCACTCGGACGTCACTGCCATCGAGCGCCTGGGCAACAAGCAGATCAAGCTCACCTTCAAGGAGGAGGGCAAGCCGGTCGAGATTGTGGTCGACGAGGTTGTGTGGGCGGTTGGCCGCCAGCCGGTGACGTACGCGCTGAGCCTCGACAAGATCGGCGTCAAGACCGACAGCAAGGGCAAGATCGTGGTCGACGAGTACCAGAACACCAACGTGCCGCAGATATACTCGCTCGGCGACGTCTCCGAGAAGGTCGAGCTCACGCCCGCTGCCATTGCTGCTGGCCGCAAGCTGGGCGACCGACTGTTCGGCAAGCAGCCCAACGCCAAGCTCGACTACTCGAACATTCCGTCGGCCATTTTCTCGCACCCTGAAGCCGGAAGCATTGGGCTCAGCGAGGACGAGGCCCGCAAGCAGTACGACCACGTCAAGGTGTACCAGTCGAAGTTCATCAACATGTACTACTCGCCCATGGCGCAGGAACTCAAGGACCCTGCCGTCTACAAGCTGGTCTGTGTTGGCGAGGAGGAGAAGGTCGTTGGAGTGCACCTCGTTGGCGACGCCTCCAGCGAGATCCTGCAGGGCTTCGGCGTGGCTGTCAAGATGGGAGCCACCAAGAAGGACTTCGACAGCTGCGTGGCCATCCACCCCACTGCCGCTGAGGAGTTGGTCACTTTGAAATAGATAGCGCACTAGCATGTATATAGATAGTATGCGCAGAGTTCAGTACAGGTTCGCATCACCGGGTCAGATGGAATTTGTACCAGCACAAAATTCTACATAATTATATGAGAGACATCATCAACTGTGCGTAGCGGTGCTGTGCGTAGTGGTGCTGTGCGTAGTGGTAGTGTATATAGGATGATGTCACTGGCGGCCAGTATTTTAGACGCTATGATTTGCGTACATAAAACTGATCACATCACTGTATATATAAAGTGGTGTTCGTAGAGGCCGAGCCAGCTCAAATTCAGGTCTAATTTTATTGACACACAGCTGGTGCGAGTGCGTTGATTAACGGCAAAAGAATCTAGTAGGCGTTTGGTGAGTTGATGATACAACTTATAGTGCCAACGAAAGGGCCGAGCTCAAATTCAGCTCTAATTTTATTTACACATAGCCGGTACGAGTACCTTGATTAACGGATATATATATTTATATGCCGAGTTGATGCAACTTATACCGCCAACTAAACCGCCAATCCATTCCGTTGTATTGCATTGCATTACATTTGGAAGTTGTAGCTTGGAGGCTGGAAGCAGAGTGGTGCGGTTTGGCAAGTGCTGGGAGTTGAGATGCAAGTTAGTGCTGCATTACAACTGGAAGCATAGTGATGGTTACCATTCCGGGTGGAAAAAGGTGTAGCTTGGAGTTACAAGTGCTGAAGCAGAATGCAGCTTAGCGTTATTGGGTTACATTCATTGGAAGCATGTGTATCATCGAATCAAGAGTGGCACGTTGGATCTACATAAGTTAATCAACCTTCTCAGCAACATCGGCAGGCTTCTCGGCATGGTTTTCAGCCTTGTACATGGTGCCGATCTTCTTCTGCTTCACCTTCTTCTATGTCAGTGCCTGCACGGAGGGTAAGCCTTCTGCTCCAGCTCAGCGTAGCTCTTGTTGAGCAATGGTGATATATATTAAAAAGTCTCTGGGCATTCGGTGATGCAACTTATGCCGCTTTGCATCTCAAATTCTATTATTTCATGCATAGCAACAGTAGTAGCAATATATACAGTGGCTTCAGTTGATACTTGAAACCATACATACATACCCGTATATTTGACATACGTATATTTGACATACTACACTACTTCATGTATCATTAAGATTACCATACTTATAGCTACTGTACACATTGACACCATCACTTAATACACTGGCACTAGCATATGACTGTTAAGCCACGAGGCATTATTCACCAACTTTGCGTGGTGGTGTGCGACAGTACAGTGAAACCGCGTGTCAGCGCACAGCCACATTCGGTGGCAACACTGCCGGCAAACACTACATACGTACATAGCACGCACTCACGGCCCGCCTCCTATAATTTAAAACGGATCCGCATTGTATAAGCGGCGCGATCCGCCACGGAGGCCATTTTTCAGAGCGTCCGCCAGGCAGGGTGTTAGGGTTATTCAGCAGCGAATCTCTCCACCGCACAAGTCAAGATGGTGTACAATGATTCGTTCTCCAGCGATGACGAGGAAGAGCAGTGTCCGCTCTGCATCGAGGACATGGATGTCACGGACAAGAGCTTCAAGCCGTGTCCGTGCGGGTTCCAGATCTGCCAGTTTTGCTATAATAATATCCGCTCGGGCCCCGAGCAGTATAACCGGTGCCCCGCGTGCCGGCGGCCGTACGACGACAAGAGTATCGAGTATTCGATGGTTACTCCCGAGGATCTGAAACGAGAGCAGGAACGCAAGCAGCGCAAGGAGCAAGAGCGCAAGCAGCGCGAGCGCGAAAAGAACAAGGAGCAGAGCCACCACGCACTGCACGGCGCCCGCGACAAGAAGCACCTCGCCAACATGCGCGTCATCCAGAAAAACCTGGTCTACGTGATCGGCCTGAACCCCAATATCCCCTCCGAGGAGCTGCAGCAGATGCTGCGGCGAGACGAGTTTTTCGGGCAGTACGGCAAGATCCAGAAGATCGTCATCAACAAGCGGGTCAACGGCAACGGGCACCCCGGCGTGGGCGTCTACGTCACCTTTGCCCGCAAGGAGGACGCTGCCCGCTGCATTGCGGCCGTGGACGGCTCCGTCAACGACGGCAAGTATCTGCGCGCCGCCTACGGCACCACAAAATACTGCTCGAGCTACCTGCGGGGCCAGAACTGCCCCAATCCCAACTGCATGTTCCTGCACGAGCCCGGGGAGGAGGCCGACAGCTTCAACCGGCACCACCCGCAGAGCACCCAGGGCCAGCAGCAGCATCCTCCCCAATCCATACTGGGAGGCCTCCCGCCCAGCCACCAGCCGTCGCCGCAGCCGTCTCTGCTGGGCCACCATCCTCCGCTGGGCCACTCGGCGGTCAGCTCCACGGCCACGTCGCCGATCGCGGCCGCGCAGATGCCATTCCTCACAACCCCGTCACGCGTGGCCACGCCTGCCCAGGCAACCCCGGTGAGCAGTGCGGGAAGCGCCGGAACGGGCATTCTGGCCGCTGCACAGGCTCCCGCGCTGCCGGCGTGGGGAAAAGCGGTGCCGCAGATCCCCCCGGTGCAGAAGATCAGCGAGCCGTTCACCACTGCAGCCACACACGAAGTGCTGCAGCGGCTGACGCAGTGCCTGGCCACGCTGGGCAGCAGCAGCGACTGGAGCGTGGTGTTTGTCAACAACAGCGAGTCGGAGAAGTTCCCGGCCATGTTCAGCCTGCCGATGGACGACAAGCGGCGGCTGAAGGCATACAAGAAGGCCGTGGCCGATCTAGACAAGCTTGCGGAGCGGCACAGGCGCACGGACGACGCAGACCCCGCGTCCCGCGCCCAGTCGCAGGCCCCGTCCACGGCACAGTCCTCGCCCGTGCCAGAGTCTGCTGGCTCGGTCCCGCCCGGCATGCTGCTTCCCAATTCGGCCCAGCCGGCCGCTGGCTCCAAGAAGAACAATAGCCAGCAGCTGCTGGCCCAGCTGATGCGTGAAAAGCAGCCCGGATCCGGCCCCAATGAAGGTGTGTATTCTTATTAGTCTTATTTATTTAAGATCACAGTACTAACACTTAACAGAAGTCGACCAGAAGCTGGACGCTGCCAAAGCCGCGGCGCTGATCCGGTCCTACCCCGTGAACCAGGACGCCAGCACGGTGCTGCACAGCGAGCTCGCGGACAAGCTGCGGCAGGTGGGCAGCGAGATCATGCAGCCGCTCCCGCTGCCGCCGCTGGATGTTTCCGAGGACATGGAGTTTCCCAAGAGCGAGTTCGTGGACGACGGCCCGGGCTTCGATCTGCCCAACCTGCCGCAGGTCTCGGTGGTCGGTGACGTCCATCCCTCGGTGTGGAGCGGGCTAGAGGAATTCACCCGGCTGCAGGAGCAGCTCTCCCGGAAGGAGAAGGACTACATTGCGGCCAAGGCCCATACCAAAAAGCGGCTGAAGAGAATACGGGTTTAGCGCCCACACGAAAGCGGCTGTGAATACGACACACGAAAAAAGGCTGAATACGAAAGCGGCTGAGAATACGACACACGAAAAAGCAGCTGAGAATACGAGTTTAGTATAGCGATGCCAAAAAGCGAGAATGTGAGTTCAGTATTGCGTTTAGCGGCCCACACGAAAGCGGCTGAGAATATGAGTTTAGTGTTGCGTTTAGCGATGCCAAAAAGCGGCTGAGAATACGAGTTTAGTATTGCGTTTGGCGATGCGGCCTTAGCAAAAAGCGGAGAATACGAGTTTAGTGTACATGTTTTGCGTTTAGCGATGTGGCCGAGAACGACTTACACTTAGCGCGGCCCAAAAGCGGCTGAGAATGCGAGTTTAGTGTACATAATATTTATACTTCTGCGTTTAGTGATGCGGCCCGGCCAAAAAGCGGCTGAAGAGAATATGGGTACATACTATTTATACTTTTTGCGTTTGGCGATGCGGCCCGAGAACGACTTCCACTTAGCACGGCCCACTTCGTAGTCGTCTGGCTGTGCGGGTGCCACTGGAGGGTCTGTAGGTGTTCCTGCACCATCTTTTAGCGGTTTTTCTGGCGTATTGATCCCGCTGTCTGTCTTCGGTATCACTTTGGCCTCACCGTCTCCTATCACACCGTCTGATGCTTTGATCTCGCTATATGCTTCTGCTACCACACCGTTTGCTTTGAGCTCACCGCGTGCTACCACACCGTCTGCTTTGATCTCACCGCGTGTCACACCGTCTGCTCCATTGGTACCGTCTGCGCCATCTTCAGTTCCCTCACCTTCCGCCAGGCCCTTCCGCAGTTCCGCCAGCAGACTCTGCAATTCGCCCTCCACCTCTCTCAATTCATCGCTCGGCTCTTCCTTCAAGGCTTGCTGGACCGCGACTAGTTGATCCTCATACTCCCGGATCTCGTCCATTCCTTACCCAAGGTGCAGATACCAACTATACCTATGTGCAGATAACAAGTATATTAACTATGTACAGATACTATAAATTGTATACCAATTGATGCAGATATTGAATGCAAATACTATATATCTACGGTATGCAGACACCAACTATATACACAACGATGCGGTAAGGCTATAGACATACCTAATCGATGGCGTGGTATAGAGTGAATACTACATATTGCAATCCAGTTCTGTACAGTAGACGAATATATCATGCAATGAGATAGGGCTTAGTGTCGCAAGTTGGTTCGGCTGGTAGTTGGTAGTCTTTTAGGTGGTTCACGTAGTTAGTTCACGAGTTGGGTGGTCAGTTCACGTAGTTGGTGGTCAGTTCACGTAGTTGGGTGGTCAGTAGGTGGTCAGTTTCACGTAGTTAGTGGTAAGTTCACGTAGTTAGTGATCAGGCAGTCGGTAGGTGATAGTTGCCAGATCAGCCTGTTCAAATACCCCTACCGTCCAGCCCGTTCAAATACCCACCGTCTAGTCCAGCCCGTGCAAATACCCACCTAGTCCAGCCCGTGCAACCCCAACCATCCACCGTCGTGCGATCACTCGTTGTAGTGGTAGACCACGTAGTTGGGCAGGCCAAACACCTTGTAGCCCAGCCGCTTAACCATTTTGGCGAATCCCTCGGTCTCGATTAGGTGGTAGAACGCGAAGGGAGGGAACATGGCACCGTCGCGGTGCACGTCGGCCCTCACCATCAATGCAGTGCCGCCCACGCCGTCGAGCTCCATCACGTCCTTGGGGTTGCCGTTCTCGTTGCGCAGGTGCGCCATCAGCGTGCGGTACGTGGGCATCTCCTGGTAGCCCTCGAGCAGGATGTCGTCCGGGCCCATGGTGCTGGCCAGCTGCTGGGCGACGTCGCTGTCGACCCACGAGTTGAAGTCGTAGGCGCGCTCCTTCAGCACGCCGTTCTCGGTGTACTTCTGCCAGCAGTTGGCCACGATGACGTCCCTGTTCTGCGACGCCAGGTCCTGGATCAGCGTGGCCGGCGTCTCGGTGACGTCGCCGTCGAGCCACAGGACCCAGCTGGTGTCGGACTGGATGGTCGTGAACAGCAGCGAGTTGCGCGCCAGACTCATGTCCTTGCGGCGCTCCTTCTGCGCGCTCATCGCGTGGCGGTCCGCCTCGCTCTGGCTGGACAGCGACTCCGTGTCCTGGCGCAGGATCGTGATGCGGCGGAACTTCTCGGGCCGGTTCTGGAACTCGTTGACCGCCCGGTTCAGCTTCGCCAGCACCACGTCGCCGTCGTGGTTGTTGGGCACGATCACGCCCACGTCCACCAGCTCGTGCGGGTAGTTCAGGTGCACCAGGTTCTGCCACCACTCGTCGTAGAACCGCGCCAGCGGCGTCAGCACCAGCACGCGCTCGCGGTTCGCGAGCGGGCTGGACGTCGACGTCAGCACGTTCATGTCGTGGATGTGCACCTGGCCGTCCGCGTGCCGCGTGGGCACGTTGGCCACCCCCTGGGTGACGGGCAGGCTGAGATTGAACCAGATGAGGCGGCACAGCGCCAGCGATATGAGCACCAGCGCCACTAGCGGGTAGTTGACATGCGAGAGCTTGCGGAACACGCTTCGACCGGACCGGCGGGGCTCCATCGGTGTACGGGTGGATGTTTGTCGCGTGTGATTAGGTTACGTGATGGTAGCTGGGTATGTGAGCTGTCGCGCGGTTAGGGCCCTCCACCCACCGTGCCTTGAATGCGTGCGCCCCGCACGCCGATAGCGTAATAGCGGTTGCTCAGGCCGAGTACGCGGGCAGCACCTCGTCCATGCCGTTCTGCGCCGCCTGCGCCCGCTCGCCGTACACGCGCAGGAACGCTTCGCGGAACTCGAACGCACGCCCGCTGCTGAACGTCAGGCACAGCGTCCAGAAGCCCTGCGGCTCCACGCTGTCGGGCGCGGGCCCGGACACCCTCGTTTCCCACTTGTAGGGCCCGAACCACGGCTGGATGAACCGGTGCGGCTGGCAGTGCAGGATGGGGATCCTGGTGGCCTGGAACGTGCGGTCGCCCCGGCCCACGACGGTGTAGGTCACGGGCGGGCCGGCGATGTGCAGGAATTGGTTCGTGAGGCGCAGCGTGCAGTTTGCGCAGTGGATCTGCGTGCCGTCCGCGCACCGCAGGCTCACGCCCGCGCTGAATTCGCCCCTGCTGAGCTCGTGGCGGTCCATGCGGCCAGTGTGGAGACTAGCGGTATTACGTGTGTGGGAGCGTGGGCAGGGGAAAAAAATATTTCAATAGGGATAATTTTTTAGGACGATCACCAGACCAGACAACATCGGGAAAAAACAGGCCTCCAATTGACACATGCAGTTGACTTGGAAAGACATTCCGGTGGTGCCCAACCACACGGAGTTCACCGATGTGATCCTCAACCGCACGCAGCGCAAGACGCCCACGGTCATCCGGCCCGGGTTCAAGGTGCAGCGCATCCGGCAGTTCTACATGCGCAAGGTGCGCTACACGGGCGACGGGTTCGCGGAGAAGCTGCAGGAGATCGTGGACGGGTTCCCGCGCATCAATGACGTGCACCCGTTCCACCGCGACCTGCTGGACACGCTGTACGAGAAGAACCACTACAAGGTGAGTCTGGCGTCGCTCTCGCGCGCCAAGTCGCTGATCGAGCAGGTGTCGCGCGACTACGTGCGCCTGCTGAAGTTCGGCCAGAGCCTGTTCCAGTGCAAGCAGCTCAAGCGCGCCGCCATGGGCCGCATGGCCACCATCATCAAGCGCCTGAAGGACCCGCTGCAGTACCTCGAGCAGGTGCGCCAGCACCTGGGCCGTCTGCCCAGCATCGACCCGAATACCCGCACGCTGCTGATCTGCGGCTACCCGAACGTCGGCAAGTCCAGCTTCCTGCGCGCGGTCACGCGCGCCGAGGTCGACGTGCAGCCGTACGCGTTCACCACCAAGTCGCTGTACGTCGGCCACTTCGACTACAAGTACCTGCGCTTCCAGGCGATCGACACCCCCGGCATCCTGGACCGCCCCACCGAGGAGATGAACAACATCGAGATGCAGTCGATCTACGCCATTGCGCACCTGCGCTCGTGCGTGCTGTACTTCATGGACCTGAGCGAGCAGTGCGGCTTCAGCGTCGAGGAGCAGGTCAAGCTGTTCCACTCCATCAAGCCGCTGTTCGCCAACAAGACCGTGATGGTCGTGGTCAACAAGATCGACGTCATGCGCCCCGCGGACCTGGACCCCGAGCGCCAGCAGCTGCTGGCCACGATCCGCGACCAGGAGAACGTCGAGATCCACGAGCTCAGCTGCGCCACCGACGAGAACGTCATGCAGATCCGCAACCTGGCCTGCGAGAAGCTGCTGACCGCGCGCATCGAGCAGAAGATGAAGGCCACCGCGCGCATCAACAACCTCATGAACCGGATCAACGTGGCGCGCCCGCAGCAGCGCGACGGCAAGCAGCGCCTGCCGTACATCCCCGACGGCGCCAGCGACATCTTCGAGGGCCCGCTCTCCAAGGAGATCGAGGCCGAGGAGGGCGGTGCGGGCGTCTACCAGCCGGACTACCAGGACGCGTACCTGCTGGAGGACGAGCAGTGGAAGCACGACATCGTGCCGGAGCTGCTCAACGGCCGCAACGTGTACGACTTCATCGATCCAGAGATCGGAGACAAGCTCGCCAAGCTGGAGGCCGAGGAGGAGCAGCTGGAGCGCCAGGGCTTCTACGACTCGGACTCCGAGGCCGAAATGGAGGACGAGGACGTGTCCGACATCCGCAGCAAGGCGGAGTGGATTCGCCGTCAGCACAAGAAGATGATGAACGACGCGCGCCTGAAGAAGAGCCAGAGCCGCCACGCCGTGATCCCCCGAAAACTGTCCAAGCGCACTGCCGAGGAGCTGGAGGAGCACTTCGACGACATTGGCATGGACGCCAAGCCGCTGACGGCCAAGGCCAAGCAGGCGCTGCGCGACTCCACCCGCACCCAGGGCCGTGGTGCCGACGCTGTGTTGGGAGCCACTGGCGGCGAGATCGCCGAGAGTGGGCGCGTGCCGACCTTCGATGCTGACGTCGCCGAACTCTTGCATACTACAAAGAAGGGCCGTGCCCAGGCCTCCAAGGAGAGGAAACTGCAGCAGCTCAAGTGGAGCACCAAGGGACGTAGAAACGAGGGTGATCGCCGTATCGAGACTAATGTGCCTCGCCATCTTAACTCCGGTAAGCGTGGCATTGGCAAGACTGATCACCGTTAATATTTATCTATATACTATATGCACAGTAGGCAGCAGTGGGCACCAGTGTACACAGGACAGACATACCGATACTAATACATAGACAACAAATACACACCAGGATAGACACAAGTGTGGACACACAGATGCAGATGCACAAATACAGACACAGGTAGAGATACAGACACAGTATAGATACCAATACACGAGTACAGACACACAGGTATAGATACTAATACACCAGTACAGACACACAGGTATAGATACTAATACACCAGTACAGACACACAGGTATAGATACTAATACACCAGTACAGACACACAGGTATAGATACCAATACACCAGTACAGACACACAGGTATGGATACCGATTCACTACAAGGATTCCAACCGATGGGAAGTACAGATGCAGACAAACACCAGCAGCTGTACACTGGTGCTCATCACACCCGATAAGAGTAGCAGATACACAAATACAGACACAGGTGTAGATACGATACACTGATCGCACTTGACATGTAAGCATACTTGAGTATACAGGAACTAGACAAGGATCACATTGGTACATGTACCACTGTTATGCACAGGGGGCGGTCCACACAGAGGAACACCATCAGAGATATAAGTCTAAGCCCAAGTACAGAACTGCTGTCTATACTGCGCGCTGCTTACCCGTAGAGACTCCGATTGATTGCACGTAGCTGGCACAAATACGACATTATTGGATATATATAGTAAAGCCGCTAGTAGTGGTGTTTGTGGAGTTATGCCACTGACGATTCGTGCGTCTCAATTTCCGCTGCAATTTTATTTGCGCATAGCTGGCTCAAATACGACAAGTATTCGACATATATATATATTAATATATATATATTAAAACACCTGTAGTAGTGGCATTCATGGAGTTACCACTGACGAACCCACCAATTCGTGCGTCTCAAATTCCGCTGCAATTTTATTTGCGCGTAGCTGGCACAAATACGACAAGTATTGGACATATATATATTTTAATATATATGCGTTAAAATGCCCCTAGTAGTGGTGTTTGTGGAGTTATGCCACTGACGATTCGTGAGTCTCAATTTCCGCTGCAATTTTATTTGCACGTAGCTGGTACAAATACGACAAGTATTGGACATATATATATTAAAATATATATATATTAAAATGTCCCTAGTAGTGGCATTCATGGAGTTATGCCACTGACGATACCAGCAGTTCGTGCGTCTCAATTTCCGCTGCAATTTTATTTACGCGTAGCTGGTACAAATGCACAAGTACCGGTAATATATATATTAATATATATATACATCAAAAGTCTCTAGTAGTGGCATTCATGGAGTTATGCCACTGACGAAACCATCAATTCGTGCGTCTCAAATTCCGCTGCAATTTTATTTGTATGTAGCTGGTACAAATACGACAAGTATTAGACATATATATATTAAAATATATATATATTAAAATACCTGTAGTAGTGGCATTCATGGAGTTATGCCACTGACGAAACCACCAATTCGTACGTCTCAATTTCCGCTGCAATTTTATTTGCACGTAGCTGACACAAATACGACACGTATTGGATATATATATATTTTAATATATATGTATTAAAACACCTGTAGTAGCGGCATTCATGGAATTATACCACTGACGAAACCATCAGTTCGTGCGTCTCAAATTTCTCTGTAATTTTATTTGCACGTAGCTGGTACTAATGCTTTAAATACCTGTAATATATATATTAATATATATATATCAAAAAAGCCTCTAGTAGTGGCATTCATGGAGTTATGTCACTGATGATACCATCAGTTCGTGCGTCTCATTTTCCGCTGCAATTTTATTTACATATAGCTGCTGTAATCGGTGATATATATTATATATAGTAGTACCATTCGTGGATGTAAGTTGTACCACCACCGACAATCCGTGCTTCGCTGTACTAATAGCTGGTACGAATGCCGTAAGATCGGAACCTGGTGTTCGTCGCGTGTAAGTATGTCGCAATCCATCAACCGCCGTACCTAGGCTACTTCATTAGTTTACATAGAGTTTCGCCCCAATGCGCCCAACTAGGCCCACGCCTACCACTGCAGGCAAGTCAGCTTGTGTGAACATGGTAGCATCGTCATCTTCCGGTGACCGCCGGGTGACCAAGACCAAGGATCGAACTGCTCGGGCGTCGATAGTATACTGATCTGCTGATATACTGAAATATAATATACAATGGCATTGACTGAAATACTGCACTGCTATACCCTGCACAGACTGATACCTACTGCACCGCACAATACATATATACGAAGATGCACACTACACTGGCACTGTATTGCCACATTAGTACACTGGTAGATCACACTGTATTACTAGACTGGCAATTACCACACCACTACTAACTTCACACTAACTTCACACTGGCAACTGCATGATTTACAATAATATTTACACCGATTATATTTACACCGATAACATGACACTTGCGTGCACGATACTTACATGACGTGACACTTGTCTGTGTTGTCTGTGTTGACAACTGCAAAGTAGAGGCCAGCTCTAAAACAGTGAGTCTATGTCGTCGTCCTCAGCATCCATGCCGTCCCGTAGAGCATCTTCTAGGCGCTCGCCCAGACCAGCAAACTGTTCCTCCTCCGGCTCCTCTGCAGCGTTTTCCTTCTCCTCAGGGATCTCCGGCGGCGCGACTGGCATAACGGCATCGTCGTCATCGTCGTCATCGTCGTCTTCTTCCTCTTCCTCTTCTTCCTCCTCCTCGGGTGCTTTGGTGTTAGCAGTGGCATCGGCTTCGTGCAGCAGGCTCTGCTTCTTGTCCAGCTCAGAGCGCAGACGGTTCACAGCATCCATGTGGCGTGCACGCATGATATCATTGACAACAGTACGTGCAACTCGTTCCTTGGCCTCAATTGTGGCCTGCAGTTCCTTGACTTCCTCACGGAGCCGTTTGCCGTGTTGTCGGGCGTCGTCATCGTCCTCATCGTCCTGCATTCCAGGCTGGCGCTCCTCTTCGTCGTCGTCGTCATCGTCGTCGTCATCGTCATCCGAGGAAATAGCAGCATCACCGCCATTCTCTCCATCCTGGCCTCCGTCCTGGCCGTCAGCATCAGCACTGCCACCCTCAAGCATTGCGCGCTCAAACTCCTCGTCCAGCTCATCGTCCACTTCCATGTCGCTTTCCTCGGCGCGCGCGCGCGCCGCTGCTCGGGCAGCCTCAGCCAGTGCTTGTTGGGCGGCTACAGCCGAAGCCGGCAGCAGTTCGGTCTGGACTTCCTTGGCCGCAGCGTCACGTTTCAGCAGCTCGTCGACCTTGGACTCGATGGATTCGATGGCCTTGTTGCTCATGCGTTTCTGGAACCGTCTGTTTTTCACGTTGTGCATCGGTGGAGTCAGGCCGTGCGGGTATGACTGCGGATCGCTGGTGAGCTGCGTGATCGGGCGCATGTCTGGGGGTGGCGCGCCCACCTTGTGTGTTACGAGAAGAATCTGGCTCACGGACGTTGTTTTGAAGATGTTCCGTCGGTCCACGGTCTTGTGGATCTCGGTGATTGTGGGGAGGTCCAGCAGCTGCGCGTGGAACTCCTCGCCGTCCACGACCACAATGGCCTTGCGTCGCTCCTCCCATTTCAGCTGGATGCTGCTGAAATCGTTGGTTTCGCACGCCTTGTGAAGCTTGTCTACCGCTGGCAGTCCGGGAAGCATGCGGAGAATGATGGCCTCCTCCACCGTGGGATCCTCCTCCCGGTCCGGCGCCTCAGCATCATAGCCTTCCACTTGAGCCCGGTTGGCCTTGAGCTTGATCTTAACCGGCTTCCCGAGGCTGATTTTGATGCTGGGCTCCTCTTTCTCTTTCAGCTTCAGCTTCAGCATGTGTGTACCTTGCCCAAAGATGCACGAATAAATGCGCGGTGTGATATTAACGACGCACGCAGAGAAACAGGTTTTTGCGGGCAATTGGCCACGGCTGCGTGAAATAACGTATTGGTTGGCGCATTTAACCCCACAAAGTTTCGGTGCTCTGAATCAAGCCAGTGCTGGAGTTTGCCGGTGCGGGTGTTGACTGGAGCCTGAGCACACTGCTGCTGGGGTACGCTGGCTCTGAGTGTCAGGAGAATGCACAATTGGCGGCAGGTTGGCTGTCCCGGTTTGTGTATTTATTTGTGTCTGTTTGCACTGTCACCCTACCCATGCAGAACGCCAACAACGAGTGGAAGGCAGCGGTGAAGCGGCTGTCGGTGCGGCGGAGCCTGGTCAACTACAAGCTGGGGACCCGCATAGTGCAGGCACTGGGGTATCCCGAGTTCTACACGCCGCGAACGACGCTGCTGGACATGTACAGTGGCACGGCCGTGTTCAGTGCGGCGCTGCACAACGAAATACACCCCGCCAAACACATTCTGCTGGAGCCATTCCCATCGTACCGCGACTGGATGAGCCAGCTGGCGCAGCCGCCCAAAATATGCCACGACAGGAGCGATCCGTTCCGGTGGTCGACTTTCCAGAACCTCAAGCATACCTGCGGCTTCGGCCCCGAGACGCAGCCCCGAAGCCAGGTGCACAACTCGCTGCTGTTCACGGCCAACCTGCTGCATGCCCAGGGCGAGCAGCTGGCCACCCAGTACATCAATTGCATGGCCAACCAGTCGTGGATCCAGCGGTACGGCCGGGTGCGGCTGCTGCTGTGGCTGCGGTCCAGCACCGCAGAAAAAATGGTGGCTGCACCCAACGAGAAGTACAGACACCGCATCTCGTGCCAGACCGAGTCCTGCTGCGAGACGCGCGTGGTCGTGCACACCCCACCCAGTCCTCTGCCCGAAAACTACCCCAGCAAGCTGCTGAACCCGCTGGTGGCAGACGGCCTGGACGGCAAGCGGGACTTCACCGGGCGGGCGACCCACGGCGTGTCGCTGGTCGAGTTCACCCCGCTGGAGCACCAGATCGAGCACATTGACGAGTTCGACTACGTGATCCTCAAGCTCTTCATCCTCAAGTCCAAGCCGCTCAGCCTGGCCCTCAACAACCTCGGTCCCGGCGCCATTGAGGATCTCGGGCCGCACCTCACCGACCTGCTGGACGTGCCTCCCTCCCGACTCACGATCGAGGACCTGAAGCGGATCACCGGGGAGTTCGTGCGCTGGCCGTTCAAGCCGGACACGCTGACCGACTTCTACGACGACGGCGGCACCGCAAACGACCTCGTTTAATATTCCTAGAACATGTACATACTAATCATTATAATTACTGGTTGCCGTCGCCAGAGGGTGCACCCGGTGCGTTCATGGGTGCGGTTGGGCCGGTCAAAATTGCACTGCTGTTATGCGAGCTGTCTATGGCAGCGCTGTTCCCAAGGCCCGGCCCGCTAGCAACCCCGGGGTTAGCGGGTGGGATATCACCATGGTACGACGCAGGCACGGCAGGCACGTTGGCTGGTGCACTGGTTGTCACAGGCACATTATTCCCGGGGTTGTTCCCAGGGTTCCCAGACGGGTTCCCAGACGGGTTCATTTGTGCATTATTAGATGTGTTCACCGAGCTGTTGGATGCATTGTTTGCACCGTTCACAGACGAGTTGGTCACAGAGTTCATGGGTGCATGATTCACTGCATTATTAGTTGGTGCATTACTCGTTGCATTACTCGTATTGCCCGTTGCATTGCCCGTTGCATTACCCGTTGCATTACTCGTTGCATTGCCCGTTGCATTACTCGCTGCATTGTTCGTTGGTGCATTACTCGCTGCATTGTTCGTTGGTGCATCACTGGGTGCGTTACCCGTTGCGTTACCTGTTGCATTACCCGAGCCGTCCATTGCACCTACATGGTCAGCAGGTGCATCGCCCATTGCACTGTCCACCCCGTCGGTCTCCGGCTTTTGCTCTATGGTGCCCTTTGTGGGCAGTCCTCTCTGCAGGTTGAGCTTCTCGGGCTGGTCTCCCAAGACATCCACATACTCGGGGGGGTCCAGGCCGACGTACTGGCGGTACGCCTGGCAGAAGACCTCCTCCAGGGCCATGGCGTCGTTGTACACCATGGAGCCCTCGGCGTTGTACCAGCGGGCGTTGCGGAAGATGGTGCGCCAGTCGTTGGCAAACTGCTCGAAGCTCTGGTAGAACTTGGCGTTGATGCGCTTGACGATGGTCGCCACGCACAGCGGGATGCCGATCACCGAGTAGTAGTCGGGGTAGTGCGACTTCGAGGGGAGCTCGAGGAACAGCTCGATCCTGCGGCGGCCCGCCTCGTCCTGCACGCCCTTCATGCGTTTGATCATGCGCCTGGCAACATCCGTCAGCTGCTCGCGGGCCTCGGGCGTCATGGTCTCCTTGACCCGTGGAGGTCGGCCCTTGCGTCCCGTGCGAGGCTTCGGCAGCGTGGGCGGGGCACCGGCGTTAACGGCAGACACCAGCGGCACAGTGGGAGACGGCGAGTCCTCGTTGACCCGCTTGATCCGCTTGCGTGCAGGCCCGGTGCTGCCAGCCTGCGAGGACATGAAGCCCGAAACGTAGCCCGATCCGGCACTGCCGTTGCTGCCGCTGTTGCTGCTGCTGCCCGGGAGGTTGGAGTCCTCGACGTCGGCCCAGTTGGAAAAGCGCCGGGCCCGCAGGTGGTGCCCGCTGTCGTCGATGTTGACCATGTCCCGCGCAGCCGCCTCGGTGAGCTGCTGGTTGATGTTGCTGGTTGTGTACTGCGCCGGGAGCTCGCCCTCGGTGAACAGCCGGGCCGGGTGCTTGGCCTCCTCGCGCTCCCGGGCGATTCGCACGTCGTCCATCTCGTGGAACAGCACGCGCTCGTCCTCGCTCCTGGCCAGCAGCGCATTGAGGTCGTCGTCGTCCATCTCGTCCATCTCGTCCTCCTTGATCTCGTGCTTGCTCTCCTCGGCCTCCAGCAGCGTGCGCAGCAGCGCCTCCTGCTCCTCGTTGGTGCTCTTGTTGTCGAACTTGCCGGCCTGGATGACCTTGCCGTCGATGTCGAGCTTGCCCTGCGCCCGCTCGAGGATGTTCTCCTCGATGGAGTTCTCGGTGATCAGCCGGAAGATGCGCACCTCCTTGGTCTGCCCGATGCGGTGCGCACGGTCCTGGGCCTGCAGGTCCTGGTGGGGGTTCCAGTCGGTGTCGTAGATGATGACGGTGTCCGCGGTCTGCAGGTTGAGGCCGAGGCCGCCCGCGCGCGTGCTCAGCAGGAAGCAGAAGTACGGGCTGTCGGGCTCGTTGAACAGCCGCAGCAGGTCGCTGCGCGTCTCGGCCTTGGTGGTGCCGTCCAGGCGCAGGTACTGGATGTTGCGCAGCCGCAGGAAGTCCTCCATGATGTCCATGATCTGGGTCATCTGGAAGAACATCAGCGTGCGGTGCCCGGTCTTCTGGAACTTGGGCAGGATGCGGTCCAGCAGCTCGAACTTGCCGGCCGTGCGCCACAGCAGGTCGTTGTTCATGCCCCCCGGGTTGACGATCTTCTCCACCTCCTCGAACACGAACGGGTGGTTGCACAGCTTGCGCAGCTGCATGACGCGGTTGCTCAGCGAGCGGATGCCGCCCTGGGTCGCGCCCAGGCCGACGGCGTTGTGGTCCAGCAGGTGCCGGTAGAGCTGCGACTGCAGCGCCGACTTCTTGCACTTGATGACCTTCTCGACCTTGTCGGGCAGGTCCTGCTCGACGTCCTTCTTGAGCCGGCGCAGCAGGAACGGGCGCAGCACCTTGTGCAGACGGCGAATGATCAGCAGCTTCTCCTCCTCGCCGAGGTCCATGCGGTCGCTGGACCCCGCCTGCGCGAACGGCTTGTTGAACCACTCCTCGAAGCTCTTGACCGAGTTGAAGATCTTGGGCAGCACGAAGTTGAGCAGCGCCCACAGCTCGGGCAGGTTGTTCTGCAGCGGCGTGCCGGTCAGAATCAGCCGGTACTTGCTGGAGTAGTACTGCGCCAGCGTCGAGCTGAGCTTGGACTGCGTGTTCTTCATGCGGTGGCCCTCGTCGATGATCATGTGCTCCCACTTGATGCGCGAGAACAGCGGCCGCTCCTTGATCACGTACTCGTACGTGGTGAGCAGCACCTGGAAGTTGCCCATCTTGATCTGCGGCTGCAGCGCCTTGCGCGTCGCGGGCGGGCCGCGGTACACCACCTTGTTGACGGACGGCGCCCACAGGTCAAACTCCATGTTCCAGTTCGTCAGCGTGGAGAGCGGCACCAGCACCAGGAACGGCCCGTTGACCTTCTTGACCTCGATCAGGTACGCGATCAGCGAGATCGACTGGATCGTCTTGCCCAGGCCCATCTCGTCGGCCAGGATCCCGTTCAGGTTGTTGTTGTACAGCGACACCATCCACTGCAGGCCCTTGATCTGGTAGTCCTTCAGCTTGCCGCCCACCAGGATCGACGGCTGCTGCGTGATCGTCTCCTTGACGCGGTGCGCCACCTCGTAGTAGTCGATCTTCTCGCGCACGTCCTCGTCCTCCTCGGCGTTCTCGCCTGCCTTCTCGCCCTGTTCTTCGGTGCCCTCGGACACCACGGCCATCTTGTCGGAGCGCGCATTGCTCTCCTGCTGGTCCTGCACCGCGCGCGCGAGCCCGGCCAGGAACTTGTTGGTCTGCTTGAGCAGGTGCGTGATGCGCGCGTCCTTGGTCTGGTCGATCAGCTTCAGGTAGGCCTCCTCGTCGTTGGCCCGCAGCAGCAGCAGACGCTGTTTGGCCGTGCGCTCGTAGCGCTTGCGCTCCTCGCGCTCGACGTGCTGGTGGTACCCGATGACGCCGTTGGCCAGCGCCTGCTTGCGCTGCTTGGCCTTGACGTGGAACGCCATCAGCGCCTCGCGGTGGCCCTGCACCTTCTGGATGTACAGGTGCTGCGACATGTTCTCGGCCTTGCGGCGCTCCAGCGCCTGCTCGGTCACGAACCGCTCGACCAGCGCCGCGTCGTGCTGGGTCAGCAGCTTCATGCGCGCGAAGTGCACGCGGTTCGACCGGTCGATCGCCACCGAGTTGAAGTGCTGGATGTGCGTGATCAGGTCTCCGCGCACCGCCCGCAAATACGGCAGCAGCCGCAGCTGGCGCAGCTCGATCTCCTCGTCCACCGTGAGCTTCTCGGGCTTGTCTTCCAGCTCCCGCAGGCGCTTCATCGTCTTCTCCGAGATCTGCCGCGCGCGCTCCCGGCGCATGTGCTGCCCCGACACGCCCAGCGGCAGCAGGCTGGGCACCGTCAGGATCTCGCCGTGCTTCTCCATGCTGGCGAAGGGCACGTTCCGCGCGACCAGGCTCTGGGGGTCCACGACCTTGTCGAACCCGAGACGCGAGAGCATGTCGACGGGCGCGTCGTGGGAGCTCAGGTTGCTGGCGCTCGACGTCATCCTGCGGCTGCGCGTGGACGTGCTGAGGTTCTTGCCGCCGGGCACCACGAACGCAACCTCGTCGCTGTCGTTGGTGCCCGCGTTGAGCTCGTACCGCTGCCGGTAGATCTCCTCCTGCTGCTGCTTGGCCTGCCACTGCTGCTGCTTCAGCCGCTTGAGCGTCAGCTCCTGGTCCATGTTGTGCTGCTCGACGTGCTGTTTCTTGAGGTCCACGGGGGTGCCCGCGGGCGTGGCACGGGGCTCCTGCTGGGCGAGCTGCCCGGGGATGTCGCGCTCGAGCAGGCTGGCCTTGTCCTGGGGGCTGAGCGCGTCAGTCGCACTGGGCTTGTGGCCGGGAGGACTGGCTGCGCTCGCTGCGGCCCGCTGTCGCTGTTCGTCCAGCAGATCTGGCCGGAGCGAGCCGTTGGCACCTCCCATTGCGTTCTGCCGGGGCCCCTGGATGGCGTCGTGAATAGGCCCGTGCATCGGCCCGTGCGAGCCCTCGTCCTGCGTCACCGGCTCCGGTTCTGGCACCGGGGTCGGCACATGCGTGGACCCGGGTGTCGCGCCTTGGGGGGCCTTCAAGCCCGATGGAGGCCGTCGGATCGGGCCCTGCGCTGGTCCCTGCGGTCCCTGTTCTGGGACTGGCTCCGGTCCCTGGGCCGAAGGTGTGGGTACCTGCGTCTGCGTGGGCGTCTGCGTGGGCGTGTGGCTGGGAGCCTGGCTGGGAGTCTGGCCGGGAGCTTGGGCGGGAGTTTGGGCGGAAACAGAGGTGTGCGCTGCCTGGCTGGGGTCCTGCGGCGTCTGCGCAGACACCTGCTGCGGGACCGGAGCGGGAGCCTGAGTGGGGGTTGGCATCGACGCCCGCTGCGGTGGCTTGTACTGCGTGAGCGACGGGAGCGACTTGACGGGGCCCTTCGGGTTGAAGAGCACGTTGCGGATCTGCTCGTGGAGTGGCATGCCCATCTGCAGCGCGTGCACGGCCTGCTCCTGGGTATGAAGAATGAGAGACTCGTCTGCAGTGAACATCTCGGTGCGCTGCCGGTCCTTTTGCGGGCCCATCGGCGGTTGCGGGCCCATTGGCGATGCGTGCGGGCCCTGGGCGCCCATTGGTGAGCTCTGGGGGCCCATCTGGCCGCTCATGTGAGGGCCAAGCTGCGGATTCATCTGCGGTGTCATCTGCACGCCCATCTGTGGGCCCATCGGCTCGTGCTGGCCCATCTGCTGGCCCATCTGCTGCTGGCCCATCTGCGGTGGCATCTGCGGTCCCATCTGCGGGCCCATCTGCGGTCCCATCTGCGGGCCCATGAGCTCCTGCTGTCCCATCTGAGGGCCCTGCATGCCCATGAGTCCCTGCGGGCCCATCTGGTGCCCCATCTGGCCCATCTGCTGGCCCATCTGCGGCCTCATTGGCTGACCCTGCGGGCCCATCTGCGGCCCCATTTGAGGCTCCATCTGTGCTCCCATCTGCGGTGGCATCTGCGGGCCCATCTGAGCGCCCATCGGCTGCCCCATCTGCATCTGCGGGCCTGGGCCCATCTGGGGCTGTCTCTGCGGTCCCTGAGGTCCCGGTCCCTGAGGGCCCTGTGTTTGGGGACCCTGCGGGCCTGGCGGTCCCGGTCCCGGTGTTCCGTGCGGGCCTTGTGGACCCATCGGCTTCTGGTGCCCGGGGGTGGGCGGAGGCCGGTTGCCCATGACCGGGGTGGCCTGCGGGGTTCCCTGGGAGAACGAGTGGTGCGACACGACCGGCGACGGCTGCATGAGGCTGCCCATATGCTCTGCGGACGTCTTGCGCAGCATCTGCGGCGAGAGCACGGCCTCTCCTCCCTGGTTGCCGCTGTCGCTGGGCACCATTCCCACGCCGTCCATGTTGAGATTGGGGTCCTTGTCCATGCCGTTGAGCACGTCCATGAGCCCGTCGTCCTCGCCGTTGGCGATCAGGTCCGAGTAGAACAGGTTGTCTGCGCCAGCGTCGTTCTCGAACAGGTCGCCAGAGCCGTAGATGTCGAGATCGCCGCCCAGCTCGTCGAGCTTCAGCCAGTTCATGCTGTCCTTGCCGTCGTCCGGCATCGCTGGCATGCGCATGTCCATTTTGGGGGGCATTCCCATCATGCTCTGGGCCGGAGGCTGTGGCTGGGGCTGCTGCTTCTGCGGGTGCGGGGCCTGCGGAACCAGCGGAGTCGGTGGCTGGATCTGGGACTGCTGGATCGGCTGCTGGCCCCGCGGGGCGCGCTGCGCCGGGGTTTTCGACCCGCGACGCTTCGGGCCCTCCGTGCCTGCGGGATTCGCCTTTCTGGGCGCGGCGCGGCGTCGCTGCGCGGGCGCTGCGGGGGTGGGCACCGGTTGGGGCGCAGCCTTGAACCCCTGGCGCATTCCGGGCGCGGGAGACATCATGGCGGGCATTCCGGGGCCGAACCCGGGCTGCTGCATCTGGGGAGGCATCTGGTGCCCCATTGGCTGGCCCATCGGCTGCTGGCCCATCGGCTGCATCATATGCGGGGGCATCGAGCCCATTCCGGCCATTCCGGGCTGCTGCGGCTGCTGCTGCGGCATTCCCGGGTGCGGCAGCTGGTTGATGCCATTGCCTCTAACTGGCATCTGCATTCCCATGCTGCGCATCTGCATCTGCTGGTTCAGTCGCTGCTGCTGCCCCGGCTGCCCCGGCTGTCCCGGCTGCGCCTGCTGCGCGAGCTGCCCCTGCTGCGCGAGCTGGCCCGGCTGTCCTGGCTGCTGGCCCGGCTGTCCGAGCTGGCCCGGCTGCCCTGGCTGCGCCGGCACGCCGGGCTGGGCGCCTGAGGGATGCTGGCCGGGATGCTGCTGTAATTGCTGCTGGGAGGGCGTCTGGACGCGGCTGTTCATGCGCATCTGCATCTGCTGCTGGGCGGGCATCTGCTGCTGCTGCTGCTGCTGCATCTGCTGCTGCATGAGCTGCTGGGGCATCTGGGACATTCCATGCATTTGGGGGCTCATCTGCGCGCTCAGCTGCGGGTTCATCTGGTTCCCCAGCATGCCCGGGCCGGGGGCCTGCGAGCCCATCTGCGGGCTCATCTGGGGGTTCATCGGCATGCCCATGGCGGCGTTGGGGTTCGACGGCATGCTGGGCATCGCGGCCACCTGCGAGCGCCTCTGACGCGCCGCCTGGTGCAGAACCTGGCCGAGAGAAATAAACTCCTCGTTTTGTGATGCGGCGTCACCGAGCTGGGACCTGAGCTGTGTCCATCTCATGTACATCGCGTTGAGCCTCTGCCGCTGCGCCACGCCATCACCGGGAGTGCTCATTGCTACGCTATACACGAATCTCTCAGCGGGATTCTGTGTATGATTGACTGTGGATAGAAGGGTTAAGTAATGTAATCAGCGCACGGCCCTGATCGAAAACCCCACCCCACAAACCGCCGACGGGCACATGCTACACACGGTTTAGTCTACAATTATGGAAAAGTTATTCATGTTCGGGCCGTCGCGGACCTTGCGCTTGGGCAGCCTGAAGCCCGCTTTCCGGGCGTGCCGCTTCTGCAGCAGCCAGTAGACCAGCTTGGCTGTTTTGCGCGTCTGCAGCTCGCGGAACCCCACGCCGTCGAACAGCTCGCCCATCACGCTGGCGTCGCAGTACCGCGAGTTGTCTATGCAGGCGCGCGGCAGCACCAGAAACAGCAGCCCGTCCTCCTGGAGAAACCGGTGCGCCCGGATCAGCATCTGGCCCCGCGTCGCGACGTCGGGCACGTAGTTGACCACCAGCGAGAGCGAGACCACCGCGAACGGCGAGCGTGGCTCGGGCATGGTCATGAAGTCCTGCTGCTGGATCTTCGGGTGCTGCGAATTCAGGTCGATGCGCACGTGCGGGTCAAACCGCTGGCTGCGAGCGCAGCAGTTGTCCACCTGCAGGCAGCCGACCTCCAGCAGCGACCCCGTGAACTCGCGCGGCAGCCAGTCCATGAGCACCTTGGACGAATCGCCGCCCCTCACGCCCGACTGCCCGCAGATCGACGCTGCCTGGTACGTCTGGAGCCCGCCCAGCTTGGCCAGCTCCTCGTCCACGGCCCGGCAGCCCGCGATATCGCCCTGCGCCTCGCAGGCGGATCTTTTTTTATTCAGCGCATGGAACTTGTTGATCAGTTTGCGCGCCCGCTCCGGTTTGATCGTGCTGGTGCGCTTGCCGCTTAATGGCTGCTTGCGGGCCATGCGCGTGGGATTTTTCGCCGGCCGTCAGCGGTCTTGTCGCATGTGATCGCGGCGGGGCCTTTATGTACGGGGACGGCCTCCCAACTGTGCCTATAATGGGTTTTGTCGGAGTTGTACGGCATTTGTTGTGTTCTTAGGAACGTGTCCGGTTCGAGTCCCTGGGTGGCCTCTAAACCCTTCGGTAACGTTGGTTGCATTTAGGGCTCTAGGAAGGTAGTACTGGTCAGGCTAGCAATAGAGCAGCCGGCTATCTTTTCAGGGACGGCGTCCGGACGGCACGGTCTATGTCACACGGGTGCATATGTGCGATTGACGATTTCTTTTTGCGGTGGATTCCTCTTTTTGGTGTCCCGTCCCGGCAGAACAGCGATCCATCCGGGTTGCCCGCGCCCTGATCCACCTGGCCAGTGCCCTCCCGTCAGGTGCCGCCACCAACCCTTGATTCAGGTACAACATACACAGCTCCACCCAGAATAAACAAATGGGCCTGTTCGGGAAGATATTCCACTGCTCCATAGACGCGGTGCTGATTTCCACCGTCGTCGCGGGCGTGCGTCGCAGCAGCGGGCTGACGCTGCGCTCCAACACCGTGGACGACCCCAGCGCCAAGCACTACCTCCGGGTGTACCTCGGCATCGGCGAGTGGATGCTGGACACCTCAGCAACAATAATGTCCGCCAGCGGCTACTTCGAGAGGCGGCTGCCCTAATCGTCTATATACATACATATTTATCAGTAAGCGTTCATGCCTCAATCAGCACGTTCTCCTTCTCCAGCAGGTCGGCCAGCGTGCCGTCCTGGCTCATCTCCACAATGATGTCGTGGCCTCCCACAAACTCCTTGTTGATGTACAGCTGCGGGATGGTGGGCCATTGGCTGTACTCCTTGATGCCGTCGCGCAGCTCGGGGTCCTCCAGGACGTTGTATGCAGCAAACTTGGACGGGTCCACGCCCTGGTACCCCAGGATCTGGATGGTGTTCCGGCTGAACCCGCACGCGGGGGCCTCCGGGGTGCCCTTCATGAACAGGACCACGGGAGCGCTGTTGACGGCCGAATCAATGGCACCCTTGATTTCGGTGGAGATGAAGCGCGGCAGGGGAGCCGCAAACCGCGGGCCGAGTCGCGAGGCAAGCCGTGGCGCGAAGCCGGTGGCGGTCTGGGGGCGCAGCAGTGTTCTGAACATTTTTCTAGCTGGTAAGTATTAATAACACGCCGCTGGTGGTAGTGAAGCTGATTAGTGAGGCTGATTATTGAGGCCGTGATTAGTTGGCGATCGCCCGTTAGTGAGCACTCCCAGCACCGGTTGTGTGCTCGCAGTAAGTCGGTGCGGCCCGGGGTCCATCACATGACCGGTTCTGGCAAGGTGCGAAATTAAGCAGCTCAGTGCGTCTAACGGGACAGGTTAATTTCCTTCGGCCCGGACATACCTTGCAGCCGAAAGCACTAGTTGGAGCGCGATTCCCGCTCAAGAACTGACATGAGCGGACCCAGTGCCGAGAGCCTCCCTGCTGCTCCGCAACCCCCCAAAAAGCACAAGAACAAGCCCAACAAGAAGAAAAGTGCGAGAGACGCGGACCCGGGCGCGAACCAGAGGGACAATGCGGGCCAGCGGGCCAACCATGTGCACCGCAGAGACATGCGGGCCCGGCACGACCACGCCAGGCACCCTCCCCCGCATGGCCGCGGCCAGAAGCGGCTGCAGGCGGACACTTCGCCCGAAGCATCATCAGCATCGTCGGTACAGGTGAACAGGCTGGTCCCGGACGGGGAGCCGCCCTTCCGGCGCATTTCGCAAGTGGGCCAGGGGACCTACGGAACGGTCTACAAGGCGCAGGACGTGGTGACCAAGAAGTTCCTGGCCATGAAGCTGCTGCGAATCGACAACGAAAACGAAGGCTTCCCCGTGACGGCTGCGCGCGAGGTCAAGCTGCTGCAGCGGCTCAACCACGAGAACATCGTGAAGCTGTCCGAAATGGTGGTGGCCAAAAACGAAATATACATGGCGCTAGACTACATCGAGCACGATCTGGCCGGGCTCCTGCTGAACAAGGACCTGGTGATCGAGCCTGCGCACGTCAAGTCGCTGTTCCGGCAGACGCTGTCGGCGCTGGCGTTTCTGCACGGGCAGAACATTCTCCACCGCGACGTCAAGGGCTCCAACCTGCTGGTGACCTCGAACGGCACCGTCAAGCTGGCGGACTTCGGGCTGGCGCGCCACGTGAGTGTGTCGTCGCAGTTCGGCAAGGTGCGCCTGACCAACCGCGTGATCACCATGTGGTACCGCCCGCCCGAGCTGCTGCTGGGCACCGAGTACTACGGCCCGGAGGTCGACAACTGGGGAGCCGGCTGCCTGCTGGTGGAGCTGTTCACGCGCCAGCCGCTGTTCCACGGAAAGGACGAGGTCTCGCAGATCCAGGCCATCTACTCGGTGATGGGGACGCCCACAGAAGCATCGTGGCCGGGGTATACGGAAATGCCGTGGTTCCACCTAATAGACTCTGTGGACAACAGCAGCGGCGCCGTGCCCGCGTACCGGTTCAACCGCGTGTTCTCCGGCAAAAGCATCACGCCCGCGTGCTTCGATCTCGCGAGCCAGCTGCTGAAACTCAACCCGCTGGACCGAATGAGTGCCGCTGCCGCGCTGGAACACGAGTACTTCCGCGAGGAGCCGCGGGAGCAAAAGCTGGAATTGCATATGGAGCATGAGTGGCACGACTGGGAGGCCAAGAAGCGGAAAAAGAACTCGGAGCCCGCGTGACGAGTGCATTGCTTGTGTATTCCAGCAATTTCGTTTCAGGGGTAGATATGGGTGCTGCACCGACAGGAAAAAGGCACCATGTACCAGAAAGATCAGAAGATGACCAAAACCTAGGATCAGAATCACCCGGCGAGTTTTCATATATCTCCTATTCGTCCTGATGTGATGCATGTGTTGTACCAGAGTTGTAGCAAGGTGGTCTACCAATACTTTATCCTATTGTCTGATGCATGTGTTGTACCAGAGTTGTAGCAAGGTGGTCTACCAATACTTTATCCTATTGTCTAATGCATGTGTTGTACCAGAGTTGTAGCAAGGTGGTCTACCAATACTTTATCCTGATGTCTAATGCATGTGTTGTACCAGAGTTGTAGCAAGGTGGTCTACCAATACTTTATCCTATTGTCTGATGCATGTGTTGAGTAGTGCCAGAGTCGAGGCGATCCGCAAGGTGATCTACCAATACTTTATCCTAATGTCTGGTGCGTGTGTTGAGTAGTACCACAGTTGTAGAGGCGATCCTGCAAGTGTCTAATGCATGTGTTGAGGAAGTACCAGAGTTGCAAGGTGATCTACCAATACTTTATCCTATTGTCTGATGAATGTATTGAGGAAGTACCAGAGTTGTAGCAAGGTAATCTACCAATACTTTATCCTAATGTCTAATGCATGTGTTGGGGAAGTAATACCAGTCGTATAGGTGTTCCTAAAAGGCTCTACCAATACTCTATCCTATTCGTCCTGCATGTGTTGAGGAGTAATGCCAGTCGTATAGGCGTTCCTAGAAGGCTCTACCAATACTCTATCCTATTGTTTGGTGCATGTATTGAGGACGTACCAGAGTTGTAGAGGCGATCCTGCAAGGTGATCTATCAATACTTTATCCTAATGTCTAATGCATGTTGGGGAAGTAATACCAGTCGTATAGGTGTTCCTACAAGGCTCTACCAATACTCTATCCTATTCGTCCTGCATGTGTTGAGGAGTAATACCAGTCGTAGAGGCGTTCCTACAAGGTGATCTACCATTACACTATCCTATTTGTCGTTGTATTCTCCATGGATCTGTTGAGGGATGTAATTTCAGACTTTATTCAAGGCGTTCATTGTATGCAATGCAATGTGATATACCAATACTTTATCCTATTGTCTTGTATTCAATGCATGTGTTGAAGAAGTAATATCAGACTTTATTCGAGGCGTTCATTGTATGCAATGCAATGTGATCTACCAATACTTTATCGTATTCGTCTTGTATTCCAATGCATGCGTTGAAGAAGTAATATGAGGCTTTATTCGAGGCGTTCATTCTATGCAATCCAATACTTTATCGTATTCGTCTTGTATTCCAATGCATGTGTTGAAGAAGTAATATCAGGCTTTACTCGATGCAATGCAATGTGATATACCAATACTTTATCCTATTGTCTTGTATTCAATGCATGTGTTGAAGAAGTAATATCAGACTTTATTCGAGGCGTTCATTGTATGCAATGCAATGTGATATACCAATACTTTATCCTATTCGTCTTGTATTCAATGCATGTGTTGAAGAAGTAATATCAGACTTTATTCGAGGCGTTCATTGTATGCCATGCAATGTGATATACCAATACTTTATCCTATTCGTCTTGTATTCAATGCATGTGTTGAAGAAGTAATATCAGACTTTATTCGAGGCGTTCATTGTATGCCATGCAATGTGATATACCAATACTTTATCCTATTCGTCTTGTATTCAATGCATGTGTTGAAGAAGTAATATCACACTATACTCGAGGCGTTAATTGTATGCAATCCAATACTTTATCCTCTTCGTCTTGTATTACAATACATGTGTTGAAGAAGTAATATCAGGCTTTACTCGATGCAATGCAATGTGATATACCAATACTTTATCCTATTGTCTTGTATTCAATGCATGTGTTGAAGGGGTAATATCAGACTTTATTCGAGGCGTTCATTGTATGCAATCCAATACTTTATCCTATTCGTCTTGTATTCAATGCATATGTTGAAGAGGTAATATCAGACTTATTCGAGGCGGTCCTTGTATGCCATGCAATGTGATCGGCTGAAATACAACGTTATAGACGTCATATTTAGTTGTGCAAGCATACCACAACATTTGATTCAGCCTTGTCCGCTTGAAATCAAAAACCTGAAACTGAATTTGGCTCATAGCCATTCTGGTGCCCCAGCGTATTCCGAGGAATGTAATTAATCAGGCATTAGCTGCAGCGTATTATGACTTGCTGCATGAGATTGGTGTCCTGCTTGCGTCCTATAATTGTCGAGAAATATAATGTTGCGTTATAGACGTCATATTTGCGAAATACACGAGCATGTATGTGTCTCTTGTCCATTTTAGTCGTCAGCGCCTCATGTAACCTACCGTGAGATTGGGGGTGTAATATATCCTGCGTTCCTAGTAGTTGTGCCGTGAAATGTAATTCAAGCATTCTGCCGTCTTGCATCCACCATGCAGCGGCATTTTCATCATCCATATCATAGGCATCCGCTTGCTTTACCCAACAACATTATTCAGTCTATCCACGCTATTTACGAAGTCCCTTCAAATGCAGAGTAGTCCGCTCATGGTTTTTATCTCCAATATGTTTTGATATACCAGAAAATTGTAATATAATCAGCATTATTTGTAGAAGCACACCCCGAGAATTAAAACCTCCACTGTGTCCGCCAATTGCAATTTATTCAAGAGTTATTTGTGGACACACACATACCCGGAAATTACACAGGCTGTGTTCAATCCATAGTGATCTGCCAGGAATTGCAAGATAATCAGCGTTATTTGTAGAAATATCCCATTTGCATCTTACAATGCATTGCCTGTGAAATGTAAAATCCCTCGTTATATTCGTCCTGTATACTACACAGGCGTCCACTGTGATCTGCCAAGAATTGCAATATAATCAAAAGTTATTAGCATCCCGTTTGTATCTACAACACATTACCCGAGAAATGTGAACTCCTCGTTATCTGTCCAGTTTGTGTTACACAGCGCTGTCTACAATCCACTCTGATCTGCCAAGAATTGCAAGATAATCAGCGTTATTTGTAGAACATCCCATTTGCATCCTACAATGCATTGCCGTGAAATCTCTCTTTACGTTCGTTTACGTTACAGGCGCTGTGTAATCCACTGTTATCTCGTTACATTTGTCCTGTATGTCACACAGGCGTCCACTGTGATCTGCCAGGAATTGCAATATAATCAGCGTTATGCATTGCCGTGAAATGTAAATCCTCTCATATATTCGTCCTGCCACACAGGCGTCCACTCTGATCTCCCAATAATTGCAATATAATCAGCGTTATGCATTGCCGTGAAATGTAAAGCCTCTCATATATTCGTCCTGCCACACAGGCGTCCACTGTGATCTTCCGAGAAATGCACTATCATCAAGCTATTTGTAGAAGTTTGCATCCTACAACACATTGCTCGAGAATTAAAACTTCCACTGTGATCTGAGAAATCTACTATAACAAAGCGTTATTTGTAGAAACATCATGTTTCATCCTACAACGCATTGCCCGAGAAATGTAAATCCCTCGTTATATTTGTCCACGTCCACTGTGATCTCGTTACACGTCCATCCACTGTGATCTCGTTACATTCGTCCGTCCACTGTGATCTCGTTACATTTGTCCGTCCACTGTGATCCCGTTACATCGTCCGTTTGCGTCACATTCGTCCGTCCACTGTGCGTTACATCGTCCGTTTGCGTCACATTCGTCCGTCCACTCTGCGTTACATCGTCCGTTTGCGTCACATTCGTCCGTCCACGTTACATCGTCCGTTTGCGTCACATTCGTCCGTCCACGTTACATCGTCCGTTTGCGTCACTGCCATATCAGACGTTATTTACATAGTCGTCGTGTTTACGTGCTACTATTACAATGCATTAGGTGGTTCTTGCTTTTATTCGGCGCCCGCAACAAGGCCCTCGAGGAACTTCGCGTCCTCGTAGATTACCGATCCCTCGAGGTTGTATGTCCGGGCGTTGCTGAGCATTAGCAAGAGATCGGCCTTCACGTCCGCGAAAGAGAGGTACGACTTCGAGTCCAGCTTCTTGCGGATCTCTTCCAGCGAGATGGGGCGTTTGATGATTTTATAGTAGTCTGGGTAGTCCTTGCGCGAGGGCAGTTCTGCAAACACAGCTGAGCGCGACCGCGGGGGGTCGTCGGCGGTCTGCACCGCGAACTCGTCAAGCAGCTGCTGAGCCTTCTCCATTATTGATGCATGTTGTTCGGGTGTAAGCTCGGTCTTGACTTTTTTGCTGTTGGGTGCGGGCGAAGACGATGACGAGGTGCTTTCGGACGATGCCCGCTTCTTGTCCTTCCGGGGCCGGCCTCTTCCTCGCCTGGACCCGGAGCCGCCGCCATTAGTGGACGCGGCAGCGTCGGAGTACTCCTTGGCTTCGTCGTCATCTTCCACGTCGTCCTCGAAGCCGGGCGCCTCGTCCTCGTCCTCGTCCTGCTGCTTGAGCCACTCATCCTCGCTCAGGCCGTCCTCGAACACGACCTTGCGGCGCTCGCGGCGGCTTCCGATCTCCGCCAGCGACGGCGGGGCGAACTTCAGGCTGAGGTCTTCCTTGTACAGGTCCGGGAGCTCCTGCTGCGAGAACAGGCGGGGGAACCCGCTTCTGCGCTCCTCCTCGTTGCGCTGCTCGTCGATGTTTCTGAATGTCTCGATCTCGGTCTCGCTGCGCGCCAGGATCTGGTTCAGCTCGTCGTCGTCGATTTCCTCCTCCTCTTGGTCTTTGTTGTCGCGGCGCATTTCCTCGGCCTCCATCAGCTTCCGCAGGAATTCCTCCTGCTCCTCGTTGGTGCTCTTGTTGTCGAATTTGCCGGCCTGGATGACCTTGCCGTCGATTTCGAGCTTGGACACGGCGCGGTCCAGAATGGCCTCCTCGACCGTATGCTCGGTGATCAGTCGCAGGATCCGCACCTCCTTGGTCTGGCCAATGCGGTGCGCACGGTCCTGTGCCTGCAGGTCCTGGAACGGGTTCCAGTCGGTGTCGTAGATGATGACGGTATCGGCCGTCTGCAGGTTGAGGCCGAGGCCACCGGCTCGCGTGCTCAGCAGGAAGCAGAAGTACGGGCTGTCCGGGGCGTTGAACAGCTCCAGCTTGTCCGAGCGCTCGTCTGCCTTGGTGCTGCCGTCCAGGCGCAGGTAGTGCAGGCCTCGGAACCGCAGATAGTCCTCCATGATGTCCATGATCTGGGTCATCTGGAAGAAGATGAGCACGCGGTGGCCCGTGGTCTTGAACTTCGGCAGGATGCGGTCCAGCAGCTCGAACTTGCCCGCGGTGCGCCACAGCAGGTCGTATTTGAGCGACGTGGGATCGACCACATGCTCGACCTCCTGGAACACAAACGGATGGTTGCAGATCTTGCGCAGCTGCATGATTTTGTTGTTGAGGCTGCGCATGCCCGAGCCCACGTTGCGGTTGCCGTTGGCCGCGCCGTTGGCCTTGGCGTCGCCCGTGTATATGGCGCCGTACTTCAGCATCTGCTCGTAGAGCGTCTGCTGCAGCGCGCTCATCTTGCACTTGATGACCTTCTCGACCTTGTCCGGCAGGTCCTTCTCGACGTCCTTCTTGAGACGGCGCAGCAGGAACGGGCGCAGCACCTTGTGCAGACGGCGAATGACCAGCAGCATCTCCTCTTCCGTCAGCTCCATCTTGTCCTGGCCACCGGTGTTGGCGAACGGCGTGTTGAACCACTCGTCGAACGTCTTCTGCGAGTTGAAGATCTTGGGCAGCACGAAGTTGAGCAGCGCCCACAGCTCGGGCAGGTTGTTCTGCAGCGGCGTGCCGGTCAGAATCAGCCGGTGCTTCGAGTAGTAGTGGTTCACCAGCGTGTGGCTGAGCTTGGACTGCGAGTTCTTCATGCGGTGGCCCTCGTCGATTATCATGTGCTGCCACCGGATCTTGGACAGCAGCGGCCGGTCCTTGATCACGTACTCGTACGTGGTGAGCAGCACCTGGAAGTCCCCGGTGCGGATCAGGCCCTGCTGCGCCTTCCGCGCGTTGGGCGGGCCCTTGTACACGATCGTCTTGACGCCCGGGGCCCACTTGTCGAACTCCACCGTCCAGTTGGTGATGGTCGACAGCGGCACGATGACCAGAAACGGCCCGGGCCACTTCTTCTTCTCGATGAGGTAGGTGATCAGCGACAGCGTCTGGATCGTCTTGCCCAGGCCCATTTCGTCGGCCAGAATGCCGTTCAGGTTGTTGTTCACCAGCGAGATCATCCACTGCAGGCCCTTGATCTGGTACTCCTTGAGCGTGCCGCCCACCAGCAGACTGGCCTGCTCGGTGACCGGCTCCTTGATGCGGTGCGCCACCTCGTAGTAGTCGATCTTCTCCAGCTCCTCGTCGGTGGGGGGAGCGAGCGTCCCGCCTGCCTCGGCCTGCTGCACGCGCACCGCCTCGCTGAGGCTGGCCAGGAACTGGTTGGTCTGCTTGATCAGGTGCGTCAGTCGCGTGTCCTTGGTCTGGTCCAGCAGCTTGAGATACGCCTCCTCGTCGTTGGAGCGCAGCGCCTGCAAACGCTGCTTCGCCGTGCGCTCCGCGCGCTTGGACTCCTCGCGCTCGATCTGGCTGTGGAACTGCAGAATGTGCTTCTGGAACACGATCTTGCGCTGCCGGTGCTGGTCCATGTTCTGGCTGAAGTCCTCGGCCTTGCGCACCGCCGCCTTGGTCAGCTCTATCTGCGAGTGCCGGGCCTGCTGCTCGCGCTCGTTGTTCTGCTGGCGCTCCAGCTCCTCGGTCATCTGCAGCTCCTGCGCCGTGGTGTTCTTGATGCGCCAGTTCATGCACCGCGTGATCAGGCTCTGCCCGAGCATCGAGTCCTGCGAGGTCGCGGCCGTGCTGTACACGATGTGCTGGCGCAGGCTCTTTTGTTTGGTGAGCAGTCGCAGGCTCTTGAGTTCTATGAGGGCCTTGAACTTGAGCTCGTCGTGGCCCGCAACGAGCTCGTCCGGGGGCGTCAGGTTGACCGACGTCGAGTTGACGGTGCCGATGTTGCTGGAGAGCCGCTCGAGCTCGATCACGCGCCGGGCCAGCCGCTGCCGGACGTTGGTCTCGTTCACGGGCGGCTGGCAGCCCAGCAGCTCGTCCACCCGCCGGTCCAGGCGAGAGTGGAGCGGCGTGATGGCCTGGTTGAGCAGGCGCTCGTACTCCCGCGCAGCCCGTCGCTGGATGGTTTCGCGCTCCTCCACGGAGGTGCACTCCAGCAGCTGCTGCTGCAGCGAGGCGTCCAGGTCCAGGTCCCGCATCAGCAGCTTGTGGGCTCTGAGCAGCGGCCTGAGGTCCTGGGACTCGCGCGGGTGGTCGTGCCGGATTTGCTTCAATTGGTGTCGCCGGGCCTCGAACTCACGCTGCTGGCGCGCAATGTCGCGGAGCATCGCCGTGAGGTGCTGCATCTCCGGGTGGTTCATCGAGGGCTGCACACCTTTCCGCTTCAACGCGTTCCATCGCATCAGCAGCAGTGCAAGCTGCTCACGCGACTTCGGGGGGTCGATGTGAGTGATGACCTCGTTACCCATTATAGTTTATGCTTTTTTCGCTGCGGTGAGAAAAAAACGGGTGCTGATAACTGTCCTGCCAAACACTGTGGTGTGGTGGTGACGGAGGTGGGGGTGGTCGAGGTGATCCGTGTGGCTCGCACAATCTAGCACTGAGAAACCAAGAAGAATACTGGTAGGGAAATCTCGGTGGGAGTTCTACACGACTTCTTGGGACCGCTGACTCATCGCGACCATCAGATCACCGCCTGGGCAAGGGCCTTTCCCCTCTGGTGCTGCCTGGGTGCCCGCTGCGGCCGTACGGCGCTGCAATTAGAGTGTCCGCTATTCGCGGCTGCCGCTGCACTGCCTGGTCCCGCTGCATACCTGCGTGCCCAGATTACCACTTCCCGGCTGGTGGGTTCTGGTTGCACTCTTTCGGGGTCTGCGTGTGGTCGGTGGGTCGGTGTCTAGCGGTGTCTGGGTCGGTGTCTGGGTCTATGTCGCCGTGGCTGTGGGTAGTGTTGGGATCTGTGCGGTGGTCGGTCCATAAGGGTACATATTACGTAGTTTGGTTAGTCGAGGCATAATGCTCATGTCCGTGCGGTTCTCTGCCGGTCAATGGCGCCTCTGCAAAGTATACATGATAAATACTGTTCAAGTAGTGGAGTAGACTTTATGTATTCAGCTTGTCCTAGGTATTCTGTCTTGTTCGTGCCTTTCTTTCGGTTCCTCGGTTCCTCCGGTTCCTTCGGTTCCTCGGCTGCTTCGCAGTTGTACATGTAGTTTATTTGGTATTTACAGCCGTGGCTTCTGCTACTCCGTACACTTGTTGTGCAGTCCTGTTCTGATCGCTACCCACACTTCGCACGTGAACATGCCTCCCAGGCCAAGAGCTCCGAAAACTCCAGAGGAAGCATTGAGCAGGGCTCTAGCCAAGACACTGCGGCACGCCGCCAAATCCCAAGGGATCGCTCAGGATGCTAACGGGTGGTGTCGGGTGGATGACCTGCTCGCGCACGCTCCGTACACCACGATGAAAGCCACGCCTGAGCTGATCAGCAGTGTCGTGGAGAGCGACAAGAAGGGTCGATACGAGTTTAATGAGGACAGCTCCCTCATCCGCGCGGTTCAAGGCCACAGCGTCGAGGTAGACGTAGGACTCGAGCCGCTTGTCACTCCTGCCGATCTGCCAAGCATGCTTGTGCACGGCACCTACAGGAATGTGTGGCCCAGCATCCAGCAAAAGGGGCTCGACAAGATGAAAAGACAGTATATCCACATGGCTTCGAAGCTACCTGGAGACGAAGGTGTGATCAGCGGAATGCGCCAAAAGTCTGAGGTCTATATATACATCGATGGTCCCAGGGCGTTGGCCGAGGGGGTTCCGTTATTTAGGTCTAAAAACGGGGTCATACTGAGCCCAGGAATAAACGGTGTGATACCGCCGCATTTGTTTCTGAACGTGACCGACAGTGCCGGTAACCTCATGGGTTGAGGAATTGGGACGGGATAGGAAGTCTAATTAGGGTTTGTCGAGAATAGGCGGTTTATTTCATAAGGTTATTAGATTTAATTACCACAAACGCCGCGAGCCACCCCGAAATCATCAAGCTGATACGATATTGGGACTGGTTAGCAATTAGCTTTCATAACGGGAATCTCCTGGTGCTCTAGTACTTACTCTATATTTAAATATAAGCGCATAGTGATTAATCTTAATCGCATGGGGGAACTAGAAGTGTATAAAAACTGCCAGTAATTTCCTGGTTTAGTTCTCCATCCAAACTTCTCACCAGCCTTGCTAACCACACACTCTTTATCCAAATCAACCATGATCGCTTCCATTCTCGCATCTACTATCCTGATGGCTAACGAAGCCACGGCCTACGCCATCCCCAGTGCCAAAGCAGCCGCTCCCTCAGAGCACGTTGCAAACCGTCCTTGGTACATAAAGGCTGCTTCCGACCAGATCGTCAATATGTGCTTCTGGGGAGGCATGGGCAGTGGCTCGGGAGGATACACCACTGCCGGTGGTGCTGCCGGTGCCGGTGCTGCTTCGACCGTTTCATTCTCGGAGGCATACACCCAGACGTTCGAGACCGACACGGCCACAACTTTCTATACCACTATCTCTGGCGACGTTGTGACCATTTACACCTCTCCCGACTTGGCTACCACCACCCTTCAGACTACAGGCACTGTCGTGACTGATGTTGCGCCTACCGATGATGCCGATGCTGCCGCAGCTTCAGATGATTCTAGTGCTACTGACTCCAATTCGATCGCTGCTACCCCATTGACCACCACACTGTCTGCTTCCCCTGAAGAGAGCGTTCCCCACGGCTTAGTTGCTGACGTCAAGGCCATCGAGTCTTATGCACACGCTCTTGCTGAGGCCATCATTGCCCCTTCCAGCATGACTGCCTTGCTGGAAGACGCCTACAATGCCATCATGGAGCATGGTTACATCCACGGTACTAAAGCTGTTGAGCTCGTCCAGCAGGCCAGTGGTGCCCTGAAGCAGCTCGAGACTGACCCTGCCTACAGAAACCAGCGCAACAACCTCAAGTCCCAGGCAACACCTGCTCACTTCAACGTCAAGAACATCATCTCAACCATTAGCCATACCCATTCCGCCGGCTTAGCCAAGATGACCTCCGTCCCCGAGGGTAAGCACGCCATCCATGCTGCCAAGCAGATTGGCGAGGAATTCATCAGAGAGTTCGCTAACTAATTGAGTATCACTTTTATACTGCAATAATCTATATATTCAAACAGCATGTTTACATCTTCGCCCACTGTACATCGTATACATTCGCCGCAACCCACCACCATTGCACTTTGCGCGCGGACGGTAGGTTCGGGATACTGAAGATGCACTTAATTTAGTTTGTGATCACGAATAGCAAAGATTACTATAATTAGATCGGCCACGAGCGGTGACGATAATAATCAGCTGCGCGATCAATAGCCTCGTGCATGTTGACACAACCATAAACCTTCCCTTAACCACCATGTAGATACGTCCGTGCAGGAAAACAATAGGGAGCAAGGAAAGAAGTATTAATTTTCATTCAATTACGGCTCTAACTGGCATTATCCCGGTCGTTTCGGCAGCATGCGCCGCAAAGATGCACCATTCTGGTTAATCATTGTATAGTTTCAGCCAGTTGCTCACTGCGTTTCCGGGCCTTGTTTTGAATTTCCCAATTGGGAAGCAGGTATCTGCTGAGTCAGGTCCCAAGGCGCTGGAGTTGTTTACCAACACTCAAAAAGTACTGAAGCAGATTAAGCTAGCAGGTTCATTTATAAGTGTTGAGGTTATCCCCAAGTGAATCACCTCCATTCGAAGACCGATTCACACGATTTTTTTTCTCTTCAGGTTATACTGAAACACCTTTAAAGGAATAATAAAAAGTAACATACTGGGGGACTCCAGTGATTCACTCACTTGTAAACGAGAATAAGAACCAAGAGAGAACTCCAACCGTTGACAGAACACCAACCGTTGAGAAATGGCTAATGCACTAACAACACCGGTTCGCGATGTGAACCGAGAGCGCCCGTTAGCCCAAATTGATGATAATAAGCCACTGCGTTTGGCCAGCGACAACCTGCTGTCCAAGCCCGCAGTCTCCAACTCCCGCCCCACAAAGCCTGCACATAAGGAGGATGGCGCGGAGAAGAAACGCAAAAAGCCGAAACCAAGTTCGCTGTGCCTGACCCCCCCCTCTTTGATTCAGGGAGGAGTTGGCCAGAGCTACCATCGCGGTCTCTGCATTGGTGAAGGTGGGTTTGCCCGATGCTTCCAGGTTAAAAACGGAGATGGGGAGGTTTTTGCAGCCAAAACCATCGCCAAGGAGGCTCTCCGCAACGTCAAGACCAAAGACAAGCTTATCACCGAAATCGACATCCACCGCTCAATGTCGCACCCCAACATCGTCAGGTTCATCGACTGTTTCGAGGACGACGTCAACGTATACATGCTGCTGGAGATGTGCAACAACCGCAGTTTGGCCGACTTGTGCTACCGCCGTCGCCATCTCAGCGAGCCGGAAGCCCGCTACTACTTCATGCAGATACTGGGTGCCATTGGGTACATGCACAGCAACGGTGTCGTGCACCGAGACCTGAAGCTGGGCAACATCTTTATCGACAAGAATATGTGCCTGAAGGTAGGCGATTTCGGACTGGCTGCCATTCTTGAGACGCGTACTTCTCGCCGGTACACGGTGTGCGGCACCCCAAACTACATATCCCCGGAGGTGCTCCACCGGCCGCACGCCCACGACACATCCACCGATATCTGGGCCCTGGGCATCATTCTATACGCAATGTTGGTGGGACGGCCACCTTTCCAGGATCGCGACGTGGAGAAGATCTACGAGCGTATCCGCACCCACCAGCCGTGCTTCCCTCCAGCACCCTCCAGTTCCTACCAGGAAGCGTGGAACGCAGTTACGCCCGAGGCCCGCAAACTAATTACCCAAATGCTCGATCCGAACCCCCTGCATAGACCGACCTTCAGCCAGTGCTTGGAGAGTGAGTGGCTGAAAACCGGAGTTTTCGTTAGTTCATTACCGCTCACCTCCCTGAACGACCCCGTCTACTTGTTTGCTACCGAAGAAGAGTCGAAGCAGAACTTCAAGAAGATCCTGGCCGATACGCAGCTGGACAAGTTGCGCATGACCGAGCGGCACCACCGTCCCGGCTTCAAGGCACTCTCTACGTCTGCTGCCACCGCCTCTGATTCTGCCAACGTTATTGCCGCAGCTAACAACGGTGGCACCTCGAGGAGCGCTTCCCGGGTTCCGGGCAAGATCCTTCCCCATCACATCTCACCACCCAGTACCAAGGACAAGTACACGCAGGTGGTTGTTGCAGAGGACCCGAAACCGGTTCGCCAGAATATCCCCGACTATGACTCGCCCGTGGTGGGCCGTGGCTTGAAGGCACGAGGCGTGGACGCCAACAATAACAGTCCCGGGTTTGGTCGCCAGCAGCGCCTGGACGGCCAGTACAAGAGCATTGACGCCAAAAATGGTACCCGCAAGAGCAGCACCGTTGCCTCCGCATTTATTAACCGCATGAAGTTCCCCGTTGCTGCCCGCACCTCTACGGACGCAGCTACCGCAGCAGCATCGATTCAGCCCACCACCGCTGCGACCACCACCACCCACGCTACCACCAGCGCCGCTACCGGCACCCACGGCATTGCTGCCATCAGGCCCTCGAACGGAAATGCTCCGCGATTGTTGAAACGCCCGTCCACGACTACTTACAAGAACATGATCGGCCCGCTGCGGGCGTCGATCAGACAAACTCTGCAGACTATCAAGGCAGAAATCGATGTCCCGGTGCCCGAAGGTACCCCGTCCACTCTGGTAGACCATGTGGCACCCCCGGTGGTGCTCACGCGCTGGGCCGACTTCGACGAGAGCTGGGGAATGGCCTACTGCTTGAGCGACGGCAGCGTGGGCACCCTATTCAGAGACAACACTAGCATGCGCATGGACCCTGTATTCAATACGTTTGTGTACTTCGAGTCCCGCTCGAAGCCGGGGTACATGGCTATCCACCGCACCGCCGAGGACACCAGCGACCCCAAACGGGCCAAGAAAGTGAATGTTCTGAACTACGTCAGGCAGTACATGGACCGAGAGCTGGCCCATGCGATCGACCCCGTCCGTCGTGGTGGTGACATCTCATTCGGTGAGGTGTTGCACTACATGTACAAGGGCCGCGACTTCGTGATGTTTGTGTTTACCGACGGCACCCTCCAGTTTAACTTCAAGGACCACTACAAGGTGATCGTCTATGACGACGGCCGCAAGGTTGCCATCATCACCGACAGCCACCAGCTCTTCTCGTGGAGCACCGCCCACGCAATCCGGGCAACCCGCGCTCCCCATTTCCAAAGAGTGGACCTCGTCGCTAAGCTGAGATCGATCACCGAGGCATTGATCAGCTACTCTAAGGTCATATAATATATACCCTGACTTCTAATATTTAAGATTCGCATAAAGTAGTGAGTAAAGTCGTTGTGCTGTGCATGGTACATAGGCTAAAGTTTACGCTCTCTTGCCGATGACTCGGAGTCTCTTGATGCCACCGTCGGGGATCATGATGAGTTTTACGTGGGTGACTGGGCCCGAGGACTTCACGGTGTAGTGGTGTTCCTGGTCAGCACTTGTCTTCGAAACCGGAACGAGCTCAGTCCATGGGGCATCGGCAGCCTTCGCTTCGTCGTTAGACTTGGCGTGCAGAGCCTCCACTTTGATGCTCTGCGGGAAGTTGCCCCGGAAAAAGGCTGTGTCCACCGTGACTGAGGTGACCACTGTAGGAGCACCCAGCTTGATGATGGCCCAGTCAGTATGGCCAGGAACACGGGATCGGCTGGTTTCCCAGCCATCGCTCATGTCAATTCCTCGGCCGGGAAGCAGCAGGTTATCGGCGCTGCTGAAATGCTGGTCCGAAACCGCAATTGTGGTACCGCCGTTGGAGATCGCAGCCATGTCGATCTCCTCGTTTTTATCGGCCGGGAACACCGGCACGGGCTCACCCCATACTCTGAACCGGGCAATTCCGCCATCAGGGTACATATGCAGTCTGACGTGGCTGTAGCTATGGGTGGTGAGTCCGTTCGACCTCAGAAAGTAGTGAGGCTGCGAGGGACCACACTCGTGATGGCCAATGACTTCTTCCCAGGTCTTGCCACCGTCCCTGCTACCTTCAACTGAGATAGCAGGAGCGTGGTTACCGCTGAAGTAGGTTGTGTCTACCTCCACACCGAGGATCTTGGCCGAGTCCACTCCTAACTTGATCACAACCCAGTCACTAGGCTCCGAATTGTGGCGCCTGGTTTCCCAGCCGTCGTACCATCGTCCACTGGGTACAAATCTTACTTCTAAAACCGGAGGAGTGGGCTTGATCAGGTTGGAAGCCTCAGCAAACCACTGATCGCTGTATCCAATCACCTCAGCACCAAGAGAACTACTGCTAACGCAAGTGTAATGGGCTACTGCGTCATCGAATTCCTGCTTGGAAAATTTCTGGATCGCTGCCATGCTAGATCACCTGGTTGAATCGTACTTATGTATATGTGTGAGTTGTAAACACCGTATTTATCTATGCTTTATCAGTACAGGACGAACCAAACCCTAGTGACCCCTCGGAGTGCAGAGACGGAGAGAGAAGCTGACCGCCACGCCTTACGGTCAGAGCGAGGGACTACATGTGGTTAGCGACGTCATATCGCTAGACCCCAAGTAGGCTGCATGCACAAACCGGGACTGGGCTAGCTAGAGCTGAAAAAATTCACACGATGTCCGAACAGTCAATTCCTGCATGGAAGCGTGCGGGATTGAAGCAAAATAAACAAGCGGTCAAGAAAGACGTCGCTTCGTATGATCCCCTAAAAGAAGGCCTTAAAAGAGCCCACGAGTCTGGCGAGACACCCAAACCAGCGAAGCCTGCTAAGAAGCCCAAACTCCCCAAAGCAGAGCGGCCCACACCGACCCACGAGCTGGACCAGCTTGCCTACCTACGGCAGTATGCTGAAGACAAGTCTAATTGGAAGTTCTCCAAGCAGAAACAGAACTGGATCCTCAAACACATGTTTACAGACATTAACGACGAGAAGTACAGCCAGCCATTGATCGAGTACCTGAAAGGTGTGCAGGGATCTGCCCGCAGTTGGGTTATAGACGATGCCAAAGAAGTAATACAAAAGTGGAATGTGTTTATGAAGGAGAGCCTGAACGAAAAAGAGGAGGAGTCCGAAAAGGGTGACGGCAAGGACGGTGAAACCGCCGAGAAGAACGGCAGCCCCGGCAAGGATGAGCATAAGGACGAAACCGAGTCCGAACAGCAGCCCGCCAAACAGGAATCCAAGAAGGAATCCAAAAAGCAGCCCAAAAAGGAACCCAAAAAAGAGCCCCCAAAGGTCCCAACCGAGAAGATGGCCAAGAGAGCTCAAACTATAGTCAAGGAGTTGACAGGAGAATATGTCAACCTAGAACTTCTGGACAATATATCATCATAATATTTATACATAGTTCCATTTCTTCTCTAAAAATCGGATTGTCTATCAAGATGCGCACTTAGTCGTGCTTCTTCTGAACGTAGGGGTTGCGAGGATCATTGATGTACTCGGGGGCCTGGCTCATGGCCTCGGCGGCCTTGCCAAAGGCGTAGAAGGTGATGCCAGCGCCAATGAAGATGGGCCAGAGGGGCTTCACGATAGGAACGTTGTAGTACTTGAGTCCTTTGAACATTGGGGGATGTTTCGGTGAGTTTTACACCAGGCCAATAGAAGGGTTGGTCTATATTGGCTGCTTAGTAACTGCTACGTGGTACCGTTCCAACCCTCGCGGCTTATAAGCGGAGTGTCAGTTTTTCTTTTCCGATATCATTCAATTACGCGACGAATCCTAGTATATATTTTAGGGCGTTCTAGGCCTAAAAGACACGGAATTGTCGCCAGAGTAATCCTCTCGGTTTGAGTCGTTAGTTTCACCCAATAAGCTTCCTGACATAGATGAGAGATACATATTCATAATATAGCTAGATATAACTTCATTGTGAAAGATTAAAGCACCGGGGGGAGGCCTTACTGTGGGCTGAATATCTCTAGCACTGGAAACTGGTGTGATCACCTCCGACGGTCATGTTATTCGTGCTATTGAAGTCGTGATACCAGCTCTAAGGTTTCTCAGACTAACTCTTCTAGTGTGGTTTCTTCTTAAAAACTGTGACTATGCTAGTGTGTATTTCTCGCTTTACACATGCTAGAACATATATGCTGTGGGACAGTGTCTGCACACAAATGCATTGTTGAGTTGTCTAATATGTAGTACACGGTCAAGTGGCCACCCTGCGGAGCTCTAATATACTATAGGTCGTGCTCTAAAGTGGCATAACTGAGAGCTCGATTGCTCTTTGATATTAAGTATATGCGTTCCCTATTTACGGCCCGTATGCCTACCTCCAGAGTCAACGTCTACCGGGTGATCGCTACAAATTTCCAAGTGACTTCCAATAATCATTTGTACATGTCGGGACAATTGTAACTTGGTTAGTACTCGCCAAGGAGTGCAACTTCTCCACTCCAGTGACCGCTGTCATGGCATGTCTAACTAATCTAGTGTAAGTGAGGCTAATCTAGTAAACTAATCGACTCATGAAGATGCATGTTCAGCCGCATCAATGGCCAGCTGGAACCGTTCGCGGAGATCGTCCGGCTCCTCTAGACCAACACTGATTCTCACTAAATGCGAATCTACTTCACACTCCTCGGCGAAGTCAAGCTCCTGGTAGTGGGCGATGATGGTGTACGGGCACCCCAAAGTAAAGTTTGTGCCCAGTGACGGGCCCTTGGCAATGTACAGCGAGTCGTAGAACGCTATAGCCGCTTCCTTCTGGTGGAACACGATGGAGAGAAGACCACCGTAGCCACCGTCGGCGTGCTTGATGGCATCGTAGTTGGCCTTTGAAGGGGAGTACCGCGGGTAGTTCACGTCCTTGATGAGTTTTCCGTGGAATTTTTCCTTGTTCTTCAGCAGAAGGTCCACGACGGCCTCCGCGTTGGAGTTTATTCGCTGGTTGCGGGCGTAGAAGTCACGCGAGTTGCGCTCCAGGTAAATGGCGTCCTCGGCCCAGAACGCATCCACAAACTGGCGCTGCATGATCTCCTTCAACTGCCCGTAGTACTTGCTCTTTGGGTTCAGCACAAAGTCGCCAGCCATGACGTTGCAGTCGCCGCTGAACAGCTTCGTGAGGCTGGACACGCAGATGTCGGCATAGCTAAGGGTGTTCAAGTTCGCCATGTTGCCCACGGTGTCATCGATCACGATCAGGAAGCCGTATTTATCGGCGAGCTGACGCAGCTTCGGCAGATTGGGGGTGTTCAGCAGCGGGTTGGATGGGACTTCGCAGTACAGCGAGCTGATCTTCAGCCCAGCCTGCAGGCGCTGCTCGAGCTCGGGCAGATCACGCGCGTCATCACCGAACCGGAAAAAGTCGCATCCGGGTCCCCATTTCTGCAGAATCTTCAGAGTGTCCGTGTAGGGAAACCCGTAGCATGCAGCCTTGTGCTTTGCCTGGTCAAGCTCCAAAATAGCACGGTAGGACGAGAAAATGGCCGTCATTCCGGTTGCAAACAGATAAACGTCATCCGTGGATACCTGCAGGTTGGTTTTTTTGGTGATCTCCTCCGAGATGCGGATTTTGAGAGCGGGTTTGGCCTCACGCGCCAGACTCACTGAAAGGTACCGTCCAAACCGCTCCTCCACAAAGATTTCCTGGGGCTGTGTGGGGTTGGACGAAGTTTCGTCCTTTAGCAGCTTCTCGGCGTTCTCGTCTTTCACACGCTCGTAGAAGTATTGTGCATGGCGGCTGGAAATGCCCTCGCCCGTATGCTGCCAGTACTGCTTGGCCACACTGAACAGCTCGCTGGGGAAGAACACAACCGCCACTTTCACGTCCAGGGCATCCTCACTGGGTTTAGGACACGACAGCCTGACGACCCGGACGTCTGCCTCAGGGTGCCTTTCCTTAATGAAGTCTCTACATCTACGGGCAGCCTCGCAGATGGGAAAAACCATAGCCCGCTCGTTATTGCGGCCGTAGACCTTCTCGAGGTGCGATGCAAGCTCCTCTATCTTGTAGTGGATCTTGAACCGCGGGTATCCGCTCTTGATCATGGCTGAAATTTCAGGGTCACCTTCCTCATAAGCAATATTGTGTTTCCACAACGGCAGCGAGACACTAACCGCATGCAGTGCATTTTCGGGAATACTCACGGCCGGTTCCGTCGGTGGGGACTGCAGCATCTATAATTCTACCGCTCAGTGAGTAATTGTCTCTTCACTTTGTGGGCACTTGATTAGGTAGATGGGAAAGGGTCATGTGAAATGATAAACATCGGCTATCTCGAGCTCATATATATGGATATGAGTGCCGAATGTTCAAAACACTGACGTTTTACTTCTACCCCCCGCGAACCGTCTCCAGACTCAACGGGGTGAGGGCCACCGCCAGCTCCAAGCACGGTGCCCAAATAAGCACTTCCATAACGCCTGCCGTCACGCACATCCTGGTTGCTCGGGGCAGCGACACCCCAGAGTTCTGGAAACTGGTTGATGGGGCCCCGAAAAGCCCCGGGTGTCTGGTTGTGAGCAGCGAATGGTGCAGTGAGTGCATTGATCACCGCAGGCTGCTTGACCCGGCCCAATTCGTGCGTGAGGTTGGGGTGCTGGCTGATCAGAATGACGAAAATGGAAAGACTGAAAAAATTGACAAAAATAAACAGCCTGATGGAAGTGAGCAAACTAGTCGAAATGAACAAGCTGGCCGAGGTGGCCTAGATGAGCAAGCTGATAGAGCTGATAGAACTGATAAGCAATCAAATACTCGATCCATCCGATCCGAGCTCAGTAGATCTGATCAACGCAGTCCACAAACCGATATCAATGCTGATCGATCTGGTGCACCCGCATCCAATAGCCGATCCCATGGCTTCGCGATGCTTAACCGCAAACAGAATATCATTGAAATGTTGCATGAGCTGCTGGTCACTCGCCGATCCAGTGGGGAAGAGTACAGTGCCAAGGCGTACGAACGGGCACTGCAAGCACTAGAAACACAGGCACCGCCCGAAATCCGCCGTGGATCGGACGTGGCCCATCTGGTATCTGCGCGTATGGTGCAAGTGATTGACCAGATCTGCGAAGGTAAAATAGCGCCCTCGCTGGTCACCAGATCGGGCCAATCGCGGCACAATGTGATCAACCTGTTTTGCACGGTGTACGGAGTGGGCCCTCACCATGCGCGCAAGCTCTATGACAAAGGGTTCCGGACGCTCAAGCAGCTGATGCCGGTAATGGACCGGAACGGGCAGGTGTCGATAATTCACCACGAAGACTTCATAGAACGGATGTCCCGCACAGAGGTGGCCGCACATTACGATGCTGTCTGCAAGCTTGCGCGGGATATCGACGCCTCCTTGGAGCTGGAGTGCCTGGGTTCGTTCCGTCGCGGCAAGCTCGACTGTGGGGACATAGACATAATTGTCACGAAACCAGACAGTACATTGGTGCAGCTGACTCCAGTTTTGGACCAGTTGCTCCAGCGGATGTTTGGCGAGGATCTGGCTACCCACACCTTCACCAGACACGCCGATCGGTGGCTGGGCGCTACGCAGGTCCGGGGTAAATGGAGACGCATGGATATCCTGCTAGTGCCCAGCAAGGAGCTGGGGGCAGCGGTGCTGTACTACACAGGCAGCGGCGAGTTCAACCGGCAGATGCGATGGATCGCTAAAATGAAAAACATGCGGCTGAACCACAATGGCTTGTTCACCAGCGGGGGTGAACTTCTAGAGAGCCAGGACGAGCACAGGATATTCCAGCTGCTGGACATACCGTACCGGGAACCCAAGGATAGGTAGTGATCTTTTGCGAGCTGTGGCCAGTATAAGGCGCATATATTTAATTCAATTCAAGGTTGTTACTTGCACAAATTATATGCACAGGCTTAAGTCTCGAGCTTCCTCACAATATCTTATATATATCAGAGTATCACTGGTTCCTTAACTAGTAATGCGCCATGGACTTGCGCTCTCCAATCGTATAGTCATTAGAGTCAGCTGCAGTACATACGAGGTTTGCTGCGGTACGAACTGTGGCGAGCTGCTGAATGTTGCGAAATATTGAACAGTAGATTCGATCGAACTAGTAATATACAATGACCGCCGAACGTATCAGTTACGAACCACCAATTACGTTTCAATTTACAGTGGCCAGCATAAAATGGCTGGTTAATGCTAGATCGGTTTGAGATTAGCGAGCGGTGCCGTGGTATGAGTGAGATGGTGAACGAGGATCAGTTGAATAGCAGGCACCTTAGAGATCTATTTATGTACTTACTTCATGCTGATAAAGTTCAACCCCAGGTAGAGTTGATCCAGTTGGTGTTAACACAGTTGGTGTTAATAAAATTGATCCCCATCTCGATTACTGCTTTGAGGTCGAGAGACGTGGTGTTGTTCGCAGTAAAACTGTCGGCGCACAAGTTATCGAAATCTAAGAGCAAATTCCCAAGGTGCCTAATATATATTTCTTAGTTAATGCTAATAAAGCTGATCTCCACTTTGGTTACTTCGTCAGTTTGGCTGCTATTGTTGAGACACGATATTGTTAACTACATTCGTGCATAGAGTAGTCAATACAAGGAATAAAAAGTATAGACCGCCTATAGATAATGCTTGAATCAAATACACTAGTTATAAGTAAAACTGGGTCCTCACGTTGACCGCTTCATTGGTTTGACTGAGGTCGTGGAGACATAATACTGTTAGTGCTAACACTACGGACATGCAAGTTGTCGAAATAAGCAGGGGATAAGTAATAGAGTCTAATTACTACTAGTTGGGCGACTCCCACTTCGTTCCATTAAAACTGGATGCTTACATCAATTCCTCGCTAATTTGGATATGGCCGTGGAGACGCGTTATCGTCAATGGCACTGATCTGTCCACAAAGTAGTGAATAGAAGGATTCTGCAACCCGGAATCCGTACAGAAAACACTTAAATCAAACACATGTCGTGCTAATAATATTGAGTCCCCAAGTTGTTCCCATCACCGGTTTGACTGAGGTCGTGGAGACGTGGTATTGTTAGTGTAAATACCTGTCAGATAGAAAGACTTAGGGCACGGCCTGTGGCTCCAGTGCAGTCATCTGACACCTGGGAAGAGGCTTACATTAGCACCAGGGATCCTGTTGATATGTCACCAGTCAGGTAAAATAGCATAACATATAACGGATACCCTTACTATGTTATATATAATATGTACTATGGTTTATTATCGCACAAAAGCAATTGTTCGTCAGTTCTCCTAGTTAATGGTTTAAGACTCGATGTGTCACTTGCTTTATATGTATGATTTCCCCTGCGACGGTTGTTGCTTCTAGCGTTTTCCTGGCCAATTATTTTTCCTAACCCTTGGGACACTATATACTTTTAATTCCAGTATTTGTCTGATAGAAAGACTTATTATCAATAACACTAAGACTGTTAGAGGATGTACGACTTACGTCTACTCACCTGACATATTTACCTCTCCGATTCTTAGTAATCGAGAGAGCTTGTTTCCCTGCTAGTCTACCCCAATATAGTTTAGTAGTATCAAGCCTCCGTTCTTATTTCCAGCAACAGGATAAGTCTGTAATACTAACGGGATCACGTCCCATTACCTTGGTGGACAGCGTGACCTCCGACAAAGACGTAGTAATTATCACAAACAGTAAGAATTTATTCTGACATGTCACTACCATGATGAGCGTTACAGTACTCCAACTTTTGATGCTTTCTTTTGCCAACGCTTGGACGCTTGCTGACCTAACAAATGACTATATCGGAGATGATGTCGTGATCTGGCCTAATACGACCAGTTACGATGTTTGCCTATATATGTCTTTTGGTTACGAATTAGATCTCAAGCTGCGCAACGGCTCGCATGTAGTGACACATCTATATCATGACGAAGCTAACAATAAATCAGCCATACTGGCGAGGACTATTGACTGCGTCAACATACTTGGGGGTGATTATGAGATAGGGGATGCTTCTGATCAGCTTGACCCTAATTTCGACCCTGAGCGCTGCAAATCGATGGATGAACAGCAACTAGTCGACTGGTACTTCAGAGGTGGGGATCACCCAGTCAGTCTGCTCGACTACTACAGCAACTCATGGAGTATCACAGGTGGTGATAACACAGAGAGGGAGGCAGTTAGTGGGTACTGTTTGGGCCCAGGAGAGTCTTGCATTACTGACGGTGGCGCAGTCGATGATTCCGTTAATGGCAGGCACATGAGGAGGTGACGCAGAGCGCCTAATCCCCATTTTTGACAGTCCCTTAGTGAACCGTTTCGCAGTAAACTCTGACCCATTGTCCGAGAAGAATTCGGAAATGGGAAATTCTGGATAACCCGTACTGAGTTCACGAATGAGTTTTAAGAGAGCTTCAGGTGCTTCGGCTTTGGAATTCAGAGGGATCAGCCAGAGAAATTTCGTAAAGTGGTCTTCTACCAAGAGAAAGAGTCGAGCACCGCAGAAACTACCGTGGGAGAACACAGTGTGTGATCCGTAGCCTTGTGATACCATGACATCTCCAGAAAGATCTGCGTGAAGTCGCTCCAGTGGGCGCTTCACTGTATCAGAGGACCGGGGAAGGTGCTGGTGGTCTGTAGCCCTAGCGGGACCGCAAGCGTTGCACCCTGAAAGGGTGAATTGGTCGCGATTGTGAGGGAATTTCGCAAAAGCAAGCAGTTTGTGTATACGGTTGGTACTAGCATGTCCCAGAAGGGAGTGCCAGTAGGCCAAGGGGTGGTTTGAAGAGAGTGCCGCTACTAATTTCAAGGGTAAATTTGGTAGTCGAGTCGGTGGCATTGAGATAAGCTCCCCAGCAGTCGGGGTAACGAGCAACTTGGAGCCGTTGCTTCCTGTTGTTGCAAGGAAGTAAATTGTCGTAGGCTTGCGCGCGTGTGCGGGTTTACGAGCAAGGTAAGCTTTCCCATTTTGTATTATGAGACTCGTGTTGGGATTGAGTAAGCCTGATGGGGTCAGTATATTTACTGGCAAGTTAGGGCTGTAATACACAACAAAGCTTAAGTTGAGACTGGCAGGTCCAGGGCCGACGACGCGCTGAAGAGTCAATCTGGCTGTGCCCCGATGCGTTACATGAAGAGGGGTGCCAGTGGCTGTGGCCACCTTAAGGTGGCGAATCTCCTGAGGATTGCTGAGAATTGACCAGTTGTTGGTGCATGATATCTCAGCACCAGTATCTATTAGCCAGGGAATTGTGGATACGCCCTCTTGAGTGTTGGCCACTACTGAGGGTCCAATGTCCTATTCCATGAGGTAGGGTTCGTAAATCTCGCTCATGTTATCAATCCCTGAAGGTGGTGGGGGAGATGTTGACAAGGGAGACGATACGTCTTCCCTATTGTTTGTCTCATCACCTTCAAGAACTGCATTTACGCGAGCAGTCTGAATGACTTAGGGCACGGCCTGTGGCTCTAGTGCAGTCATCTGACACCTGGCAAAAGGCTTACATCAGCACCAGGGATCCTGTTGATATGTCACCAGTCAGGTAAAATAGCATAGCATATAACGGATACTTAGGTGTATGGGTTAGGTATGCTTATATAGTCGGTTAATCCAACAATACTACGCATATACAGGTTGTCGAGATGTTAGAGTAACGACCTATAGAGTTTACAAACAATTATATGGCCAATTATTACTCTAGGTGTTTAAAATTGAGTCTCTCAGTTGATTACTTCTTCAGTTTGATTGTTCTGGATGTGACATTATATTGTTAGTGCCACTAATCTGTACATAAAGTAGTGATGTGCAAGGGTTATACAGCCCAGAATCCGTACAGAAAACAATTGAATCAAATACGCTTTGTTCCGGTAAAATCAGGTCCCCACGTTGGCCCCATCACCGGTTTGACTGAGGTCATGGAGACGTGGTATTGTTAGTACAAATACTACTATATACAAGTTGCCAAAATAGACAAGAAATAAGTAATAGAGTCTGATAGCAACTAGTTGGACAATTCTCCCTTCATTGTAGTAAAACTGGACACCCACATCAATTCCTCGCTAGTTTGTATATGTTCGTGGAGACGTGTTATCGTGAATGCCGCTGATCTGCACATAAAGTGGTGAATACAAGTATGCTGTATTCCAGAATTCGTACCGAAAACAATTGACTCAAACATGCCTCGTTCTGGTAAACTCAGGTCCCCACGTTGGCCCCATCATCGGTTTGACTGAGGTCATGGAGACGTGGTATTGTCAGTGGTGAATTGGCCGCTCACAAGTTGGCGAGAAGTTAGAGTAACGGCCTATAGATATAACTGACGATTACTTGGACCATTATAGCTTTGTGCAATTAAACTTGTGCCTTTACTTTGATTACTACCTCAGTTCGATTGTTCTGGTTGAGACGTGTTATCGTCAATGCTACTGATCTGCACATAAAGTAGTGAATACAAGGATTCTACAGCCTAGAGTCCGTACAGCAAACAATTAAATCAAATACACTTCGTGCTAATAATATTGAGTCCCTACGTTGTTCCCATCACCGGTTTGACTGAGGTCGTGGAGACGTGGTACTGTTAGTAATAAACCTTTCTGTATCCAATTAGCCAAAATATGAGAGTAACAGTCCATAGAGCTTGATATATGCTAGTTATGTGGTTCTTAGTACATGATAGTAAAACTGGGCCTCCACTTGAATTACTTCGTGAGTTTGACAATTTCAGTTGCGACACGATATCGCTAATTATACAAAGCATTGCATAAAGTGGCCAAAACATGTTTTTCGGAGCCTAGAAACTTTAGAATAAATATTTGAATCATATTATCGTGGTACTGATAAAACTGGGTCCTCATGTTGGTCGCATCATTGGTTTGACTGGGGTCGTGGAGACGCGGTACTGTTATCTACTGTAAATCGACCGATCGGCGTATTGATTGGAGCTGAAGTCAATTGAACCCGACTCAAGCATTGCAACACCATAGCCAGTCCAATGAATCAATTGATTGAGGTAGTCCATAGAACCTGATCACACTATTGATTGAGCTATTGATTCAGTCGAACCACCTGGTTGAGCCACCTGGTTGAACAGGATCATGTTATTGAGCTAACAGCAGTGCCAAATTGAAATTCGATCGACTGTCGAACACCATAGCCAGTCCTTGAACCTCGATCGTACAATTGATTGAGTCTGTCGAGGCAGTCGGTTGTTGATTAAGCAACAGCATAGCCGAGCCATTGAGCCTCGATCACTCGCTTGATTCAGACAGTCCATGAAATTCGATCACCCGATTGAGCGGCAGCATAGTCAGCCCGTTGAACTCGATCATTCCGTTGATAGGGTCCGTCGAGGTTGTCCATGAAACCCACACTGTTGATTGATTCAGTCGATGAACCCGATCAGGTTATTGAGCAGCACCATAGCTAGCCCTTGAACTTCGGTCACTCCATTGCTTGATTCTTTCGAGGTTGTCCAAATTCGATACTCGACTGATTAGCAACACCATAGCTAGTCGATTGATTGAGTCAGTCAAGCCAGTCCATTGATCCGATCACTCGATTGCTTGAGCAACGCCATAGTCAGTCCTTGAACTTCGATCACTCATTGAGTCCATGAAACCCGATCACGATTGCTTGAGCAAGAACATATCCAGCCTGCTGAAACCGATCGACTGTCGACTCAAAGCATCATAGCCAGTCATGAACTTCGATCACTCCATTGCTTGAGCAAGAACATATCCAGCCTGCTGAAACCGGCGACTGTCGACTCAAAGCATCATAGCCAGTCTTGAACTTCGATCACTCCATTGAGACCATGAAACCCGATCACTCAATTGGCAGTCCATGAATTCGATCACTCCTGAAGCTAGTAAAAAAAGAACCACAAAAACGGGTTAATTTGTATATAAGAAAAATCCAGTATCTACAAATGTGCTATTTATTTGCTGGAAAGAGCAGTCACACCAGGGAGCTCCTTGCCCTCGAGGAGCTCAAGGGAAGCACCGCCACCGGTAGAGACGTGAGTGATGTGGTGAGCGAAGTGGAACTTCTTGATGGCAGTAGCCGTGTCACCACCGCCAACAATGACGGTAGCACCGTGCTGAGCAGCGACGGTGCAGGCAGCACCCATGGCGACAGTGCCCTTAGAGAACTTCTCGAACTCGAAGACACCGGGGGGGCCGTTCCAGATGACAGTGCGGGCGGCAGCAATGGCCTCGGCGTAGCGCTGGGCGGAGCGGGGACCGCAGTCAAGACCCATCCAGCCGTCACGGATACCCTTCTCCTGGGTAGCGAAGCCGGTGTTGGCGTCCTCGGCGAACTTGTCAGCAGTGACGAAGTCGTCGGGGAGGATGACCTCGACGTTGTGCTTCTTGGCGTTAGCCATGATCTCGGGAGCAATCTTGGCACCCTCCTCGTCGTAGAGAGAGTCGCCGATGGCCATGCCCTCGATAGCCTTCTTGAAGGTGAAGGCCATGCCACCACCAATGATGAGCTTGTCAACCTTGGGAATGAGGTTGTTGATGAGCTGGATCTTGTCGCTCACCTTGGCACCACCGAGGATGGCAAGGAAAGGACGGGTGGGGTTCTCGAGAGCCTTGGAGAAGTACTCGAGCTCCTTGCCCATGAGGAAGCCGGCAGCACGCTCCTGGACCTGGACACCGACCATCGAGGAGTGGGCACGGTGGGCAGTTCCGAAAGCGTCGTTGATGTAGACGTCGCCGAGCTTGCTGAGGGAGGCACGGAAGGCCTCGACCTTGGCAGGGTCAGCCTTGGTCTTCTTGCCGTCAGCACCCTTGGAGGAGCCCTCCTCCTCGATGTGGAAACGGAGGTTCTCGAGCAGGATAACCTGGCCGTCCTTGGGGCTGGCGCAGGCCTTCTCGACCTCGGGGCCAACGCAGTCCGAGAGGAACTCGACGTTGGTGTTGAGGAGCTTCTCGAGCTCGGCAGCGACGGGCTTGAGAGAGTACTTCTCGACACGCTCACCGTTGGGGCGGCCCAAGTGGGACATCAGCACGACGCTCTTGGCACCCTGCTCGAGAGCGTACTTGATGGTGGGGAGGGCAGCAACAATACGCTGGTTGTTGGTGATGGTGGTGCCGTTGAGGGGGACGTTGAAGTCGACGCGGATGAGCACGCGCTTGCCCTTGAGGTTAAGGTCCTTGATCTGGAGCTTCGATGCGAGAGACATTTTGTAGGGTGGTTGAGATGAGTGATCAAATATACTCTGCAGCGAACGAAGGACGCAGTGAGAGGTGCCGCATGTTATATAGATCGTCCCAACGGTCCCGGCAAGGGTTCGTGTTCCCAGTATTCACGGGTTAGGGAGGTAACTCAGGGCTAGGCCGGGACATCGCGCTCTCGCTTAAGGTGTGGTTTACGTACATTTACGTAGGTTTACGTACGTTTCAAGTCGTATTGTGTGCGTGTTCGCTCCCAATCCAAATCCTCTTAACGACCTTAACGATCAACAAATGGCAGGGTGGCTCTGGTGGAAGAAAGGTCCCAATTACGAGCAGGAACTGCCTAGATTAGCATCAGAAATTCAAAAATATCGTACGAAATTAATTAGTGTTACTGCTCGCCACCGCCGCTGGAGAGCGCTCTCCATTCTTTTGCAGCTTGGCGCCTACTTATTCATCCTGAGCTATTATTTCCTCGTGGTGACAAAGCCGTATCTCAATGCGTGGCAACTCGGACACGTGTTCTCAGGCCCGCTCGTGATCTACTTGCTTCACACAACCCTGTCGCGCGGCCTTTTATGGCGGGAAGCCCGCATTAAGAGCTCGCTGCAGCGCCTCATTGTGAGGCGCCAGCAGCTCGTCGATGCCTACAAGAAGCAGATTAATTTCGACCTCATCCAGAGGCTGATCGACGATCCGCCATCGGACCCCAATCCCATCAAAGGCACCGGAGATTCCAAATCTACCGCCAAATCGCCGCACCTGCAGCAGCACCAGCCCTCAGCAGCACCGGCTCCGAACAAAACAAAAACATCCGGTGTCGCCGCCCCTGGAAATCTCCCCCCACAAATTTCAGCATCCCACAATGGGCCGAGCAAGCCCAGAGCTGTAGAAAATAATTCTGCGGCCAATCCGCTGCCGGCCCTGCCGGTCTACCACACCTCCTGGGTGGATCGCGTCATGGATTTGGTTCTTGGCGAAAACGAACAGGGACCAAACAATCGCTACGCCTTGATTTGCTCCAAGTGTCGCGTGCACAATGGCCTTGCTCCCTACGGTAAGTCGGCCGACGAGGTGGGCTACTTCTGCCCTGTGTGCCATACTTTCAATGGCAGCGAACAGGCACATGACGCTCTGCTTAACGACAACATAAGCAACGACAAGGCTGCGGTTGGTAATTCTGACGCCAGCGTTGCAAACGAAGGTGCCGAACGTGCTGGTTCCGCATTCAATTCCAGTACCGGTGAACCTGCAATCACCTCCGTTGAGCCTGTGGCCAGCATCTCGGATGGCAATTTGGGAGATATTACTCCCGAGACTGCCAGCTCAGCAGGTGGTGGTTCAGCCGGTCATTTGGCTGGCAATTCGGCTTCCGACAAATCTACAACAAAAGAAGAAGAAACGGCAGGTAGAAAACCCGCAGCCGGCAAGCCTGCAGTCCACAACCCCGCAGTAGACAGCGCGAGCTCCGCTGTTGCTCAGAAAGACCAGGTTTTGCGGAAGCGTGGCGTATAAATATTATATATGTACGGTGTCCTTGTCTATGCTCTATTTAGTTGGATCGTTGCGCTGGTAGCTAAGGTAGCCGCGCATTTCACTGGAGGGAAGCAGGTCCAAGTATCTCTCAGCCAAATCCCGGCAATTCTCGAGCTGGTTGGGGCCCTGGGTCTCGAAGCACTTCTCCAAAGCCTTGCGGACCACATCTAAGGCCTGCACGCGGATGGCCTGTTCTCGCAGCAGCGAGTCCTGTGCTTGGCGGATCTGACGGTGGTCATTGTAGTCGATCTCATCGAAGGAAACGGGCTCGGGACGCTGATGCGGCATGGTACTTGACTGTATGGCTTTGTTCAGCGTGTGAATGGACGGCACGATGCCACACGTTACGCCCAGAATCTGTCACGGTGGTCGTAGTCCCAATGGCGGCTCCGTGCCCAACTATCGTGCCCAGGGGTTACCGTGCCCAGTCGGCGACCTGAGTTGAAAATTTGTGCCAGGTAAACACGCGTTCCACTGATGTTGGCATGCTGGCATGTCCCTTGCCCAATGGACATGCGTGTCCTGCAAGCCGCCAGCCACTCTGCGGCTTGAGTGCCTTGCCATCTGGTGCATGACACTTCATGTAATACACATGCGATTATTTTTGACCATGCTTGGAGGGCCTATATATTGTGGTGTATGTTGTCTAGCATCCTAATGTTATATTTAGTAAATAGATTGCAGCATTTGTAAAGCTCTGTATTTATCGGCCTAACCTAGCGGCCGCATCTTGCTATACCGTTATTTTATACGAGGATTAACGTCGTGTTAACAGACGTGGACATGTGGATATGTCAACCCACTGGATCTGTCAACAGACGGATCTGTCAAGACCTGGGTATGTCAACTTACGTGGGTATGTCAACCAGCGAAGATGCGTCAATGCGTATATGGACGTGGATATATAAATACGTACAATTATTCGTATTAAGTACCAATACACAATTTAATGTAGATGCCATGCGTCCTGTCGTGCGTCCACCATGCGTCCGGCTTGCTGTCCAACCATTCTACTTTGCATAACCGTGCGTAACTCCTGTCTGCTAAATGTGTATTGGGTACGTGCAGTTCTGTGACTGCGGAGCCTGCGCGTGCTGAGCCTGCGCTCGTCCTGGCACTTCTGTAGTTGGAATTAATCTGTGTATGGCTATATACCGTACTTAAATAGAGGAAAATAAACTACTCTAGCTCTAATCGGAAGACTCAAGGAAGAAGTAGTTGCCATTGGCCTTCTGCTCCTGGTCCATCTGCGAATCAAGCTTGTTGATACGGGGACGGAACGATGTAGGATCACGGCGGAATGTAACGTTCAGGTTCTTTAAGAACTTGTTGCAGCCAGTGAGCAGCGACTCGGGAGCGTTGGCGTGGGCGTCAACACCAGGCTCACCCTCGAACACAATAACACTGTCAGCCAGATAGGTGGCCATGATGAAATCGTGCTCCACAATGAAAGCGGTCTTCTTGGCATGCATGATGAATCGGCGAATAACCTTGGAGCAGATAACACGCTGCTCTGAATCCAAGTAGGCACTAGGCTCGTCAATGACATAAATATCGGCAGGAATACCCAGCGAGAGCACAATGGCAACACGCTGCAACTCACCACCACTCAAATGCTGAACCTCCTGGTCGATGATATCGTCAATGCGCAAGGGCTTGCACACATCGGTCTGGAACTGCGGGTGCAGGAACGAGGCCCGGATCTTCTTGAAGAACAGCTGGCGCACGGTACCCTTGAACTTCGGGGCAATCTTCTGGGGCTTCATGGAGACGCTCATCTGGGGCATCTTAACACCTCCGTCGGGCGCCAGAGCACCTGCCAACATGCGGCAGAATGTGGTCTTACCGGTTCCGTTCTCACCCATCATGACAATGATCTCAGAGTCAGTGAAGCTACCGGCCTTGAGCGAAAGCTTGAAGTCGCCCATGGTCTTGACCATGGCAGGATACTTGTACGACACCTCCTGCTCGGCAAGAACCGAGTCCTGAGCCTCGATAAGACGGAACTGCAGCGAATCAGCACGGAAACGCATGTTCTCAGTAGGAATGTTACCGTCCAAAAACATGTTGATACCTTCTCGCACCGAGGCAGGCATAGACACAACACCGTACACCGAAGGAACGCCGTAGAGAATGCACACAAAGTCTGAAAGGTAGTCCAAAACTGACAAGTCGTGCTCAACACAGATGACGTAGTTGTCGTTGGTGACCACCGAACGGATGACGTTGGCAGCATTAAGACGCTGCTTGACATCCAAATAAGAACTGGGCTCGTCAAACATGTATACATCAGCCTTCTGGGCAGCAGCCATGCCAATAGCGAAACGCTGCAGCTCACCACCACTGAGCTGCGCAACCTCACGGGTGCCGAGCTTGGCTAGCTGAAGAGTATCGATAATGTAGTCAAAGTCATTAACACGGCAGGTGGGCGAGTCGCGGGTCAGCAGCTGGCCAACCTGGTTTTTCGGACCCTTGATGGCCTTGGGGATATTATCAACGTACTGGGGTTTGACGATAGCCTTAAGCTTGTTATCCAGCATGCGCTGGAAGTAGTTCTGCAGCTCCGATCCACGGTAGTGCACTAGAAGCTCCTGCCAGGTGGGGGGGTTCTCATAACGGCCCAAGTTGGGAGTCTCCTTTCCGGAGAGAATTTTAAGGGCTGTACTCTTACCAATACCGTTACTGCCAACCAATCCAAGCACCTGGCCAGGACGGGGCATCGGCAAGCGATGCAGCTTGAAGGAATTGGCCGAGAAACGCATGGACACCTCGCTCTCAAGGTTGGTAGGGAGGTTGATAATGGTGATGGCACCAAAGGGGCACTTCTTGACACAAATACCGCATCCAATGCACATCGACTCACTGATAAATGAGATCTTCGAGTCAGGTGTCACCTCGATACAGAACTTACCGGTTCTGACAACCGGACAGGAGCGCTTGCATTCCTGCTTACATCGCCTCGGTTTGCATTTGTCCGCGCTTACGATGGCGATACGCGTCGGTTTGTCTTGCGGGGGCACTGCCATTGGGCGTATATGTGAGTTTGCAGTGTACTAAACCGTTGTGGTCGATTTTCGAGGTGGTGTGTGAAAAATTTTTGTAAGCTGAAATTGTGTCACGTGGTTCACTTGTCGCTTTATCTTACAATTCAAATTAGCTTAGCCCTCATTGGTCGATATTATTTTCTCTATTTTTTCGGCTCTTTGCGCCTGTGTACACCAAAAATTAAATACCGTTTGTACTATGCTGGTTGGTTAGTTATATAGCACCTAGACGATGCCATTTCCACTATTGCGTCCTATACTGAATGCATGTACCCTACGCACACACCTATGGGGGTTAATCAAGTACCTATTCTGGTACCATAATGTGGAATACTCACACAGCAACACCAAACTGCAGTAAGTTTATATTTTAGCTAGTTAGATATTCTATAAATTTAAACATTTACATTCAAACAAGGTTATATTAACTGAATATTATTGCTCGCAGTGCGTAGGACTAGATAAGCCAGCTTCCCACGGCGCGTGTGAGTGGTAAGCGAAAATGGCGTGTATCATATCGGTGCATATTGCCGCGCCTCATCATCACAGTCTCACGTAAATACTGGGTTAGGTTCGATTAACTCCTCCAGGATGTTCGAGCTAATGATGGCGTTTTACTGAGGAATTGAAAAGGGCCTATCCTTTGCACCCATATTTGAATATAACTTTAGCCAAATTGCGCCTCTTTAGCGCAACTTTGAGCATTTTTCGCAACCACATTTAAGGTGCGTGCGACTGCATAACCCTTACCGTAACGCATATGGCTCAGTTTTCAGAAATACTACTAGAACTAGGTGTATGGCCAAATAAAATCATCCCTTCTGCCTAGGTTACAGTTAGGAGAAGTATGATAGTTTTTTGCACCATGTATGCTACTGAAGCAAACATATATCGCACCTTGTCCGCTCTTATCTCCAATCAGACACCCGAGTGACCAAAATAGGGTACGGGTGAAGCAGCGTCGTTGGCCTAATCCTGTACATACCCCGGGGTATATATTACCGACTGCCGCCAGTTTAAGTTCGTCACACAATATGAGTTTACCAGAACCCAGAAACTTCGACCACTACCTTGGCGGGGCCGTGCTTAGACGGAAACCCAACATATTTAAACTCTTCTACAAGTATGAGGAGATCCCTAATGTGTACCAGTTGTCTGCTGGCCTACCGAATGCCAAACTATTCCCGGTTAGAGACATCGAGGCCTCGGCAGTACACCACGATAGTGTTCAGGACAAGAAGCAGGCTGATCTGCGGATTGTACCCAGACAGACCGACGTTGATGCTGCCATGCAGTACGGCCAGGCAAGCGGAATCCCCGCGATGCGCGAGTGGATCAACAAGTTCACCAAGGAAAACCTTCCCTGTCGCTATGCCGGGGGGTTCGACACTATGATCAGCCTTGGCAGCACTGACGGGTGGTACAAAACGCTGCAGGTGCTGTCTAACGAATGGCTAGACACATACCCAAAAGAGTGGAGACAAGGCATTATTGTCGAGGAATTCACGTATTCAATTGCAGTAGAGGCCGCCCGGGTGCGTGGACTTAACGTTGTGTCTGTAACCATGGACGACCAGGGGCTCAATCCTGCTGTGCTAGCTGAAAAGCTTGAAAACTGGGACCTGAGTACTGGCAAAAGACCGCATTTGCTGTACACAGTCTCCATTGGCCAGAACCCCACTGGTGCCACTGCCAGCCGCGAGCGACGACAGGCGATCTACGAAGTGTGTCAGAAATACGACCTGATCATCGTCGAGGACGAGCCGTACTGGTTTATGCAGTTCGACGGCCACGCCAATAAATGCTACCTGGACGTAGACACTGACGGCCGGGTCGTCAGACTGGACAGTTTTTCCAAGAACTTCGTACCCGGTGCCAGACTGGGCTATGTGACGGCTCAGCCTAGCATAACCCAGCGCATTTTCGAGCTGGCCGAGGAGGCAACCCAGCAGCCGTCCGGATTCACTCAATTGGTGATGCTCAGAACCCTCACTGAGTGGGGACATGACGGGTGGCTGCAGTGGCTGTCTAACCTGCGCCAGGAGTACGAAGAACGCCGTAACATAACGGTTAAAACTTTGGAAAAGTACCGGTATGCCCCCAATGGCAAGCTGGTACTCGACTTCAAGCCACCGGCTGCGGGAATGTTTGTCTGGATCAACGTACGATTCGACAACCACCCGCTAGCCTCAAAAATGACCGCCGTGGAGCTGTCAAGAGCCTTCTGGACCTTCAATGCCACCCACAAACAGCCCGTGCTGGTCACCCCCGGGTACTTTTTTGCTCCCTCGTTGGTTGACGCCGAGCACATGGCCTCCTATATCCGCATATCATATGCCCCATCGGAGAAGTCGGACCTGGAGACGGAGACCGAGGGGTTTGGCCGTAACTCGCAGGAGTTCTGGGAGATCACAGACCTGGATGAAGCATTGAAGCTCGTAGCAGAGTTCCCCCCGATATAAATAGATAAAGTATATCATGTGTATAGAGTTTAATGTATTGTTACTGCTCTTGGGGAGGCAGGCACACCTGGTGCAATACGAACCAAGCCGTTGTGTGACTTGTGTCACGCATTCCAACTCACAGGATAAATGCTGCAGACTGCGAAGCCCTTCCGCGCAGTGAACGTTATACGACGTTGACACTGCCCAGCGTGAGAGTTAAGCTTGAGGAAAGGGTACAGTGAATACCCCACATCAGTCATTATCAGCAATACGAGTGGCTCATGACGGAACCAGTAGTGCAACGCCGTCGCTCCCCTCAGGAGATCGGAATTATGGCGTTGGTGTTCTCATTTATGCTGGTGTTAATCTACTCTGTCCTCCCCGAGGCGGAAGATGACATTGCTACCGACTTCTGTCCGCAGCCTCGGGCCCTGACGCCTAGCGGTGCATTCCGCAACAGTTCGCACTTCTACAGCGAAGAGTACTCCAACTTCTCGCTGAATGCGCTGCAGGGCGCGATTCGCGTGCCGTCGATGAGCTTCGATGACATGGACCTCGATCCGGCCAAGGAGCCTCGTTTCGAGGTGTTCAAGCAGCTCCACGAGCACCTTTTCTCCACATTTCCTCTGAGTGCGAAGAAGGTGGAGACTGTGAACACCTATGGCCTGCTGTACACGTTTGAGGGTACCCAGCCAGGGCTCAAGCCGTTGGTTCTCATGGCCCACCAGGATGTTGTTCCTGTTCCTGAGGCAACGTGGGACCAATGGGACCACGAGCCATTTGGAGGCGAGTTTGACGGCGAGTGGCTGCACGGACGTGGCTCAGCTGACACCAAGGATACTCTGGTAGGCACCTTGGAGGCCATTGAGGCTCTGCTGCAGCAGGGCTGGCAACCCAGGCGCACAGTTCTGCTCTCATTCGGGTTCGATGAGGAGATCAGCGGAGCTAGAGGTGCGAACCACCTTGCCGATAAAATCCGGGACCGCTACGGCCCCAATGGCGTGGAAATGGTGCTGGATGAGGGCTTTGGCCTGCCTGAGATGCACGGGGCCCTTGTTGGTGCCGTTGCCGTCGGAGAAAAGGGATACCTGGATATAGTTGTCACACTGAATACCCCTGGTGGCCATTCATCAGCTCCACCAGACCATACGGGCATTGGAATTGTTAGCCAGCTGGTCAAGCGACTCGAAGCTCACCCTTTTAGCCCCGAATTGGAGGAGATCAACCCCACTCTGGGTCTTTACCGGTGCTTGGCCGAGAATTCACCCAATATGAACAAGGAGCTACGCCGTACGGTGCTTGATATCGATGCTAAGCACCACCGCTCTGAACTTATCAAGCACATCTCGAGCATTCCCCAGCAAAAGTACCTGGTGAGATCATCGCAGGCTGTGGACGTAATTACTGGAGGAGTGAAGCTCAATGCGCTGCCCGAACAGGTAACTCTCCGAGTGAACCATCGCATCAGTCCCAGCAGCGGAGTTGCGGCGGTGGTCGACAGGTTCGAGGATTTCGTGGTAGAGCTGGCCTCTGATTTCGGTTTGGGCGTGGAGTCCAGCGGTGAGACTCTGCTGGAGCCCACCGAGCTAGGTTTTTTCAACATCACCACTCCGCGCACGCTGGAACCGGCCCCCATTTCGCCGCACAGGGGCTCGCAGTGGTCGATAGTCAGTGGGACCACCCACAACGTGGTGAACAACGCTCCCTTTGCGACCAAACCTCTGGTGATGGCTCCTGCACTGTTCCCGGCTAACACCGACACCAGATTCTACTGGGACCTGAGCAGGGCCATCTACCGGTTCAAGCCAGCACTCGGAGAGGATGTGCTGTACTACCACACGGTGAACGAGAGACTGAGATTCAGGAGCCATCTGCTGACGGTTGCTTGGTACTACGAGTTCATCCAAAACGCGTCCGAGTGATAGGCCCGATAGGAGTGGGTGTTTTCCCCCTGGATAAGGTATTACCCGATAAGGTGGAAAGCTAAAGCTCTATAATTTTAACTCCGGAGTATATAAGTACACAGTTGTCCCAAAAGGATCTGATATGCTGTTTCTTGCCACGATTTCGACGGCACTGTTAGCCACAGTTTCCATGGCTGCAGCCACCTCCAACCTCACCCGCTTCACCCATGCAGATTGCCCGGGATACGAGCTTCTGGCTACGAACCCGGCGTCTCTCGGTATCGACAAAGTCAAGCAACAGTCGGGGTACCTGAACACACCCTCGGGGGATAGCTTATTCTACTGGTACTTCGAGTCGCGCAGCAAGCCAGCTACCGATCCGGTGGTAGTTTGGCTCAACGGCGGGCCCGGATGCTCATCCTTGCAAGCAATTGTGATGGAGAACGGGCCTGTAGTGATCCAGAACTCCGACGGTCAGCTCGCGCATAACCCCTGGTCGTGGAACACTAACGCTAATGTGCTGTACATGGACAACCCGGCCCAGGTAGGCTACAGTATTGGACATTCGGTCACGGACACGGTCACTGCCAGCGAGGATTTCAAGAATGCAATCAAACTGTTTTTTGAGCAGCGTCCCCAACTTACTGAGAACAAGCTGCACATTGCTGGTGAATCGTACGCAGGCAGGTACATCCCCGTATTTGCAGTTGCGATCAACGAATTCTCCCAATTCAACAAAAACGTCACCAGTGTGATGATTGGGAATGGCCTGCTCAACCCGGTAGCCGAGTATGCATCTTACGCTCCGATGCTGTGCGGGCAGGGCGGGTGGTCGTCCAAGCTGAGTGACACGCAGTGCCAGCAGCTCAACCAGGAGTCTCCGCAGTGCCAATCAGCCATGCAGCAATGCATGGACGCGGTTGGAAACGGCAACGGCGGAAGCCTTCAATGCAGGGTGGCCCAGTATTCATGTGCGAATCTGGAGCGCTCTTTCTCCGGACTGAATCCGTACGATATCCGCGATAGTAGCTGCACCGAGACGCAAACCAAACTGTGCTACCCTCAACTGGACTGGGCGCAGTCGTATTATAACCGTGCCGATGTCATGCAAGCCGTTGGCGTTGACTCCTCCAAGCTTTCGCAAAGCGGCTTCCAGATCTGCAACAATGCCATCAACCGGGAGTTTTACCAGGACGACGATCCGTACTCACCCACCTACCGAAACATCTCCACGTTGCTGGGCCACAACACGGCTGTGCTTGCGTACCACGGGGATGCCGACATCGTCCTCAACTGGCTCGGTGGCCGCCAGTGGACGCAGGGGGTTTCATGGTCTGGCCAGCAGGCTTTCCAACAAACCCAACCTAGAGACTGGACCCCCAGCGAGCAGCAAAAGCGGGGCCAAGTGACAAACCACGAGAACTTCACGTTCTTGCGCGTGAGTGCAGCTGGCCACATGGTGCCCCACGACCAGCCCGAGTCTGCATTCTACATGGCACAATCATGGCTATCGGGAGATCATGGGTTCACGAAGCGATATGCTAAAGCGACGTGATCAGCAGGAAGAGGATCATAACTGGCTATATATTGTTCTCAGCAAGATAAACGGGACAACGCCAACCGCTGTTCATGCAGCGATCTGGTAAATCTGGCTGAAAGACTTAGATAGTTTGGACGACTAGGTAGGCCTAGCTAGAATACTTAGAGTTGGATAGCTAGGTAGATCTGGAGGTAGCTCTGCCGAAATTGTTAGATATTTTGGATAGGGACTCTGAATACTGGAGGTAGATCTGTCGAATACTTAGATAGTTTGGACAGTTAGGTAGATGCGGTTGAAATACTTAACTGGTGGTAGTTCTGCCGAAATGCTTAGATAGTTTGGACAGCCAAGTATTCTCTCTGACATGTTTAACTAGAGGTAGATCTGTCAAAATACTTGATAGTAGGACAGCTAGGTAGTTCTCTCTGAATACTAACTGGAGGTAGGTCTGTCAAAATACTTGATAGTTCGGACAGCTAGAGGAGGCGTGTCTGAAATAGGTAGTTTGGTCAGGGACTCTGAATACTAACTAGAGGCAGATCTGTCTAAATACTTGATATTTCGGACAGCTAGAGGTAGTTCTGTCGAAATACTTAGATAGTTGGTAGGCGTATCTGAAATAGGTAGTTTGGACAGAGACTTATAACTAGAGGTAGTTCTGTCGAAATACTTAATGGTTGGACTGAACCACCAGCAGACCGTGCACAAAACGGCACTGCAGATAAATAGAGGAAAGGCTACTTAATCGTAACAGATAGATAAATGCTCTAGAACGAACGATTTACACTAGAGAGAGTCTACCATGCGCAGGGCTTAGTGGTGGAACAACCTGATCGGGTTCTCGACGTAGACAATGCCCTGCGAGTCAGCAGCCTCGAGCACGGCCTTGTCCTGCACACTGCCCAGGGGAGCGTAGACGTAGCTCACGCCCGAGCGGGCAGCACGGTAGACGTTATCGCTGAACGGGAAGAAGGCGTCCGAGGAGCAGGCGACGCCAGTGAGCTTCGACAGCCACTCCTTGCGCTCCTCGGGGGTGAGCGACTCGGGGACCTCAGCGAACTTGGCCTCGAAGTCACGGCGCTCGGGGCCGTCGACGGGCTCCTGGCCGCTCACGAACAGATCGATGGCGTTCGACTTGTCCGCACGCTTGGTGCCCTTGGCCCACTTGAAGGCCAGGACCTTGGGGTGGAAGCGCAGCCACCAGTTGTCGGCCTTGTCGCCAGCCAGACGGGTGCAGTGGATGCGCGACTGCTGGCCAGCGCCGAGGCCAATGGTCATACCGTTTTTGGCGTAGCACACGGAGTTGCTCTGGGTGTACTTGAGGGCGATGGTGGCCACGAGGAGGTCGATCACGGCCTGCTCGGGAAGGTCCTTCTTGGCACTGACGATCTCCTTGAACGACGAGGTCGTGAACTTGGCGTCGTTGCGCTTCTGCTCGAGCGTGATACCGAACACCTGCTTCTGCTCCAGGGGCGACGCGGGCTGGTACTCGGGGTCGATCTGCAGCACGCAGTACTTGCCGCCCTTCTTGGCCTTGAGGATCTCCAGGGCCTCAGGCTCGTAACCGGGGGCAATCACACCGTCGCTGACCTCCTTGCCAATGATGGCTGCAGTGGCAACGTCAACGGTGGCACTGAGGGCGATGAAGTCTCCGAACGAGGACATGCGGTCGGCTCCACGCGCACGAGCGTAGGCACTGGCCAGCGGGGTCAGCTCGTGCTTCAGGTCGGCCACATGGTACACCTTGCGCTCCTCCTCGCTGAGCGGCAGGCCAACGGCAGCGCCCGCAGGACTGACGTGCTTGAACGAGGCAGCAGCGGGCAGATCAAGGGCAGCACTGAGCTCGCGGACCAGCTGCCAGGCATTAAGACCGTCCAGCAGGTTAATGTACCCGGGGGATCCGCTCAGAATCTTGAAGGGGAGCTCGCCACGGGCCACGAACGCCTGGGCGGGTCGCTGGTGGGGGTTGGCACCGTAGCGGAGCGGCAGCTGCGACACGTCCTCAGCGTACTTCTTGCGGAAGAAGTCCGAGATGGCAGTGTCGTACTCAGCGGTCTGCTCGAACGCCTTGAGGGCGAACTTCTGGCGGGTGGCATCGCTGACCTTGCTGCTGCCGTTGTCCAGCTCAGCCAGGAAAGCGGCATAGTCGTTGGGGTCGCTGAGAATGGTCACGCGGGAGTGGTTCTTGGCAGCGGCGCGCAGCAGGGTGACGCCTCCAATGTCAATCTCCTCAACCGCCTCCGGAATGGTGACGTTGATCTTGGCCACGGTCTCCTTGAACGGGTAGAGGTTGCAGACCACGAAGTCCACCTTGTCGATACCCTGCTCGGCAAGGTCGCTCTCGTCGGAGGAGATGTCGCGGGCCAAGATACCACCGTGCACAGCCGGGTGCAACGTTTTCACGCGCCCACCGAGCATTTCCGGGGCCTTGGTGATGGCGCTGACGTCCTCCACGGGGAATCCAGCCTCGCGGATCATGCGGGCGGTACCACCGGACGCAAGGATACGCACGTTGTGGCGAGCAAGTCCCTTAGCGAGATCAAGCAGGCCAGTCTTATCGTAGACCGATACAATAGCGGTTTGAGGGGCCATTATCGTAGTGAATAGTTTTAGCCAATGTGACTGTGCTAACGTGACTCTATGGCTGCGTGACTAATCGCTATCACCCCGGCATAAGCACTCGCATACGGTTATTTCATGCATACCGATACGGTGCAGAACGGTGCAGAGAGCGGTGCAGAGAGTGGTGCAGGTAGGCGATGTAGAGATAATTGTAGACGTGAATCCGTAGATCGGTCCATAGTAATATAGCGGGTATAAATCAACCACTGGCGTATCTAGACGCGTGGGAAGATCGGCCGATAAACGCCCTGCAGATCCAACCAGAACGCTGAGACTAAAGATACACCGGAGATGTATAAAAACACAGACCGAAAATACAGGCCTTATATACAGACCGAAGTCGACACATACAAAAATAGACAGGCCGATACAGAACGAATACACACCGAACAGGCATAGACACCGAACAGGCATAGACACCGAACGCATAGACACACCTAACACCATAGACAGACAGATCGGCTAGCAGACGTGCATACTGATCTAACTGATATAGCAGGTACAGATAGATGCGGTAAATAGACAACGAACAACGAACGCCAAATAAAGCTGGTAACGCTAGGCTAGTTGGACGCAGGTACAGACAAATACATATGCATACCGGCAGGCGCAGCCGAATATACCGGCAGGCGCATGCACATACGTGCAAACAAGCACCAACGCAGTACACGGGGCTATGCAGTGCAGCAATGTCGAGCCGTGCACCGGTATAAAGGCGAGCTACGGAACGAACAGGGCAGTACAGCTGTAAGTGAACATTAAATTACGTCCAACATAAAGTTAAAATAGTTAATAATTTTAAACAGCCTAGCGGTAACGCCACAAGCTGAGGGTGTTGTGCTTCTTCCAGATGTGACGGCGACCAGACTTGGTGTTGTTGTAACGGTGGCCCTTGTTGATACCGCGGGACTTCTTGCCGGTGGAAGTGAGAGCACGGGACTCACGGTGCTTGTGAACAGCCTTGGCGATCCAGTTGATGCGGGGATCGCGGCGAATAGCAGCGTGCTGGGGATCGACGAGGATGACCTCGAAGTACTTGTTGGTCGAGTCCTGGTTAACCCAGTAGGAGTTGAGGACACGGAGGTTACCGCAACGACGGCCGACCTTCTCCTCGGCAATGGCACGGTGGGTGCGCTGGTTCTTCAGCTGAGTGACACCCTGGTTGGTGGGCTTACCGTAGGTGGCACCCTTGTGAGCGTGGCGCTTGCGGCCACCGCGGCGGACACGGACACGGTAGATAACGTAGCCCTGCTTGGCCTTGTAGCCCAGACGGCGAGCCTTGTCGGGGCGGGAGGGACGGCTGGCACGGTGGATAGCGGCCAGCTGACGGTACTCCCAGCAGCGGACGCGCAAAAGGAAACGCAGGACATCCGACTGCTTGTTGCGGGCGATCTCTTCCAAGTACTTGTAGGCTCCCATTTTTAGTGTGGTATAATTTGGTTGATCCAGAGAATGAAATTGTAAATTTCGAACGGCAGGGCAGGGCAGGGTACCCGGGAGTGACGATTGCCAGGGCGCGAAGGCTGGGACCAACGGAGCGAATTTTCACTGGGACACATGCTGACTAACTAAGCCGCGGCCCTAACTCGAGCCCGTCGGTACCCTAGGCTCCGGCCTCAACTGCTCCTACACTATCATCAATATGAGCCTGCGGGCTTCTAACCGCGCACCCTCGGAGGAGGGAGGCTCTGACAGCAAAATCAATTGGGACCGCGTAGAGCAGGCAGTCAATTTCCTCAACGAGCTCGACATCATCGAGATGGCCACTCACATAGTGACCCAGGCCCAGGTGAAAGGCCCCAAGGAGGCATTCAACGAGGCTGGAAGCGTGCGCTACCAGCTTGCGAAGGCCCGCCAGCAGTACCAGTACCTCCGGGAGACCGTGTGCAAGGACTCGCTTGAATCGCAGAAAGAGCAGATCCAGACTCTGATCCAGGCCAATGCTCGCAAGCGGGTTCTCACGCACGAGGAGGCCGCAGCCACGAAGGACACCGATGACGGCAATGCCAATGGCGACAATGATGATAGCAAGGACAAAGATCAGGATGTAGAAATGGCTTAGTGTGTCTGTGGTGAGGCTAGTAGCATCAATGGATTATTCAATTATTTGTATGAAGTGTATTAATAGCAGCTGTTTTTAAATAGCTTTACCTGTTAGCTGCTGGTCCAGCAATGTTATCAGCATATAAGTTTCGCTGGTGGGCCTCGCGTTTGGGATGATTGCGATTCTCCTCAGGCTCGCGTTCAGCATCCGAATTGCTGGTGGATAGTTCAATGGTTTATCCATACCAATATACAGGCATTCTGAAACACTCTATTCAGTGTGTGCTCTATTCAGTGTGTACTCTATTAAGTGTGTACTATTCAGTGTGTCCTCTATTCAGTGTGTACTCTATTCAGTGTACTCTATTCAGTGTGTACTCTATTCAGTGTGTACTCTATTAAGTGTGCACTATTCAGTGGGTCCTCTATTCAGTGTGTACTATTCAGTGTGCACTATTATCGTGCCTATATATACATATAAATACAGCACGCTCAGCTCCTCACAGTTATGTGCCGTCATTTGTAAACACGATGCCCTCATGCAGCATCATGTGCGATGTGCATGCTAAATGGGAAGCACAGCGGAGGAAAGTGAATTTGCTCCTTAAATAAAATATCTCATCTGACCTAGCAGTTTATATAGACCACAGGATTTGCTAGATCTGCAAAGGATATGCACGTCCGCCCCCGTAGTGCTATAGCGTGGTTCCGTCGGCTGGGCGTGTAATATTTTTCAGTGTGTGTCAGCAATCATTCCCTATACAATGTCGGCAGTAGTGAGCGTGAAAGACATCCAGGACCTCGGGGACCTGCCCTCAACAGCCCCGAGCGTCTGGACGAACCCGCTTTTGTCGTATGTGAACAAAGCTTTCTCTGCAGTGGCCCACAGCCGCGACAGCCTGGGCCTCTCCAACCCTGGCACTGCTGAGGGTATCAACCGCGAGGTTGCCCGCGACGTGCTGCTGACGCCGTTCTTCTACTCCGGTCTGCGTGCCGATGTGTCCAAGAGCTTCTCGCTGCAGCCCGCGTTCCAGGTCAGCCACGCTCTGGCCCTGGGCAGCCCCGTGCTTCCCAGCTACACCTTTGCTGCCGCCTTCGCCAACGACAAAACCCTGTTGCAGGGCACCATTGAGAGCGACCTCTCGGTCAGCGGACGCGCGCACTACAACTGGAACACTAGCAGCATTTCCAAGGCCCAGTTCCAGCTTGCCGACGGCCAGCCTGCCATTCTCCAGCTCGAGCATGATTACCTCGGCCGCGATTACAGCTTGAACTTCAAGGCCATGAACCCCAGCTTCCTCAGCGGCCAGTTCTCCGGTGTGGTCACTGGTTCCATCCTGCAGTCGCTCACCAAGCACCTGTCGGCCGGTCTGGAGACCGTTTACTCGTCGTCTGCCTCTCCCGAGACCCCTGCCAACGCTGCCACCTCGTACTTCATGCGCTACGCCACCCAGCAGTGGATTGCCAGCGCCCAGCTGCTTGCCACCGGCTCTGCCACCTTCTCGTTCTGGCGCAAGATCGCCGACAAGGTCGAGGCTGGCCTGGAAACCAACGTGGGTGTCAACGCCCAGCAGGCCATGATGTTGGGTACCCCGCCTACGCTGGAGGGCACCACCGCCATCGCTGCCAAGTACGAGTTCCGCCAGAGCGTGTTCCGTGGCCAGATCGATTCCGACGGTAAGGTTGCCTGCCTGGTCGAGCGTCGTGTTCTGCCCATCTTGTCTCTGACCTTCGCTGGTGAGCTTGACCACGCCAAGTCCACTTCCCGCGTTGGCCTTGGCCTTCAGCTCGAGGCTGGTTCGGACGAGGTTTTCGAGCAGCAGCAGCAGATCATGCTGGAGCAGCAGCAGCAGTTGGAGCAGCAGCAGAAGACCGAGTCTATCTCTGCCACCCCGGGTGACGTTACTCCTTCGCCGGAGGCCTCGGGTTAGTCTCCCGATATGTAAATACTATATAGGACTAGATGTATACGTATATGCTTGCACTAGATGGCTTCGTGGTGGCAGTGGTGGTATGAGAGTGGTATGTCAGTGGTACGGCAGTGGTATGCAGTGGTGGTATGTCAGTGGTATGACAGTGGTATGACAGTGGTATGGCAGTGGTGGTATGACAGTCGTAGCATGACAGTTGTGGTATGGCAGTGGTGGTATGACAGTCGTAGCATGACAGTTGTGGTATGGCAGTGGTGGTATGACAGTCGTAGCATGACAGTTGTGGTATGGCAGTCGTAGCAGACGTAGCGTGACATTAGTAGCATGACATTGTAGCATGACACTAGCATGCACTTGTAGCATGACACTCGTAGTATGGCACTCAGCATCAGACTGGTAGTATGATACTCATAGTATGACACTTGTAGCATAATATTTGTAGCATGGCATTTGTAGCATGGCATTTAGCATGATAATAGCATGACATTTGTATTATGGCTTTTAGCATGACACTTGTAGCACTTGTAGTATGACTGTAGCATAATGTTTATAGCATGACACTTGTGGCAGTCGTATGATACACACAGCATGAAGCCGTAGCATGACACTCGTATATTTAATTGTATATATTATATCTCTGCCTTCTACGGAAGACAGTGAAGCGTATCAAATGATCTGGAGTACAACGGTGATGCCTGTATCGTTTTTATGTAAATACCGCATGTTGTCCACAGCCCCATATTAGCATACAGGCTGGTAGTTTCTAAGGGTCAGTAGCCATGGACTAGTAGTTCCTTACAGTTTTCGCACTAGCTTATAAAGTATTGCTTGTTCGATAGCTGATGGTACAAGTTCCCGTAAATGTCTAATAACTGTACGCAGTAAACTTATTGAATTTGGATACTTGGTGATACTCTACCAACATGGAAATATCGAGGTAAGCAGACACTTTGAGGTATGCTATATAATTATCCTATAAACGTCTGCATCTGTAGTCTCTAGATGTTTATTGCGGGCTTCAATCAGACGATCTATTTTTTTTGGTATGGGGCTGGATCTGCATAGCTAAAATCATACAGCACAGCTAAGGCGATATTAGTGGTTGCATGGCAGTCGTAGCAGTCGTAGCATGAATTCGTAGTATGCCATTCTAGCAGCTCGACATTATATATATATTGCATTAGATCAAGCTGGAAGTTCTCTGTTCCGTCTAGCGAACCAAACTGAGTGGCCAGATATGGCCCAGCTGCTTCTCCGGGAATGCCACTACTGGCCGAGTTTAAATATATATGTATATATTAGCATTGATTCAAACTAGAGGTTCTCCGTTTAGCATAATTTCAATTTTATTCTGCGCGCAAATATGACCCAACTGCTATTACTCTATGAATACTGAGGGCATTCTTCAATCGACTGTCCATATCACACTCTCTTGCCAGCTGTACCGCAGAGTAATTTAAAGCATGCCTCTGCATCATCAGTTCACTAGTCTGTAGTCCACTAGCTCGTAGCTCATGAAGGCCTCGACTGTCCATATCACACTCTCTTGCCAGCTGTACCGCACAGTAATGTAAAGCATGCACTATACCTCTGCATCACCAGTTCACTAGTCTGTACTAGCTCGTAGCTCATGCCGGCCTATCTGTGGATGTAGATACATATTTCGCATGTGTTACATATTTTTATGCATGTATGAATGATTGGATGTACTGAAGCACACGGTGGTTACATGTGCATGATGTATTGCCTGACATTGGCGGTTACTCCTTAGATGCTTGGTATTGTCAGTAAGCTCCACAGGCAGTGTATGTTTGTCAATGCTGGAGAACAGCCTATAATCCGCAGTGTATAGCGGCGTGCTTGGGATAGCTGCTTATACAGCCAGAACAGAATACTCGCAATGGGGTACATGGAGCGCATGTACATTATAGTGCAATGAAGTGAGTGCTGGCATGAATTAAATGATACTCGACATCTTGGCAGTGGACTTCAACAGACTGAGGTCCAGCGTGTCGACTCTGTCGCCCATGTGCTGGATCCGCTTGTCCTGGTCGTCCACCTCCTCCTGGATCTTCAGACTGAGGTTGTGCAACCGGCTAGTAGCGTTGGCGATCTCACCGAGGTTATCGCCCAGCTCATCCTCCAGCGCCTCATCGTCACTGTCGGCCTCGAACTGGTACATTTTGCGCTCCGGGTTGTCGTGGTTGGCGCGCATGCGCGCACGCATCACCGTTTCCGAGTAGCTGGGCCCTGCAGCAGTCAGGCCCTCGGCCACACGGCGATCCGCTTCACGCTGCTGCATCTCGAGCTGCTGGGCCTCCAGTTCGTCCATCGCACGCTGGCTCTTCAGCCGCTGCTCCTTCAGCTGGTTGCGCCGACGCGAGTTGAACGGGTTCGAAATGTTGGGGATGAAGATCGACCGGTTCAGCCGGATGAGTTCCTCGGCGTTCCGGTCTCCCACCCGAGCCTGCACGTTGCCCAATGCCACCGTCTTGGCCGATCCACCCAGACGCTCGCCCTGGTTGCCCAACATGCCAAGAGCATTGACACCCGAAAGCTCGGCTTCACGGGCGATTTCCAGTGCGCGTCGAGTGCTTTCGACACTGTCCTGCTTGGTCTGGCGGATCTCCCGCTTCACATAGTCGACATCCTCGTCCTCGCTGTCCTCGAACAGCTGCTGCCCACTGTTGTAACCGGGTGTTTCGTAGCTCGTCTCGGGGCCCTTGTACTCTGAGGGAAGCTGGTTGAGCTCGTCGTCGCTCTCGCCATGCTCTTCCGTGGTCCCGAATGCTGGTACGTACGTGGGACGGTCCAAGTTAGCGTGCTCCAGATCGTCGTCGCGCTCGAGCTCGGTGGTTGTGCGGTTCAGTTCGTCAAACTCGTCTGCGTCAGGGTTCATGCGCTGGGGTGCAGCACCGAAGAGCTCTTTGCGAATGTCGACTGTGTCTTCGGCGGGTTCTCGCGTCACGTTGGCGTACGGCGAGTCGGAGGCCGGGTAAACGTTCCCATTCTCCTCTTCTCTGGGCACGGCAAACAGCCGGTCCGCATGCAGGTGGTGGTGGCTGTGCTCCTGGCGCCCAGGGCCACGGTTGCCGGAAAGGTCCGGCGCGATCAGGTCGTTGAAGCCGTTTCCGGGCTGGCTCTGGGGCGCAGAATGCACGGAATGCGAGGAACTGCTGGCTGGCTTGGAGCTGCCGTATATGTATTCGTCTTCAGGGTCGTAAGGGTCGTTAGAGAATCCGTCAGGCTGGCTGGCGAAGGGCTCACGCGTGGCACCAGGCTCGGAACGCTCACGCGGCTGCGGGGCTCCGTATGGAGCTCCGTAGGGCTGGCTAGAACCGGAGCCGTACGAATCGCCGGTGTCGTACGATTTGCCACTGGATCCGTAGGGCTGGCTCGATCCGTAGGGCTGGCTGCTGAAAGACTGGCCGGAACTGCCCGAGCCGTATGCATTGTCCTGGCTGGGAGCACCGCGGCTAGTTGGGGGAGCCTGTGCGTACGGGTTTCCAGCTGGTGCTGCGCCCGGGGGAGGGCCCTGGACCTGTGCGTAGGGGTTTCCCTCGGGCTGAGCCACCGCGTAGGGGTTTCGCGGATCGTGGCCTCCAGAGCCACCGCCACCTCCACCGTACAGCGCTTTCTGCTGCCACATGAAGGTCTTCTCAGCGGAAGCGACCTGCCCGCCGTCTGGGACTGTGGTCGTCCTTCGAGCCTTGCCAGCGAGGTCCTTGGCAACGTTGCTGTACTGGCCGAACTTCAGCGGGTCGCGGCCCTCAAACACGGGGACATTGTGTTTCTGCAGATTCGCTTTCACCTTCTCGTCATTGTGCTCCTTCGGAGCGTATTTCATGAACTTCCGACGAATCATTCTCGACAGTTGTCCGGAGTGTGTGTTTGTTTGGGGCGGTCCCAACCCTATCCATTGCCGGCCGGGCTGCCAACGGGATTAGTTAAGGTGCATTGTGTGATAAAGGGTGGAGGTGCTGCGTTCCGGTCTTACGATCACATTGATAAGCAGCTGTATTTGAATAGCTACATTTGAATAGCTACATTTGAATAGCGCATTGCTGAACGCATTGCTGAACGTAGCGCATTGCTGAATGTGCAGTGCAGTGCATTAGTGGAATGTATTACTGGTGCACTGGCGGAATGTAGTGCATTGCTAACAGTATATAATTAATTGCTAGCTATAGAATTGAGTTCAACTAGTATTGATGGCGAATAGTGCGTTGGCAATGGAGTGCAGCTGTGCTCAGATCAGTGCAGCATGAACTACCCGTTAGGGCATCACGTGCGTTATGAAGTTTGTCGCGCTGGTTAGCGGCGGGAAGGATTCGTGCTTTAATATCCTCCACTGTCTCAATGCGGGCCATGAGCTAGTGGCTATGGCGAATCTGCACCCTCGCAAGGGCCGGCCGGACGAGATCGACAGCTACATGTTCCAGACGGTGGGTCATCAGGCGGTTGAAAAACTCAGCGTGTGTGCTGACGTGCCTCTGTTTCGAGCGGAAATAAGCGAGAACGAGGAGGAGGTCATCCAGGAGCTGGCCTCGCTGTTCACTAAGATTCAGCAGAGTATTGAGTTCGATGGCGTCAGTGTAGGTGCCATCGGGTCGCAGTACCAGCAGATCAGGGTGGACCGAGCGTGCCAGATGGTTGGCCTGCGCTCGCTGGCTTACTTGTGGCAGCGGCCGCAGACGGAGCTGCTGCACGAGATCGTCCACTCAGGCTTAGACGTGCGTATCATCAAGGTTGCAGGAATGGGCCTGGACGAGAGGCATCTGGGCAAGAGGCTAGGCGAGATCGAGCAGGAGCTGCTGGACCTGCACCAGCAAATCGGCTTGCATCCTTGCGGTGAAGGCGGTGAGTACGAAACCATGGTGTTCGATGGCCCGTTTTTCAAGCAGCGGCTGCAGATAAAGAACGAGAGGGTCGTACAGCACTCTACGGACGATGTATACTATTTGGATTTCGAGGTCGACGTTGTGGACAAAGACACCTCGGTAAACGGCACCGTTCCGGTTCCACCGCTGCTGGACGAGCAGTTTGGCGAACTCAGCACAATCAACGAGATCAGGTTTGGCGGGACCGTCCAAGGCAAGAACGACATGAAGCACCTCTCACACACCATTAGCGGTACGTACGCCGCAGCATTCGCCTCGCTTGCCTCGCTCTTCTCGTCCACGGATATCCAGGCGTGCTACCACGTCGTAGTGGCCATCAGAAACATGGCTGATTTCGCCAGCATGAACCAGCAGTACATCGAGGTGTTCACCAGCGCCAAGAACCGCACGCCTAACTACATCGACCCGTCCAGAGCCTGTGTTGAAATCGAGGACCTGCCGTGCGACGTCCAGATCACCGTCTACCTCACGAATCAGCTGGATATGGCCGGCAAGGGCATCCACGTCCAGGGCCTGAGCTACTGGGCACCGGCCTCAATTGGCCCGTACTCCCAGTGCAGGATGGTGTTTGGCATCAGCTACGTAGCGGGCCAGATCGGGCTGGTTCCCCAGACTCTGGAACTGGCACCAACAGACCTGCAGCCGGTCCTGGCCTTGCAGAACGCGGTGCGAGTGCTGGACCTGATGCACGAGCTGCGAACCAACTGGTCCTTGCGCCTGGCTATTGTGTATATCACCAACAAGACGGATCATGCGCTGGTGCTGGATATCTTCCAGCGGCTGTTCCCGAAAATGCCATTGGTGTGTGTGGTGGTGAGCCGGCTGCCCCGCAACGCCCGCTGTGAATGGTCGCTGCAGGCCTGCGACACCCGGTATTTCGCATGGTTTGTGCCGGAGAACGATGAGGACGATGAGCTCTACAGCCCGAAGCCGGAGATCACCGCCAGTGACAACTCTGGGTACAACCACCGCGCGGGGTTCCAGGCTCTGAGGGTAAACAACGGTCCATTGGAGGAGTACCAGCTGGCATTCAGCACAAATGGCAAATCTGGCACACCCGTCAAATCGCTGTTTTATAACAACACGGAGGTTGACGAAATTTATGTATCCTACTAGTTTTTACCCCGTTTTTGGCGGTTCGTTCATCGCCATCGGCCTTCCGCCGAGGCAAGGGCTGACGTTGCGGCACTATTATTAACGGCTTTTTGTGATATATAAGCCATAGCACCCGTGGGGTTCAAGTAGCAAAGCACCAACCACAAACAAAAGATGGGCATCAAGGGACTGGGTGAACTCGACAAGGCGTACGACGGATCGGACATCCGGGTGGGAATTGTCCACGCACGCTGGAACTCTACCGTCATTGAGGCGCTTGTGGATGGCGCCGTCCAGAGACTGCGTGATCTCGGCGTCAAGGAGTACAACATCATCGTGGAGAGCGTTCCAGGCAGCTACGAGCTTCCATTCGGCGTGCAGATCCTGGAGCAGACCCACAAGGTCGACGCCGTCATTGCGATTGGCACCCTGATCAAGGGCTCCACCATGCACTTCGAGTATATCTGCGACTCCGTGACGCACCAGCTCATGAAGCTGCAGTGGGACATCAAGAAGCCCGTCATCTTCGGTCTCCTCACCTGTCTGACCGAGGAGCAGGCTCTGCAGCGCTCTGGGCTGGTCCCCGGCAGCCACAACCACGGTGTTGACTGGGGTGCCGCTGCCGTGGAGATGGCTTCCAAGGTCAATGCCGCCAAGAAGGCTGGCAGCACCTACTTCAAATAAATTATGTTTTGTATATACCTACTCGCCTCGTTTCTTGCCCATGCGCCGGGCCTTCTTCATGGCGTCACGCTGCCTCTGCCGCAGTGCACGGTTCCACTCGCCGCGGTGCTCGAAGAACTCTGCCTCCCACGCCTGGGGGTCGAAGGTCGCCACGAGCTTCATTGCCTGCGACTGTGTGCGCAGGTACGGCGAGCTCTTGTGGCCAAAGAACAGACCCACCTTAGGCTCGCTCACATCCAGTGCCACAGCGGCCGGCTGGGGCGCAGGCTCTTCCATTTGCACGTCCTCTTCTGGTGCAGCGCCAAACAGCGTGAATAGGGCGTCTGCGGTCAGTGCGGATCGCAGCGATTCGGTGGTATTTCGGGGCACATCGTTGCCGTCCTCCTCCTGCTCTTCTCCTTCGGATGCATCTTCTCTCTTGGCGGCTGCGGGGGTATAATCTTTAGAAACAATCTCAATGTCGTCGTCAACGTAGTCAGCGTTCCCGATGTCCTTTGCATTCTCCTTGAACTCCTCGAAATCACTGTCACTGAGGAACGCACCCGACCGGGCAAGGTCCTCCGCGATTCGCAGATCGCGTGCATGCTCGTCATGTAACTCCTCGACAATCTCCACCGCCCGGTCCTCGGCGTCGCGCCATTCTCCGTCCACGAAGTGGTGCACCAGCTTGGCCAGCGGGCGTTTCTCGACACCCCACAGCTTACGCTTCTTCATCCGGGGCTTCTTGATCTCGTCCTTTATCTTGACTCTAAATGTGGGGTTTTCGCGGACGACGTCCCAGAACCGGCCGGGGAACACGTTTGCCTGCCAGGGGTGGGTGGATTTGGCTCGTTTTATCTGCAAGGGGTTGAGTTTCTGCGGCTTTTCGGGCTGCTCCGCCTCCTGCTGCAGCTGCTCGAGGTAGCTGGGCTTGGCCACCTTCAATTCCAGCTTGGACTGCCGGAACATCACGCCATTGAGCGCTGCACGCAAGGCTCCGTACTGCTTCTGGTCGATGTCCATGTCGACGAATGCAAAGTAGAAATCGCCGTACTCTTTACGGTGCAGACTCAGTTTCCCCGTCACCGGGCCATACCGTTCCAGCCGCTTCTCCAGCTCTTCGATTTTGTCAGCCAGAGCCGGGCTAATCTTGCCGATATGGATCCTCATAGAGACTGAAATTTTCCGGTCCCACGCGGGTTAGGCCCTGCCGTGCCACAAATTAGTACACACCCAAAGTAAACAACGAGGTAGGACTTTAATATATGTTATAATACGCTGCTCAGCAACTAATTATGACGTTAATAAATAATATAAAGATGTACCCTAGTGGAAAGCACGACGCTTGAGCTCGCGGAGACCGCCCACGAAGTGCTCCCAGCCACCACGGGCAGCGTCGCCGTTCTCCTCGAGACGGCGGGTCAGGTAGTCCTTGGTCTCCTTGGCGGGGCCCCAGGGAACGTACTTGACCACCTTGTTGCCGCGCTCGCTCAGCTCGCAGCTCTGGTCGTCGTTCATGCCCATGAGCTGGCCGAACACGACGTCCTCGTTGCGCACGGGGTCGTACGAGGCAGGAGCCTCCTTCTGAATGCGCTCAGACACCATGTCGCAGCTGTCGAAGTTGTGCGAGGCTACGATCAGACGGCTGACGGGGCCGTTGCGGTCGCCGCTCTTCCAGCCCTCGATCAGGTAGTCGAGCATCAGGTTGCAGCCAGCGTTGTACGAAGCGTCGCTGTCCTCCTTGCTGCGGTGGATCACGTTCCAGCGGTCCGGCTCGGAGTGGATGTAGGCTCCGCGGACCAGCTTCATGGCGACCTGGTAGCCCTCCTTCTTGGCAGTCTCGATCTCGCGCTGCAGGAACTCGTACGAACCCTGCATGTACAGCTGCACAGTGCCGGCAACAATGACCTGGCCGTTGTGGTTGAACTCCTTCATCATGCGGCGCTGAACATCGTAAACACCGTGCTGCAGCCAGGCCTTCTCGGCGTCGAACACAATCACAACCTTGTTGTCACCGTGGTCCTTGGCGTACTGGCAGATCGAGCGGCACACGTCCAGGTACTGGGCGTAGCGATCGGCATACTCGGGGTTGTCGTAGTTAGCAAGAATATCAGCACTGCCCTTCATCAAACCAGTGGGCTTGAGGGCGATGTAACCAGAAGCAGGGGGGGAAGCGACCTCACCAGCAGCGTAGCTGGCCTCAGAAATGGCGTTGTGCTTGACGAGCACCTCGGGAATGCTCTCCTTGATCTGCTGCACGGTGGCATCGAACGCAGAGGGGTGGAGGGTTCCGTCAGCGTCCTCGACTGCGTACGAAAGCATCATGTTTCCGATGCCTCGGTCCAGCAGCTTCTTGGCGGTTTCGCGCACCTGGACGAAGTTCTCACCACCGGTGTAGACCGGGCAGACAAAGGTCTTCACCAGGAAGGTCGGGGTATAGGGAAGGGCCTTGGTTGCAAATTTGAGAAGCCATCCCTGAGAAGTGACGAAACAGAGTGCGGTGTAGCAGAAGAGGTCCTTGGTGGTGTATTTCTTCATGAATCGGGGGATCCCGGTCTTGGCCTCCTCGCTCTTGGCGAAGTTCTGAACGGTCTTGGGGGAGTTGAAAACCTCAGCCTGGTTCCGCTGGCGAGTGGAAGCAAAACGCTTCACGATCCCGCGAGCGAAAACTGGCCTGCGTGTAGTGGAAGCCAATGAAAAGGACATTTTCTATGTTGAGAGTAAAAGGAGAAAAAAGTTGTAATCACCGCTCTATACTGAGTCTCTGCGGTGAGAAAGACTAAATCTATATATACTAGTTTCGCGCCTGGTGCAGTGAAATACTGCCGATGGTCACCTGACTGATAAGCGTTTTCGCCCCGTGTCACGCTGTTTATACCTCCACCATACTCGGGTTTACCACTCCACCATGACGTAATTAGCTGAGCCGAAACATACCCGTGGATTGGCTTATCTCCCCGCATGAATCGTAACCGGGTGGGATATTTGGTCATAGTGCAGAAACCTACGCCTAGAGATAAGATATCCATGCTGGCGCCGTGGCCGGTGGAGCCCCTGCTACGAACGGAAAGCACTAATTGCCTGGTGAATAAATAAATATCTACGTGTATGCACGCGTATGCTATATATACATACATTCTGCGCATACTCTTTCTGTATAATGGTACTACATATGCGTCTAATTGATCCCGTCGACCGGCGGTGCACGTACCCTTACAGCGGCTCATTCCTCATTAGGTACGATATAGATTCGCCGTTATGTAAACGACGTATCGCCTCAGCAAACAACGCGCTGATATCAATTTGGCGGATTTTAGGGCAGCTCGCGAGCTTATCCGACAGCGGCACGCTGTTGGTACACACCACCAAATTAATTGCGCTGTTCTCAATAATCGACTGAGCGTTGCCGGAGAAAATACCGTGTGTCACCAGCGCAATCACGCTGGATGCTCCGTGCTCCACCAGCGTCTGCGCAGCCTTGGCGAGAGTCCCGCACGTATCGGCCATATCGTCGACCAGAATGCATGTTTTGTTGCGAACGACTCCGACCAGTACCATGTCGCTGACCTCGTTGGCACGACGACGCTCCTTGTGGATCAATGCCAGCTCCAGGTCCAGAGAGTCAGCCAGCGAAGCAGCACGCTTGGCTCCTCCTGCGTCAGGACTTACAACGACTGAGTTCCGGCCAGCGGATTGAAGCACGTGGTTGCGCAAGTAGTGCTGCACGGTGGGACCAGCAACCAGGTCGTCCACGGGGATGTTGAAAAAACCCCGGATCTGGGGAGCGTGCAGATCAAGCACGACCACATGGTCGCAGCCCGCTCGCTCCAGCATGTCGGCCATTAATCGGGCCGTCACCGGTGCGCGACCCTTGTCTTTTCGGTCCTGGCGAGCATATGGAAACAACGGGATGACTGCGGTGATTCTGTGAGCGGAAGCATGCTTGCACGCATCGATCATAAATAAAAGCTCCATTACGAGATCATTCATAGAACCTTGACCTGTTTGTAGAATATAAACGTCGGCATCACGCACGCTTTCCTTGAACAGGATCACCGTCTCGCTGTTGGGCTCCCGAAGACCCTGGATATCCGCAATACTGATACCCAGTCTCTGGGCAACTAGCTTGGCCAGGTCCTGGTGACTGGACCCAGAAACAAGCTTGATTGCGTGGTTGCCGAGCATATTCGAGGTCTGTGTGGGAAGAAAGCGTTTACGCTGCTGCTTTTTTTCGGATGATTAAACACGCACCTTATAGCCTAGGCTGTGGCCCAGTCCAGCGATATCACGGTGCTGATAGATGGCGGACACACATGCATCAGCCCCTGCCCTATACACTCAATTATCAGGAACCTTGGACGGAAGCTCCCATTAAAAGCGCGCAATATCCGCCAAAATCACAAAAAATAGTACGAATTCTGGAATAAATCGCCATTGAGACACCAGATAATATTACTATATAGTGAGTCTGGTGCTTATGAGGCGATATGTCTCTAAAATATATACGTTCTGGCATTCACTTCTCGGCCTGGTCTCAGTCTGGTCTGCCCATTAGAGCTGGGTCTGTCCATTAGAGCGTGCATTACCCGTGCCCTAATGTTCAGAGTCTGGTGGAAACCACCGTCCCCTCTCCACCACTTCCGTACACTGCAGAACTATATAAGCCAGCTCGTTTGTCCAAACAGAGGTTTTCTAACATTTTACACCTTGCATAGTATGAGCGAGAACAACTATAATTTTGCATTTGGACCTTACGCCAGGAACAAAGACTATAATAAGGCGTTCACCAGTCACCGTCCGAATCCGCTATGGCCACCAAGCAAGCTCCCACCTGGATTGGCCCAAAACATGACATTGCCACCCGTGGATGAGGAAGATGCCAGAGACTGGGATCGACGGGCTCCGTTTCCGAGTGAATCTAGGTCTAGTACCAGCAGTGGCCAGTTTGCTCCGGGAATGGCACCTAACTCTGCTGCAGCTATCAACGATAGCGGCTCCGGGAGAAGTTGGAATGCAACAGCCACAACATTCATTCCGGAGTCACCGCCGAAGATGTCTCGCACCAAGCCTACCTTGATTCCGGGGCAGGTGCCTATGCCTATGCCACTATTCCCACACCCAAATCACGGAGATAATGAGAGCAATTGGAACGACCGGACCATATTTACCCCTGAACGCCACTGGGAATCGGCAATTAACCCGGTAAGTCACCCGACGAGTCACCCGGCAAGTAATCCGGCAAGTAATCCGGCAAATGTGCCACAGTACCACCTTCCTGGCCGTGGCTTTGATGTGATGCTATCTACACCGAAAGAACAGTCGACTCCAGAGTCAATGAATATTCCTCGCGATACGCTACTCCCACCCTTTGCCTCAATTTTGAATGAACAGCAGCAACAGCAGCAGCACCTGCAGAAGAAAAGGCAGAAACAGCAGCAGAAACAACAGCAAGGCCATCCACATGGATTATTTACACAGGAAGAATACGCTGGTGAAGAGAGCGCTGAAGAAGTGGTCGCTGACCTTAAATTTCAGCTGGAGGCATTAATCACCGCGGTGATGCTGGCTACCCCTAAGCCAACTGAGGTGCTGAACTCGTCCATGCTCCAGGGAGCAGACGCAATTGAGATCGCACATCGCATTATGACGCGGGTTAAGGTTCTCCGTGATGAGAACAAACGGCTCTACAAGCTTGTAAGCGGCACGTCGAGTGCTCAGCATGAATCCACAATAGTTACCTTGCAGAAAGAGAATGAAACATTGCGCAAACAAATCGAGGAACTCACCCAGAAGAACACTGCCGTAGGAACACCCGGACACTAAACACACTATGTGGTGGTGGCTTGTTTATGCTCGCTCACAACCATTATACCAATTTAGGGCAAGGTACCCAGGTTTACAGGTCCTATTAGTTAATATTTTTTTATTTCACCAAAGGTTTTTTTATTCACCATAAAAAATAGTTCCTAATGAAGCGAGCTAACGACCCGAAACCCCCCCAGAAGGTTGCCAAAAGTGCCAAAGCCGAGTCGCTCCCGGAAAAAGATGAGATTAAGCCCGTGAATGAGGAGGAAATGGGTGAGTTTGAGGATCCCTATGGCGACGACTTCGAGTCTGAGGACGAAGTTTTCGAAGCTGGTGAAAACGGTGACCCCGAGGACATCGATGACGTCGAGGGAACCAATAAAACAGTGCCTGAATCGGAAGTTTCTAACCGCCAGCGAGTTTTCATTCCGCACAGATCAGCTCCTCTGGGCCCCAATGAGCGAATGGAGCCCGATTACTCGACCTATGTCATGCTGCACAGTTTCAACGTGAAATGGCCCAGCATGTCTTTCGATATTCTGCCCGACGCTCACGGTAGCGACCGCCGCAAGTTCCCTCACCAGATGTACCTTGCGACTGGTACCCAAGCGAGCAAGCCCAAAGACAATGAGGTCAATGTTATCAAACTCAGTTCGCTATCCAAAACCTTGATCAACGATGATAGCGAAGACGAAGATAGCGAAGACGATGAAGACATGGACAGCGACCCTGTGCTTGAGTCCCGAGACATATCCACTAATAGCACTACTAATAGGTTCCGGGTTAGCCCATTCGCGGCTAAGACCAACGAGTATCTCGGAGCAAACATGGCCGAGAATGGCGATGTCAACATTTGGGATTTGAGTGGTGCCTACCAGTCGTTGGTGAAGGCCGGAACGCAATGGAACAAGAAGCCCGTGCACACCATTAAGAACCACGGGAAAACTGAAGGATACGCCATCGACTGGTCACCATTGATTCAGAGCGGGTCTCTGCTGACTGGTGATGTGGATGGTAAGATCTACTGGACTACTAGGCACCCCCAGGGATGGGTGACTGAGCCCACTCCGTTCGTGAACCCCGTGAAGAACGAGTCAATTGAGGACCTGCAGTGGAGTCCCGCTGAGAAAAACGTCTTTGCCTCCTGCGGCTCCGACGGCCATGTTCGCATTTGGGACACTCGACAGTCCTCGAAGCCTGCGTTGAGCGCCAGAGCCACATCGGTGGATATAAATGTCATGAGCTGGAACAAGAAGGCTGGCCACCTTCTGGCCACGGGCCACGATGATGGTGCATTTGCCGTCTGGGACCTGCGAACTATCACTAAGGGCTCGCCGGTGGCTCAGTTCGATTTCCATAAACAAGCCATCACCTCGATCGAGTGGAACCCCTTGGATGAGAGTGTGCTTGCTCTTGGTTCAGAAGACAGTACTGTGTCTCTGTGGGATCTTTCTGTTGAGGCTGATGACGAGGAGATTGCGGAGCAGCACCGCGAGGCTCATGGCGAACTTGATGGAATCCCATCCCAACTGTTGTTCCTGCACTGGCAGCCCAACGTGAAGGAGGTCCACTGGCACCCACAGATCCCGGGTGCTGTGGTATCTACCGGAAGTGATGGATTCTCAGTCTGGAAGAGTATTAGCATCTAATGTGGTACATGTATTGATTATTTTATTGTTATGAGCATATTTTGGGAGACGCATATTACTGTCCCCTTTCCACCAATGCCGAGTCCACTTTTTAAATAGACTTTACTATTCTCCCGTCCGGTGTGTATGCATTTCTACTTGCGCACCAATGAGACAGTAAGAATTAAATAAAAAGATTCTCCTTTAGGTTTTGAAATATTAAGACAATGAAATTTGCCGTTTATGTGCAGTAAGTATGTCAACTGATCTACACTGCTATGGTCCACAGATATGAAGTTCACAGGAGGTTCGTTCTTGTGTCTACACGGATTGTTGGTATAAACAATTAGGCCTCAGCTATGTTCAGCATGTTCAGCGTGCTCTAGAAAATCTATTATTTGTAAATGCTGTTAGTTACCAAGAACTGATTTCATCATTGATGTATAGTATTGTATTTGTGTAACTTTGGCTCTGTACAATGTTGTATGGCTATGTGGGATATACCATATATGTTGGTTTTAGAGTATTATAAGAATAGTAGAGTTTGCTGGCACTATTCCAATTGGATTGATGCTAGGTTCCGTATTATCACTCTGCTTTTTGGTAAATAAGATTCCATGACTGCCATGTCCTATCTTCTTACTAGGGGTTCTTGCTCAGCACTAGGCGTAGGATTGACAATGCTGTCGCCAATCTCCGCTGTTCTCAAACATGAATAGTACAGAGCCATAATCAGCAATGTGAGCTGCAAAGAAGCAGCAGCCATCACTGAAATCCACGTAGACCAGTGGGAGTCCTTGCGGAACATCAGACTGAACGCCCAAATGAAACCGCCTGGGATCTGCACCAGCATCGTTGTTACTGATAGCGATCCAGTATGTTTTAGGCGGTAAGTAGTTAACAGCTGGGGGAAATACTGGACCAATCCGATACAAAGAGCAGCAATACCAAACACGGTAGCAAGTAGCTTATTATTCTGCGGGCTGTGGGTGAAGGCCACCAGGATCCATGAAGATATAACAGCAAACGCGACAATTCTAGCAGAGCTAAGAATTCTGTCACCGCTGTCGTTACCGTGATCACGGTATTTCACGGAGAGGGCTACCAAGCTGATGGGACCAATGAACCCAGCAAAGAGTTGGGCAGCCCCCAACAAGCTACTAGTGCAATCAAACCAACCAATTGAAGAGCGGCAGCACTGAACCACTGGTTTAGATAGCACGAGAATGTTGGAGAAGGAAAAGGTCGATCCTAAACCCATCAGCATGAGAAAGTAGGGGTTAATGCCTTCCGTGCTGCGACGACGCACGATAGTAATTTGCTGAGGAACATAGCTGAGATATATACCGAACCCGAATATTGCCGCGAAAAGTGCTCCTGGGAGCGAGTTATCTGTATAAATATCACACTTCATGGATGTAAGCTGGGCAAGGTTGCGGTACATCTATGCATCGAGATAATGTAATCGTGCGGTAGTGTGGATGCTTAGAAATGTACCTTATGGGTAGTGCGGATTATATGTGTTAAGCGGGTTATACTAGTTGGGTGTATTATTATGCTACGGCGTGTACTAGGGCGAGACATTCTGTGCGCGTAAACGCGCGTTGATGCAGTGGGATGTGCTACGGGAAGACGTAGCTATGCTGTATGACTTACGTCTACTCACCAAACATATTCACCTTTCCGATTCTTAGATATTTTTAGTAGTATCAAGTCTCCGTTCTTAAATCTAGCAACAGGATAAGCCTGTAGTACTAAGAGCACATCCCATAACATTGGTGGCTGTGGCCTCCAACAAGCTAGTGGGTGATAAAACATGAGCATGAAAGATATGGTAGAAAGTTATGAAGGTGTTACTAGCGGTGTAAGTCATGCATTTAAGCACTCTGTATGGGGTACAAAACTAGCACAGTCGGTACACGCCATGCCAGATGACTTATTAGTGTAGGTACAGTATGAAGTCTGCAATATGTATATACTTAAGAATATAGCCGTAAAGTCATTATCCTAGCTTCGTGAACTCTGTACTACGCTGTCAGCATGGCCTTGTTCGGACGGTACGGGATATACCTAGGCTATTAGTAACACTGGTCTACACCAGCCAGTAGAGAGCTCAGGATATCCGCATGCCGACGACCCCCACGGCCTTCGCCGAGATCACCCGATTCAGCAAAAACCCCAATGAACTGAAGAGCCGCGTTATTAGCCTATACCGTGCGTTCACTCGCCGTGCTCCCCAGTTCGTGGAGATGTACGAGATGGATGTTCCCGTGGGAATCGTCCGCACCAAGCTCAGAGAGCAGTTCGAGCGCAACCGGTTCGTGGAGGATATGCGTGTGCGTAACATTCTACTTGCACAGGGCCACAACGAGTTCCAGGAAACAGTCAACTTCTGGAAGCAGGAGGGGCATGTTATGAAGTTCTTTGAGGACTTCCTTGCTACCAAGGAAGAGAGGAAACCGGACAGTTTCGTTCGCCGTTTTATCAAGAATGAAGCATAGAGTTATACAGTATAAACACCACTATAAACAACTAGAAACGTATCAATTTCCTGATCTTATTTGGCATCACTTTCCTGATCTAACATGTGGCATGCCAGTTCCTGATCTGATTTAGCATGTCAGTTCCTGATCTGATGTAAGGCATGTCAATTTCCTGATATTTGGAATGTCAATTTCCTGATGTGATATTTGGCATGCCAATTTCCTGGACTGCTATTGGGAATGTCAGTGGCATGACTGCAGAGCGTAAAATACCTGTGAGCGTAGTTGATTGCGTCAAGTCAGTGCAGCCGATGGTTGGAGATGATGCGTGCAGAATTCGGATAACTGGCATAATATAATATTATGGACATTAACTATTATGAACAATTGTACTGGACATAACATATACATAGCGCCATACAACAAACTACGTATCTGCATTAAGACATTGACTATTATGGCATAACACAACATTATAGTCATTAACTATGGCATAACACAGCATTATAGTCATTAACTATAGCATAACACAACATTACAGACATTAACCATGGCATAACAGCATTATAGACATTAACTATTATGAACATAATGTACATAATGGACATAAAATATTTACATAGCGTAACACGGACGTGCAGACATTCACTTCCCGGTGGGAGATGCGGCAGAGGCTTGTGTGAGCGCTCTGAACTCTTTTAGGGATGCCCCCGAAGGGTCAACGGCCATTATGAACTCGCACACTTGGCGGCAGATCCACAGCTGGTCGTGGAGAGCTGCCGCATTGTACAGCGCCAGTATTCTGCCGTGCAGGTCCAGATCTTCCCCGTCTCCACCGTTGGTCGTGGCCTGCACTACAATGAGGTACTCGTTAGCGGTCTCTAAATCTGTCTTCTCCAAGCACAGATCGAACAGCTGGTCTGGCTGGGCTCCCACTGCGTCGAACAGCCTGGGCCAATACTTCATCTCCACCTTACGCGCACAGCCCGCGAAGATGGCTTCGGCGTTCTGGCTAGGGAACTCTCTGATGAGGTTGACGGCCAGCCTGACGTCGCTGGCACTGGCATCATCGCTGCACACGATGCGGTACAGCAAAGACTCCAGCACGCCGGCAAAATACGGTGCCCGCTGGTACTTCCGGGCTATGTCCACGGCAGTGTCGTATGCAGGTGACAGCGCAGCCTCGAGGAGGTGCTGGATGTACACTTCGTGGGTGAACGACGGGCGAGCCACGCTGAAGCGGCCATCGAAGCTGCGCACGGGCTCGGATTCGATCAGCGAGACCACGCCACGGGTCGAGCTGAAGTGCACCGGGTACGCGTCCAGTGGCACGCTGGCAACAAACCGCTTGCTAGTGCCGTCCTCTGACGGCTTCCATTCGGTCACCACGGCCTCCTGCCCGTCGAACACCCAGAGCTGTCGCTCCGAGTGCAGGTACTCAAACGCCTCGATTGGATCAGCCACGACCCTGCGGTGGTACTTGCGGGCCTCGTCGTCAACGCTGGACACAAGCAGCAGCGTCGTGCCCACCAACACAAGAACCTGGCGCTCGTCGATCAGCGTAATGGCCCGGATCACCGAGGTGGGCTGCACGTCGGCCAGCACGCTTGCTAGCGGAATGTCCCGGATCAGATCGAAGTCGTTTCTCGACAGGTCGTAGATCAGCAGCTGGCTCGTCTCGTCTCCTCCGGCAAGCACCCCCAGGTAGTTCTGCGGACCAATGGTCATCATGCTCACCAGACAGCTGGGCCCTCTGCCCAGGATATCCTCAGCAACCACCTGCTGTTCGCTGCTGGAAAGACCGGAAATGTTGGCATTGCTAGGTGAACTGCTCAGCAGTGGGCTCTGCAGAGAGTTGGCCGAGGAGGACGAGTGGAGAGGCGCTCCCGGTGGGTGCGAGTGGCCGTTGAGCAGGTCGTGCGCAGAGAGCCTGCGTTCCAGGCGTGGAGTCGACGTCGCGCCCTCCGTGGCACTCTGGTCGGACGTCCCGGTGTGCCTGCCGTGCACTGCGCTGCTGCTGTGCTTGTTCGGGGCGTTGGGCCACAGGAACTGGCTGCCGAACAGGTTCTGCGAGGAGGTCGAGTCGTGTCTAGAGGTCGCCAGGCCACCGACAGGCGAGTACATTTTGAGCGAGGTGACGTCGTTGTCCGGGTTCACCGAGGCCGCAATCAGCCGGCGGCCGTGCCAGCAAATACCGCCCCTGACCATGGACTCGCGGTCGCCAATCTCCTTCCACTGCTTGGAGAACACGCTGAACAGCATGATCCCGATCTTGCCCGCAACCACCACGTACTTGCCCTCGGAGCTGCTGCACACGTGTGCAATAGGCCAGTTCTGCGCCATGTACCAGGTGGGCAGCGGCACGGTGAGCCACGACTGCTGGGCCGAGCCACCGTCTCCGGCAGACTGGGCCACGCCACGAGCGCTGAGATCGTGGTAGAGCAGCAGTCGCCCGTTCCCGTGGAGCACCGGCCTGCCGCGGTCCGAGCCACCGAACCCGCTCCACCGCAGCATGTTCTGCAGCCGCAGCCGTCCGTCGGTCCCGAGCATCACCGCGGTCTCGGCACCCACCATCCACTCGCACTTGACGATTCCCAGCGGCTGCTCGCTGTCAGACGCCTTGGTGCGCAGGCTGTACAGGCTCAGGCCCAGCATGGACACGAGCTGCCAGCCGTCCCTGTAGCCCACCAGCAGAGCCGTACCAGCCGGGTTCCACTGCAGACTGAGAGGCGTGCGCGAGCTCTTGTTGGGAAGCTCGAATGAGCACGCCAGGTCCTGGAGGTTGGGAAACACCAGAATACTGTTGTCGCCGGTGGTCACCGTCAGCTTGCTCAGACGCACGTTGTAGTCGCAGCACACGACCTTGTCCACGGGCAACACTGCCTCGCTCAGCTTCCGCACCGACTGCGCCTCGTCGCCCTGCCAGAGGCCAACCGAGGCCTTCCCATCCTCCGTGATGACAGTGGTGATCCACTCCTTCCGGCCTCTCCCGCCAGTGACGGCCACCTTGATGGGCGAGGCCAGCGACAGGCCGAAGGGAACCAGCATTGGGGGCTTCAGCGGGTCCTTGGAGTCGAACGCGTGCCAGTCTACCACGTGCACCTCCTTGTCGCTGTACACGAGCAGCAAACCGCCCCACGAGCCCAGCGCACTGATGGGATACTCGGTGTGCACGGAGTGCAGAGGGTCCAGCCACAGCTCGCGTGCCCCAATCGCCTCTCCCAGGCCTGGCGTGACGATGCAGGTCATGCGCAGCACCTCCTCGATATCCGTGCGTGGCTGCACGGAAAAGACCGAGATTCTGTTGTCGGCGGTGCGCACCGCGAGGTATTCGCCTTTGCAGCTGGCCACGAGCTCGACGATCTCCGTTTCGGGGAATAATGCAGGGTGTATCATCAGAGGGGCCAGGGGCTTGAGCCGGAACAGCGCAAGTATGCTTCTCGAGGCCACTGCCATGAACGAACCGGCTTTGGACACCACAAAGGACCGCACCAACTCATTGTCCAGCTGGGGGTCCAGGTAGCTTCCTAGGTCTGCCACAACGGCGGTTGAACCTTCGGGCCACAGCATGGGAAGGAGGTGGTTGACCGCTTAACCCTACTCACGCCCCACCCCACATTATATCGGGCCCGGCCTACGTCATTCTTGCGTGGCCGCTTAAGTATGTACAATACGTTAAAACCAGATGCTAGCGGCAATGGACCCATTAGCACCGGTAACCACAGATATTACTAGTAGGCGTGCTAGCAGCAATGGACCCGTTGAAAGCAGATAAAACCGATGGAGGCAACAGAGTCAGACAGAGCCAGCCGGACCTTGCTGGGAACAATACTGGGAACAACACTGGGATCACTAGGAAGCACTGGAACCACAGATATTACTAGTGGGTGCGCTAAAAGCAATTGCCCTGCCTTGCACCGTGAATTAAGGTGAGGTCTTCGAGTATACTCTAAAGGCGATACCTCGCTTTACTCGACCCGGATGCCATAAGATCGGAAAATGACAGCCTATTCGTTGGCAAAATAAGGGATTCGTCCGCTCTTCGTCCATGAGCCGAACTAGGACCGAGGAGTGTAACTTGTTGACATATTTGAAGTGGTGAATGGAAATAAATAGGCCTTAATTCTGGTTTTGTAAGTCCTGAACGACACAGTCGGGTGTCAGCTGTCTTGAAGCCAACGCGAGGTGACTACTTGATTAGAACAGTTCGAGTATATTCAGGCAGCGGTTCATCAAACTACTGATAATTGAGCCAGGGCCAATCTCAATAACATTGGTAACATGTGCCTTCAGTTGAGAGATGTTACCGATGTCCTAGTGATCAAGCGCTTCCGTGTGATGGACTGCAGCGAATACTTTGGTAAACTTCAGAATTCATAGTTCATTGTCGAAAACGTACCTGAAATATACGGCCCTCAAATTCTGGATAATTAAGATTTTGTCTAAACTAAACAAGAGCTCTGCGATTTGGTGAAGAATACAGGGATGTTAGAAGCTGTATGGACAGGGTGGAATCAACTCTCAGGAATTGAGGGCTTTCTCCATGCTGTAGTTATACCTTTGAAGAGTTGTATGGAACCACGGGTTGGCACATTGGAGAAGCATTTTTGGAGAGGCGTGCGCAAATGTCTCTTACAGGTTTCCACTACAATGTGATATACTGATGACTTTCCTGAAGGTTTAACCGGAGCTTGGGGAGCTTCGTGAAACTCCTTGGACTGCAACCTTCCATCGACTTACATCGATACTGGTGATATCATGGTCGAATCAACCCTGCTACTAATATAGTAATGTAGAAGTGGAGACGTTGTCTACACCAGAAATTGGTATTATCACTGCAGAGAGTTTTCCTTGGACTTGTACTTCACGTCGACTTACGTTGAGATAGGTGCGAGTACTAATGGCCTGGCTATTCTCGCCACTACAGAAGTTGTGGAGTCCCTCGGTACTGGTATTATTACCATCTGTTGGAACACACAGCTATTTCCTGGACTGGTACACTTACAATGAGACCAGTGTTGTGACTAACAATAGTACAACCATCCCTGCCTACCACTGTAGTCGTTGAAACACCTGCGAGTGGTATTATCACATAGACATTGACTTGGAGTGGTACCTCCAAATCGACCTAAACCACCACAGACAGGTGTTGATGCTACTAACGGTGCAACTATCCTCGCTACCACCGCGGTTGTTGAAATTCCTCCTACACTTCTAGGTACTTGGTTTCATTTCAACTTGCTGGATACACAGCTCCTTCTGTCTATCAATGTCTTGGATGTGGATATAGTAAACGAAACTCAGTTTTGTCCCACTTTGGTGATGTTTACCAAAAGCGGCTTCACTGCTTCAAAGAGTATCACTGTGCAGGTAGCTAGTGTTATTGTTATTAAAACCAGTACAACTGGGTTTGCGAAAACAACCTTGACTAACGGTGTAATCGGCAACTAGTGTGTTTCTTGCTAGCAGTGTTGTATAGCTGTTGGCTATCGCTGACCGGATAAACAGTCACCACTCTTAGTAGTACCAGACAGCTATCATTGTAGCCTCCTAAATGCAAGCAAAATCTGCGCATAAAATCATCGTTGCTGGCGCCAGTGGTGCCGGTGACGAAGCTGGTAAAACGTGTTTAATCTTAGAAGACCCCCCACTACGGGCTCGGTAGACACGTCCATGTGGTCTCTGTCTGGGTGGAAAAGGGAGCTGCATGGTTCCACCATTACGACAACGCTAAATCTCACACTTGGCCAAACAGAATATAAATAGAGCCTTGCTTGATGACAATTGTTTTGTTCTGGACAACTTGTAGGAATAACTTGATCAGCACCAGCGGGAAGAATTATCAGGCTGTACTGGAAGTTTCCCGCTAATGGTAGTATGCTTCTGTCTGAACTCGCTGCTAAGTTTGTGGCTGCCTTGAGCACACCAAGGAGAGGTTTGCAACATTGATAGCTATTTTAGCCCTGCTAAATTATCCATGATCCTGATTACCGCGCCGGCCATGCGCATTCATCACCTGGTGGCATGGACAATGCGATTCAAGGTGGTTACCAATATGTGCGAACTAACAGCCTTTCTAACGGCGTTGGGTGTCTAAGATCACCCCAATCACCCAAGTACTCGCATCCACTAAACTGAAGGTGGTGTTACTACCACAAAAATGATGAAAGATGATACACTGCAACCACTGTCATCGTCACTGTGTATCAGCAGGTTTGGAGTAGCCTCCAACTTTGAGCCTGATTGTGATCCGCACAGATATGACTCGAAGGTACGGCTCGAAGGCTGAGGTGACTCCGGCCGAAAATTCACATCACACGGCCTGCAGTGCATTCTGTAATGACAGTAGCTCGCACTACCGGACGGAACTGGTGATGCAGCCGGATAGCTTCCAGCTCAGGAGTTGTGTACAAAGCACTGGTAGGAGTCAATACCTCAACTAAAGTTGCAGAGTGGACGCAACCAGAATATATTCAAAGTGATAGTATAAGTGGCAGTGAAAGTAGCCTGTAGCTTATGGTCCAAATCTCAATTGTTACTCCCAAGCGTTGATAAACTCCTCAACGGAAGTGGTAGAACCAATGTTACCATTAGGGAAGGTAACAGCGTAGTCTTCGTTATATCGGATTGTGGCTACCATTAAACTCTTGTAAGTGGCATGTAAAACACTGGTAGAATTCAACGCCTCAAAGATTGTAACGGAGCCTGTTCTGTTCAAGAATGTTATGGGAGCAGTCATCGTGATATTAGTAGTATAACAACCGGTACAAGGCTCAGTGGTTGTACTCAACGCGCTGGTGAGTCTAGACTCCTCAACGAAGGTTTCAGGGCCTACACTGCCGTTAGAGAATATTCCTGAGTCTTGATGGCATCAGTTGTATAACTTCCAGTCCAAGGCTGAGTAGCTACGCACAGAGCACTGATAGGAGTGAGCTCTTAATCAAGGTTGTGGAGCCGACACTACCGATCGAGAATGTGACGGATGCGGTCTTCATAATATCGGTAGTGCATCTATCATTCCAATGCTCGGTAATAATAAACACAAAAGCTGGTAGGGGTCACAATGATAGTGGTTGTAGGGATAACGCTGCCATTCCTAGCAACTCCGTTTCAACAGTAATTGTGATGATTGCTCCGGTTCAGGGCTCAGGACAGTGATAACAAGTAGCCACAATAGCATTATCATTAGTAGGATCAACACCAGCTTCTGTAGATGCGATGGTAAACGCATTAGTCCAGATCTCTGTGACAGTGGTAATAATGCTGCTGCTTATCGGAGACACCACATCAATACAACACATGGTAACTAGAATTACGGCTGCACGACCCCGAGCTGCTAGGCCACATGCTGCGTTTCAGCGAGTTCGTGCTGGCATTCGACGTGCAGCTGGCCACGGGCGGTGAAGTGATGGCTGCGTATCCGCGCTCCCCGCCAGAGAGCTTCGCCAGCCTGCGCGAGTGTTTCCTCGAGACTCCTCCGGCAGTCGCCAATTTTGTGATGCGGTCCCACGAGTACTTCCGGGACCCCAACATGGCTCTGCAGCTGCAGCTTCTGCTGGACGCGGCCATTGTGTTCATGAGCAGCACCCAGCTCGTCAAGAATCCGTACCTGCGCAGCAAGTTTGCTGAATTCGTGTACTACGGAGGCAGTGACGTGCAGCTGACGACGGGTGGCACGCTCCCGGGCACGTTCGCAACGCTGTTTACCACCTCGCAGGCCTGCCGTGACCACCTGCTGCCTGCCCTCATGGCCGTGGTCATCGACATCGAGTACACCGGGCGCAGCTCTCAGTTCTACGAGAAGTTCAGTACCCGCGACGTGGTCTCGCAGGCCCTCAAGGTGCTCTGGCGCGAACCCGCACTACAGCCCGCAGCTCACGCGGGAGAGTGAGCAGAAGCCGGACTTCTTCGTGAAGTTTGTGGCCCTGTTGCTGAACGATGCCACCTTTGTGCTGGACGAGGCGCTCAGTAAGCTGCTGCAGCTCAAAAAGCTGAACACACTTGGAAACGACGCTGGACCAGGCACTGGATCGGGTGCTGGGACTGGCAGAAACAGTACTGGCAGCACGGCTGGAAGCACGGACAACCCCACTGATGATACTGCGGAAGACGTACCTGCAGAATCCCCAGATGCAGCCGAGGAGCGGCTCCGTGGCCAGGCAAAGAGCCTGCTTGGCCTTTCTGCATCGTTTGTGGACCTGCTCCGCACGTTCACCCACTCGGTACTGCACATCTTCGCGACCCCCGAAATCGTCGACCGGTTCGCGGTGATGCTCAACTACAACTTGGCTGCGCTGGTCGGTCCTCGCTGCCGAGAGCTCAAGGTGCGCAACCCCACGGACATCGGCTTCAATCCCCGGCAGCTCCTGACGGATGTGATGCAGGTGTACCTATGCATGCGCAAGGAGCCGTCGTTCCCCAAGCCGCTGTCTAAATACGAGCGGTCGTACCGCCACGAGAACTCCACGCGGGCCATCCAGATCCTGGGCAGCCACAGCCTGGTGTCCCCGATCCAGCTGGAGCAGTTCAGCCGGCTAGCGGAGCGCACCAGACTGGCATGGCAGGAGACCCAGGCAGAGGAGGAAGTGTTTGGCGACGATGTGCCGGACGAGTTCCTGCATCCGTTTAGCTTCCAACACAGAGTACAGTTATTGCTCTCAAAAAGCTAGTATGGGTAAGCTCATCAACGAAGAAATGGCAGAGTCTACGCTACCTTATTGAGACTTACAGCGTTGGTGGTAACAGTTGTGGTGCAGCTGCCAGTCCAAGGTTCAGTAATCTACTCAAAGGGTTTGATGGAGTTAGCTCCTCAAATGAAGCTATGGATCCCACACTACTGTTGAAAAACGTGATGGGTGCAGTCCTATAGATGCCAGTAGTGTGACCACCATTTCAAGGCTCAGTGATACTGCGCAACGCACAAGTAGAAGTAAGCTCGTGTACAAAGGGGTCGAGCCCACACTGTAATTCGAGACTATAATGGGAACAGTATTGGTGACATCGGTAGCGTAGCTACAAGGCCTGGCGGTTGTGTGCAAAGCATTGCAAAGAGTCAACACCTCTACAAAAGCAGCAGTTATTCCAACGTTACCGTTATTCAAAGTGATAGAATATGTTGCGGTAATAGCAGTAGTGTAGGTTCTACTATTGAGAGTGATAGTACGGGTGGTGGCAATATCAATCATGTAGCTACCGGATTAGGCTCAGTAAGTGCTGGTTGGGTGGGCTCCTTAGCGAAGGTTATGGAGCATACAATGCCGTTAGAGAATGTGATGGGGAGAGTCTTAGTGTCATCAGTAGTGTGTCCGGCAGACCAAGGCTTGGTAGTAAAGCACTGGTTGGAGTGAGCCCATATACAGAAGTGGCCATATCCATTCGGAATAACGGACAAGTTCAGTGACACCAGTAGCGTAGCTACCAGTCCAAGGCTCATTGGCTGTGCACGGGGTACTGATAGAAATCAGCTTCTCAATGGCACCAATAGAGTCAACACGGCGGCTATTCAAAATGGATGCTACTAGTACCCGCGTTTGTGTGAAACTTCTGTGCAGTGCACTTGGGGAGTTCGGTGGACACACATTGGCAGTTGTGAGAAGGAGCTGAGAAACTTACGACTGTTTCATCCGAAGCTCCATCTGATCTAGTCTTTCATTCCTCAGATTATGGCCAAGCCTGGTATTCCTATGCCCACTGGCTGTTACAAGAGGGCCGAGAAACTTACGACTGTTCCTCCCAGGCTCCATACGATCTTGTCATTTCTATTCCTAAGGTTATGGCCAAACCTGATATTCCTGTGCCCACTGGCATTCACAAGAGAGGACCGAAAAACTTACAACTGTTCCTCCCAGGCTCCATCCGATCTTGTCTCTTATTTCTGAGGTTATGGCCAAACCTGGTATTCCTATGACCATTGGCAGTTGCAAGAGAGAGCCGAGAAACTTACAACTGTTCCTCCCAGGCTCTATGAAATCTTGTCTTTTATTCCTCAGGTTATGGTCAAACCTGGTATTTCTATACCTATCGGTGGTTACAAGAGAGAGCCGAGAAACTGCGGATTGTTTTTTCAAAGGCTGCATCTGTCTGGTCATTTCTATTCCTCAGGTTATGGCCAAACCTGGTATTCCTGTGTCCAATGGCAGCTACGAAAGTGCGCAGAGAAACTCACGACAGTTCCTTACAAGGCTACATCTCGTCCTTTATTCCTCAGGTTATGGCCAAACCTCATATTCCTCTGCCCATTGGCAATTGCAAGAGAGAACCGAGGAACTTACGACTACTTCCTCCCAGACTCTATCCGATCTTGTCTTTTCTACTCCCAAGGTTATGGCCAAACCTGATATTCCTATTCCCAATAGTGTCCATTCCTCTAAGCGAATTGCTAGCATATTCAGCTGAGGTTCTCGTCAATCCTAGTGTGGCACTGGGCAATTTTCTCTTCCTTGGTATACTCCTTCGGTCCTTCTTTGATTTGTTTTTTTACCCATACTAAAAGCAAGTTCGCGCCAAAGCAACGCTGTCTACTACATACTCGAACAAGAGAGAGCCTAGAAACTGGAGCATGTTTTTTCTGAGGCTGCAATCCAATCTTGTTCCTTCTTTTTCAAGGCTATAGCCAAACCTGATATTCCTATTCCCATTCCTCTAAGCAAATTGCTAGCAAATTCAGCTGAGGTTCTCGTCAATCCTGGTGTGGTACTGGGAAATTTTGTTTTCTTCGGTATACTGGCCTTCTTTGATTTGTTTTCTTACCCATACTAAAAGCAAGTTCGCGCCAAAGTAACGCTGGTTACTACTACATAAGAGACTCTTGGTCTGGTTTTTGTTTTTTTTTTGTTTTTTGATGTTTTGTTGACTTTTCTTTTTTTTGTCTTTTTTTTTCTTTTTTTGGGCTCGTCTTCATGCCTATCCTAAAGGCAAGCGTGCGGCTGAAATACGCGACACTACTATATAACCAACAAATTGTCATTGGCTTGTTTGTCGAGTATAGCGGCTCCGACCCCTGTTACTACTCTGGCATGCATGGAGATAAGTATCCTCCAATGAATGCTAGCGTATAACCTGGGGGTATGAACCATCTCGTTCCCGCTGTTATCCCTAGGGATTGAGCGGGGATTTTCACTTTTTTTTCCGAAGAAGTGGTGTGATGAAGGTGTGTACAATTCCTCCCTTCTATCTCCTTATATACTTCAGGGGCACATCCAAAATAGGAAATGGTGGGGTTAGGTCAAGTGTCATTGTTTACCCATTCATACACCCGTCCGTCCCCGGAGTGTAGCCAGGTTGCACGTGCTAAAAATAGTTATCTCCAAAAGCAGTCAGAGGTATTTGTGTCAAAAAAGGTGGATAATTCGTAAACCTTTTTTTTAAATCGATGGTATATACATTAGATATTAGAGTGGTGGGTAGATACTCTTTACAATATAATTGATGCTGAAAACATACTAGGTATACACAAGGCAATCAAATCATTCACTCTATGGTTTGTTAATCATTCGAGTCCACAGCCATTTTAGGATGTGTTCTGTGAGGATTTGTGACTATGCCAATAGAAGATGAAAACCAACGGAGGCAACAGAGTCAGACAGAGCCTGCCGGAACTTGCTGGGAACAATACTGGGAACAACGGTTGGATCATCACTAGGAGGCACTGGCATTAAAACGGAACCAGATATATTACTAGAGGGTTTGTAGGGGGAATCACTGACATGAAGTGCTAGAAGCGGCTGCGATTATCCCCGCCCCAACAACTACGTCGTGGTCATACACGACCAGATACTGCCCCGGGGCCACCGCACGTCTGCTGTCCTCAAAGAGAAACTCGGTCTGGCTGCCGTTTATTTTCCACTCGCGCAGCTTCCACGGTTCCTGCAAAGAACGGTACTGGGCAAAAACAGATGGCCCGGGCTGCACGTCGTGGCTGTACCAATTGAAGTCGTTAACCACCAACCGGTTTGCATACAGGCACGGGGAGTCGTTACGGTCGAGGATCAGCGCGTTGGAGGCAATGTCTTTGCCTACTACAAACCACTGGCCGCGGAACTCCGGCAGATGCTGTGGCAGCGACACACTGGCCCGCTGTCCGATGGTATGGGTCCACAGGCCTTTGTGTTCTCCCACCTTCACAGTGGGATCGCGGGCCAAGACAAACGGCCCGGGGTTCTCGGTGAGATACTCAGATAGGAACTTTGTGAACCCGCGCTGGCCCACTTCAGCTTGCTGCTCGACAAAACACAACCCCTGGGAGTCGGGCTTACACGCTACGTCCTCCCCTAAGTTGAGTTTCCCGGCCAGCGCTCGGACCTGAGGCTTCGCGAGGCCTGAAAGGGGTAACAAAATATGCTGCAGTGCGTCCTGTTTCACGGTAGCCAAGTAGTAGCTCTGGTCCTTGGGCAGGTAAGCCGCTCTTCTCACCAGCAGCGACTGTGGATCTATACCGGCATAGTGGCCACTCGCAACCCATTTAAAGCTCGAGTCGTAATCCCTGAGATGGGAAATGAGCTTCCCGAATTTGATGAAGTGATTGCAGCTGACGTCTGGGTTTGGCGTGAGCCCCTGCTGGTAGGCTTGCAACATGGGCTCGAACACATCAGACCAGTAGTCTCGCTCGAAATCCACACGGTGGCACCCAATGCCTATTTTGGTGCTGATTTCCTCCACGGATCTCCAGCTGCGCTCCTGGCACTTGCTATCGGACGACCAGTTGTTCATGTACACGCCATGCACCCTTTGCCTGCCGAACTTTTCAGCGAGTAAGGCAGCCACGGTAGAGGAGTCCACGCCTCCAGACATAGCCACGTACACATAATCTTGTGGGCTCACTCGCTCAATCCCGGTGTAAGGCCCCAAATTATATGATGCGACAGAATAAGGCCTAGTTGCGTGTCTCAGCACCCTCATAACCCCCCGCATTAGGCATGAAAATATCCAGTTTCCGTACCCTGGATCAACACATCCTGCGGCCTAGGGATGCTCGCTTTACGGTAAAATGCATATATTCCTTATTTTTATGAGTGGCAATGCCAAAATTGCTCGAATGTACATGCAAAATATCTACACTATGTATCAATATCCGCTAGAGATCTTCGACCTGAAGGCGATGGTGCACAAGTATATACACATGGCATATATAACAAGTATTCAGTAAAACAGCAGCGCATTAACACATCTCTCGATGGCCTACATGCTACTAGACCAAGATACCGTATAGAATACGGCATGATTTGTTTTAAGGACGTCCGTACATTGATGACATTGCATGCATTGGCGTCTTTTTGCACTAACATGTAACGGCCGACAAGCAATATCACCCGAAAATATGATGATGGTGGCGTTGCTTTCCACCAATACAGGTTTAATTTAAACTACAGATGAAGACGTAACTATATAAATGGTTATACCATAACACAGCTTTGCCCAAAGTGCAATCGCCACACAGACATAGACAGTTTCTCTATATGGCGATGAAGGTTTGGGATGATTGCGTTAGCTGTACGTAACATGGATGTGTATCTGTCACAATACTGCAGCCAACGCACAACGCACAAGCATGAGCAAAGAGCAACCACACACTCATATGCTTGCCATGTTATGAAAATATGCACCTATCGTACATAATATAGTGCCTGATGTCGGGGATCCGATGGTTGGAGAAAGAAATACACACGCATTACACTGTCATGGGTTAGGTCGGCAGTTGGGATTGGCAGCAAATTAGGCCTCCAGAATTGTCAGCGAGCGAAAAAGGAAGAATAGGCTGTAGAGACCCCTCCCTCCACGCAGACTATATTTATGTGCCTTACGTCACTGGCAGGTTATTGGCTAACTTAGTAACCCAAAAGAAGGTAAACCGTGTAAAAATAAATAGACACTACTTCCAACATGTAGCCAACTTTACCATAAGAGAGCCGGATTCCCAGCCGGATTAACCCGAACTACGAAACAACGAAATCCCCGAAAACTGTAGAAATTTACGGCTGCTGTGGGGACAGTCACATGTGCAGATAACAACTCCGCCCTTGCCCTTTATAATTGTTAGTCGAGGTCAGATTCCACCTGCCTCACATCGGACCACCTTATAGAACCACAGCCGGTAACTAGACTAGAAACCACTGCTGTTGCCACGTATAAGCCTCCTCCAGTACATCACATTGAAGGATACAAGCTTGCGAATGCACAGTACCCCCGGACCCGTAGTAATAAATAAGCCTTTGGTTGATGACCGCGAGTATCGGAACATTCGGCTGCCTAACGGCCTAGAAGCTCTTCTGGTGCAGGACCCCACTACAGATAAAGCTGCTGCTGCGTTGGATGTGGGTATCGGAGCCTTCTCGGACCCCGACGACCTGCCTGGCCTTGCCCATTTCCTTGAGCACTTGCTGTTCATGGGCACTGCAAAGTTCCCCAGCGAGAACGAGTACTCTCAATACATTGTGGAGCACGGCGGGCTCTCGAATGCCTTTACTGGAGCAGAGCACACCAACTTTCATTTCGAGGTCAGCTGGACCCATTTGAAGGGCTGCCTGGAGCGCTTCTCGCAGTTTTTCATTTCCCCGCTTTTTGCCGAGAGCTGTAAATCCAGAGAGATTATGGCTGTGGACAGCGAAAACAAAAAGAACCTGCAAAGTGACGTATGGAGGTTTCACCAACTGGAAAAACACTTGTCCAATCCTAAGCACCCACTGAACAAGTTCTCCACCGGAAACTATGAAACGCTGGGGAGAATTCCCGAGGAGAGAGGCATTGACGTTAGGGCCAGGCTGATTGAGTTCTACAAGAGCCACTACACAGCGTCTATCATGAAGCTGGTGATTATCAGCCGTGACAGCGTCGATACGTTGGAGGAATGGACGCGAGAGTTTTTCACTGCTGTGCCTGACAACCACCCGTCACTTGCCACAGCGCCTCCATTTTATGATTCTCAAAAGACGCTTTGTCCGGAACACCTCGGTACAATCATTAAAGTGGAACCAGTCATGGACGTGAAGCTTATGGAACTCACCTTCCCTGTGCCGGACCAGCAGTCGCTCTACGATACTCAACCTTATCACTACTACGTGCACCTGCTGGGCCATGAATCCAAAGGGTCGCTGCTGTATTACCTCAAGGAGAAGCGATGGGCGTCTGAGCTTGGCTGTGCGATCTCCCACATCTGCAATGGAACAGACTACTTTTACGTGAACATCTATCTGACGAACGAGGGAATGGAACACTGGCACGACGTGATCGAGGCCTTGTTTGCATACATCGATGTTGTGAAACAGGCTGGCCCGCAGGAGTGGATTTTCGATGAGATCAAGCGCACCACCAAGGCCAGCTTTTTGTACCGCCAGAAGAGCAAGGCCATGCCTCTTTCGAGCTCTCTTGCCCAGGTTCTCCACCGCCCAATCCCGCGTGAGCGCATCCTTGACTACAGCGTTGCCCGGAGATATGACGAGGGCCTTATTGTGGACTTCGCCAAGTATATTGCCAGAGACAATATGCGGGCAATGATCGCCAGCAAGACCCTGACAGACCTGGACCAGGTGGAGCCCTGGTATGGCACCAAGTATTCGGTAGCGCGTATGCCTGAAATTCGCACGATCTCCAGCGAGTGGCTGCACTTACCTCGGGTGAATGAGTTTTTACCCGAGAATTTTGATTTGGTGCGCGAACTCGGTGGAATAAACCCGCCTCCAATCAAACAATCTCGCCCACGCTTGCTGGTGGACAGCCCCGAGCTTCGTCTGTGGCACAAATTAGACGACACGTTCAACATCCCCAAGGCCCATATTTTCGTGCAGCTTATTTGCCAGGTAAATGAGACACGCGAGTCCTTTAGAGCAGCGAAGATATTTACTGCCATGATCAATGACAAGCTCGCTGATTACGCTTATTACGCTGACATTGCCGACGTGAGCTTGAGTCTGATCACGGGCCACGACGGCCTCGAGATAGAGGTTCAGGGATTCAGTGAAAAGCTTCACAAGCTGCTTGAGGTCGTACTTGATACTATCTGTAACGGCACGCTGACCGCCGAAAGGTTTGATGTGATCAAGGAGCAGCAGATGCGTTCCCTGAAAAACATTCTCCTGTCGGTTGCGTATTCCCAAATACACATCCAGAGCAACTATTTGTTGATGGAGAACGTAAACTCTATCGAGGACCGAATCGAAAAGCTCAGCGCTACTACTTTTGATGACGTTCTTAGATTCGCCAATCGGATGAGGTCGGAAGGGGTTGGTGTGGAGATGCTGGCTGTCGGCAACTTGAACACCCAGCAAGCCAAGGCCTCGGCCCAGATTGTTCAGAGGATTGTTCCCTCTATTAAGGACCTGGTTTCGAGCCCCAATACCACCCATCACCGCCACAGTACTTCGTACATTTATGATGCCGGGATGCAATATTACAAAGAAACTGTTCTGGCTGACCCTGACAATACCAACTCGGCATTTTTTGTGGCTTATCAGTTTGGAACCGAGAACACGCTATTTAATTCCGCAATTTCCACGTTGCTCAGTCAGATTTTGAAAGAAGCTACCTTCAACCAGCTTCGTACAAAAGAACAACTTGGTTACATTGTAGGCTCTCACAGGAAGGCCATGCCTGGGGCCAACTGGTTTGTGGTATTTGCCCAAAGCGAATTTTCTACCCAAATTCTAGAAGGGAGAGTTGAGAATTACATTAAGAATGTGGCAAGACCCTTAATTGCTAACATGAGCGAGCAAGACTTCAAGAAACATGTGGATGCAGTTATTTCTAAGCTGATTGAACGCTATAAAAACCTGAACGATGAGGCCGATAACTACTGGCGGGCCTGCACCGAGGGAACATATGATTTCAAACGGAACCACAATATCGCTCGAACCGTTGCGTCTCTGAACAAGGAGCAGGTTCTGGTGGCATTTGACAAATACGTTGTTAATGAGAATACTCGAAGCCGTTTTGCTCTGCACTTAAAGGCTAAGAAGCTTCCTAAATTAGACCCTCAGGCAGCACTGGCAAGAGCCGTTGGTGAGCTAATTGCCGAGAGAAAGGTCGATGTTACTACGGAAAAAATTCAACAGTTCATGATAGAGTGTGTAGGACTGACTCCAGAGCAAGCCATGCAGAAGCTTGACACGTATTTAACTTCCTATTCCGGTCTTACTCCACAGGCAGCCCAGGACTTCATCATCTCGGCAATGCGCAAGTCTGAGGGGATTATGATCAGTTCTCAGAATCCTGACACTACCACACCCATTGGGAAGCCTATTGTGAACTTGCAGGAGTATTATGACTCAATCAAGCTTGGAAAACGTCCAGTGCCAGTGACAGACAATATGACCTGCTTTATGGATTATGAAGAAGGTGACTCCAAGCTGTAGATGAGGAGGAGAAATAGAAGTCTGAGGATTCAATTATTATATTAAAATACCTGCTAGACTGTATTCTAACGATAGGTTGTGTAGTAAAAAATAAAAATAAAATAAAGTGCCTGTAATCTAGATTGCAAATACTCTTACTATGAATACTGTTGCAGATGCTACATATAATCTATGTGGCGTGTGTATGAAACGATGCAGTTTTTCTCGCTGTTCAACACCAAGTAGTTAACTTGTGGCCACTCATTCTGATATATGTTGGATTTCAAATTCGTGTACGTTACCAAATAAAACTACGCGCAGCAGCTAATCCAAGATGAACCAAGTTTAATTCGAAAATACCAGCCATAGCGGCCCTTGGTTAAGGAAATATCCTTCAATATATAAGCAGCACCACACACTAAGGCATACTACCTAAGAACCATGAACAAATCTCAATACAGCACAGGATAACGCATATTTTTAACATAAACGTGAAGATTATATAGGTTATATACTAAATACACATTGAATATGCCAAATATAGGCAGATGTGATCGGTTTTCTACAAAATATAGGTAAAATGTGTGGGAAAGCAGTGCGGTACTACACCGCAGAGCTCAAGTCAATGTCTTCAGGGACAGGGTCATCATCGTAGTACTCAGTATCCACCGCAGTTCCCATATATGGAGTATTAGGCTCTGTGATCTTCTCGGTTTGACCTCGGTGCTTGTCCCAGTCGTTGATGCCTTTCTCGTCAAATCCAACACCCTTGAAATTCGCAAACCCCTCATTTTCGGAAAGCTCATTGGATTTAAGAGCCGTCGGTGCTTTAGTCTTGGGGTATCTCGTTTTCTGTCCTTCGTGGGCTCTGTTCTGTGCTCTTATCTGTTCGCGTATTTTCTCGCCTTCAATGCCTAATTGTGCATTGAGTTCGGTGTTCTTTAGCACCTGGCTGCGGTTGAATATTTCCTGCTTGCTCATACCAGAAGCATTATCCTTCTTTTCGGTTCCTGTCATGCTAGTATGCAACTGAAGAATGCTCGTCCAACGGGTTCCCTGAGTATTACGTGATGGGGTGTTACGTGGGACACGAACCCGAAAGGGTACTTTCCAGTGGATATTATTAGCAAGCAGGACTAAATAAGCGAGCAAGGTTCTGGTGGTGGATCCAACGAGAGACTAGTGCCACCAGACCAAATACAGATATAATCATTTATATACGAGTTAGTAAATTTTACGTTTCTCATCGAGGCTGATTTTGCCTGCTCCGATATTAACAAGTAGAATCAGCCCACCGACCACGGACAGCACCTGGAAGAACTCATAACGCTTGACGTCACGGGCAGGATTGTAGCTCTCAAACCTCCAGTAAGAGTTTGCCATGAAATTCTGGACCAGCAGAAGAGAGGCAAGAATACTTGCAGAAATACGAGCCTTGTAGCCCACAAGCAGCAACAGGCAGCTGGCAACACTGGGAATGTTCAGCAAAATGGCACCCAAGGTCCATTCAGTTCTTAGCAAATAGGAGACAAAAAGAACAATTATAAGCAGTCTACCGATGAGGATAAACCGTTGCGAGGTATCTTTAGAATCCATCTCAGGGAGTCCGGGCATTCTCCGTCTTTCACGAACAAAGACATCACTGATAATAATCATCAACCCGCCCACGAGCGAAACATTGCGAGCGAAGAATTGGAGGTTAAATAGCCCATATATTAAGCACTGTGATACGATGGATGCGATCAGGAACCCCACGCCAAATTCAAGCCGTTTCTTGGTTAGCACAAGAAGCGAGCCTGCAATCATAAAAAATACGTTGGAGATGAAAAACAGCTCCGTAAGTACCCAGGAAATTCCCTTGAATTTCCAGATGTACTGGACCTGGGCAGACCAATTAGTGACTATCCGCCAAGAATCCTCGAAGTAGGTAACAACCACAAGAAAACGGCCAATGAGTGGGAGATAAGGCTTGATTGGCCCTCCAAGTTCGCTCAGCTTTTCGTCCGCATAGTGTGCGTACTCGTGAGCCTTGTCGAGGATATTAGACTGGAACGTGTGTTTTTTGAGACCAGAATCTACTGATGCGTATTTATTAGTCGGGGGCTTTACCGAAGACGGAATCTCATAGCCGTTTCTACGTGAAGCCATTTTTTCTTCTCCTACACTAGACTTGTGGATGGGAGGTTGCCTAAATATGGCTGTGGGTTGTTGTGAATACGTATATGTATGTGGGTAAGTGGTGTGTTGAGCTGAGAGGGTTCGGCGGGTCCTGCTTAGTCTTCTGCCATGTGAATGTTTGGGGCAGGCGAGATGGGTAATCGCTCACCATCTACGTACCGTCATCGTCCCCTCACATGACTGCTTATAATGGGATCCAACCAGTACCATGTATTTTAATAACCTGGAACCTCTCTCTGCAAACTTCAATCCCTCTCCGCAGATTAGTATCATCTGACCCTGTGGCCCACATGTAGTCAGTCAGACGCGCACCACTATTATAACAACATTACGAATCTTAATTTAGTGGGGTTAGGCCTAGATTGTATTTGCGCGATCAATAGTGACGAATAATAGAATAAACCGTTAGCAGCTCACAAATCAGGTGTGAAGTATCGATATTTAATAACTGGCTGGTATTGATATACCGTAGATCAGTATAATCTGCACTTCATATGAGTTTGGCACCAACCCCAAAACCTCCTTATTATGCGGTTATTTTTACATCGGTGCGAACATCTATATCAGATGAATACGCAGAGGTTTCAGAAAAGATGTTTGAGTTAGCTTCACAAATGCCTGGGTTTCTAGGCGTCGAATCTGCCAGAAACGAAGTGGGTATTACGGTTTCCTACTGGAAAAGTCTAGATGATATCAAACGCTGGCGAGTCCAGACTGATCATCAGTATGCTCGCAAGAAAGGCAGAGAGTCATGGTACGAAGCCTACATGATTCGTATATCGTACGTTGAAAGAGATTACAGCTTTTGTCGTCGCTAATAATCACCCCTTAGAGCGGTACCCCCCCCTGTGCATGATAACAGCTGTAACTTGCCACATACTAATTACTGTCTATTATAGTCAGTCATAATATTAATAGTGTAATTTAAATAATTTTGTATACTCTGTATTTCTGTGTAGGAATAAATTCAATAATAGTCGTCATGTCAATATGTAAAGTAATGGTTAGGTGGCCATGATCAGAATCATAATATTTTCAAATGAAACGTACTTTCAGGTAGGTAATCAAAGGGATTTGTTCTCGGAAGTATCGTCTATATGCTCAACCATGCCCTTCTCCTTGAACGATGGAGCATAACCACCGTTTGTGGCCTCAATGTCCAGGATATTAGGCACACGAGAAGGCTTAAAGCTTGCGGTTCTCCAGGCGGGAATGTTTGCGTCCCAAACCTCTTGAACCTCTTCGAGACGCAGCCCGTGTGTTTCTGGGAACAAGAGGAAAACATGAATGGCCATGGCCAAGCAGAATACCGCGAATATGATGTAAGTTTTCCAAGTAATACTCACAAATGATTGCGGAGTAAAGAGACCAATGGCCAGGTTGAATGCCCAGTTGACAGCAGCACATAAAGCGTTTGCAACAGCGCGTTGTTCAAGAGGGAAGATTTCAGAGCAGTAAACCCAAGCACCCGGACCCCAAGTTGGTGCAAATGTCGCAACAAATAGATAACTAATGGCAATAACACCTTTTGAGGCAGGCTTTTGATCCGGAGGAATTTCAATGCGGACCTGGGGATCGCCATTAAGTCCCTCGGGCTTGGGAATTGAGTATTGACCCAACACTGCAGCCATCGCTATCATCCAAGCCATCATGAGAACTGCACCGTAAATTAAGAGGGGACGACGGCCCCATCGATCAATAAATAGCAATGCAGGGACTGTCATCACCACATTAATAATGTATTGAATGGACGATGCCACAAGGTTGGAGCTACCTTTGTAACCAGCGAATTTGAACACTGTTGTAATGTAGTACATATCAACGTTCATACCGGTAAGCTGCTGCCACATCTGACAACTGATACCTACCAGAGTTCGCCTAATGTTTGTCCGTCCCATGAAAAGATGCCAGACACGGAAGTTTGAATTTTGTTCAATTCTTACTGCCTCTTTGATTTCCTCAACTTCAACCTTCACTGCCTCATCTTCAATATCACCTTTGGCGTTGATATTGGCAATGATTGCGATGGCTTCTTCCCAATAACCTTTTGATGCCAGCCATCGAGGGGACTCGTTTAGGAATAAAGTACCGGTGAAGAAGATAATACCAGGGACCATTTGAATTCCCCAAGCGGTACGGAACGCAGCAGGTGAATCGATGTAACCGCAACCAAAGCCAATATAAAACATAATGAGAATACCCCATGTAACAAACCACTGGAATGCACCGACAAGCATGCCGCGAAGTCGCCTAGGTGATATCTCAGCAACATAGACGGGGGTTTGTGAGGAAGCGAAGCCGATGGCGAACCCAGCAATGATTCGTCCCATGATGAGTTGGGCTATGTTCTGTGAAGAGCACTGGATGGCTGCACCGATCATCCAAACCCATGATGCGATTTGAAGGACGGGCTTGCGACCAAGCCTATCGGATAAGGGACCAGAAACGACAGAACCAAGTAATGAACCACCAGCCATCGATGAGGTGACGCCTGCTTGCCTCATCGCGCCCATGGTAATGTTTCCATCGGCATCCTTTGTGCCGAAATACTTGATGTAATGTTCGTTTCCGATCAGAGAGGACATGCTACTAATATCGAAACCGAACAGCATTCCTCCCATAACAGCAACACATGCTACTATGTAGGGATTGTAGAACTTGTACTTGAAGCCAATGTCAATCATGATATTGAGCACTTCAACTTGCGAAATCTTATGGAAAGGAAAAGTCAAAGTCGTTAATTACAGGCTGATTATATACTTTTTTGCGGAGAGCAGGGGTATGTCTAATTTACACGGCCGTCATTGCGAAGATATGTATAGGGTTATGCAGAGATCTACAGGGCTTATGTGTGACGCCGCTGCATATGCACTATAAAATCTGGGGTAAATCAACAGTTGTTGTAGATAAGAGCTATGAACAAAAATATGGAACTCAAAGATTGTATTATTCTCGATGTAGGAATTGTATTAAAATAATATATGTACTGCTACCCAAGCTAAAGGAAGTTTGTTCGTCTCGATAGCAATATAAGTGAAGGAGAGGGGCGTCGGCGGCACGGTGAATTAGTGGACTCCGACATGGAATAAACAAGCGACGCAGCCCAGCAAATGCACTTCCCCGCATTCCTTGTGCTCCTTACTACCAAATGTGGGCAAGGATATTTTACTTTCCATCTCCGTATGTATCGCCTTTTGATGCCTTTGGATATAGGTCACCAGTGAAATATGGCAACAGCTATTCACGATAGTACCATACATGGTATGATCTCATCCTACCTAATGACATACTATGTAGGTTATAACAAAATTCTAGCTAATCTAAGTTTGAGTGCACCTCCTTGTCGTTTTCCCGATTTATGCGCAAGCCGTAATTACGAACTTACGCGCCTAGCCATCACAGCACCATGCGCACAATGGTGCAACAGTATACATCAGTAGATCCCTTATACCAGAGATGCACTACAAAGTGTGGCTGTATTTAGAATGCAAAACAGTATTTATATTACAGAGACCTATATCCGGGTTACCTAGGCGGCTAAGCCAGGAACAGACCTTCATGATAAAAATCATTGATCGGATGTCTATATTGGGCTTTCTAATACATACAGTGGACATGATGGTATTGCGTCAAAACTGTGATTCAAATTGCTTACGTCTGGATCAAATGAAAGGGTCTAGGGTTACCTGGAAACAGTATGCGGCTGCGTACCCCGCTTTAACCCCTAACTGCACTCAGCAGGAACAGTGTTAGTGATCAAAAGACAAGTATATCGTGAAAGCACTAAAGTGAGAGAAATATACTTAAAAGCTGGCCAACACGTGAACATTATGATGATGCAGATAACCCGTATCACAGTATACTACCCGTATTTTTACGTATTTATCCGAACGCTCGCTGGCATTACCGCGTTTATTACATTTTGCTCATGATTCACAGTACCCTAATTTTTACCCCGCGTAATTGCAAGTGAAAGAATAATGGGTTAGTGTGAAATGTTTATCCTCAACAACGTATGCTTGAATGGAAACAGAATCCAAATACGGAGAAAATAAGATGGGTTGGGTATTAATTCAAGAATTAATGTGAAGTAAATATTTAGCCAAAATTACTCGTTGCGCTCCCGAAGGAGACTCAACGTATATTTAGTCTGCCAGTGGCTGAGTCTACGAGTTCTTAGGGTGCCTCTTATGAGCTCGCACAGCATATTGATCCAGTTGCCGCTACAGAAAGGGTGAGATTGAGATGATCCGTAGAATAGCAGCTGAGATTACTAATACTTTGTTAGAATAGTAGAGATTTATGTGTGAAAAAGTAGTATGTTGTATTGAACGGCATATAAAATAGCATGTTAAACTAAATATGATTTGATTATATTCGAAATGATAAGCATATTAAACAGAGTAGCATAGCAGAAAGCCTAGAACAGTGTATTATTATCGGCATATATTAGCTAGAACAAAAATCAACAATTGCCGTTGAAAGTGACAAGGTTTGTATGTAATGTGAAGTAACAGAAACTTGGGGATATGCAAAAGTTAGCTGCTGGCAGCGGATTTAATGGCAGGAATATCTTCATCGTCGAGGTCGTCGGTATCTGCAAATGTACTTGATTGATACTCTTCCTCATCGGAAAAGTCGTCATCGCCGTCATCAACCAGAAGGCTTCCATCGCCATCATCGTCGGCCTTTTCATCAAGCTCTACCTTCATTTCATAAACCATATCGAAGCACTCTGCCAGCATTCCGATGACCACGCCTTGCCCCGGTGGTATTTCACCATCGACAACAAACTTGCCATCTTCACGAAGAGCATCCAAGCTAGTCAGCTTCATTTGGAAAGGATATAGTTCACGCATATTACTGATACCTCCCGCATTCTTAACCTCTAGCAAGCATCGCTTCATGGTTGAGAGCTGGTTATAGATAGAAGAGAGTGCCTCTGACACGGGCTCGTTTGAGTCCAGCAGCTTGTAGATTTGAACCCATGCTCTACGGCACATGTATTTCACCAAGTGCTTGTATTTAAAAGTCTCATCAAGCTGCAACTCCTGGGGTACAGCAGCACCCAGTGAGCCTATAGGGCGGGTGAATTCCAGTATTCGCGGGTGCATCTCCTTGAGGGATGCCATATATTGGTACAAATCGGTGCTGCGCAACGTCCACCGTCGGGTCATAACCAGTACGTCCAGAACGGGGAGAATATTCTGCAATCGTTCAAAAATAGCCACCAACTCTGGATCATGTTCCCTGACTTCTTCCACAGTGACGCCATGCTTAAACCAGCGCAAAAATGTCTCTGTCTTGTGAATCTGAGCGCAAGTCACCGAGGATGGATTGGGATAGGTGCTGCAGGTATCGAGGTGAGCCTTGATTTTCTCCAGCTTTAACTCGAGGCTGGCGAACAGTTCTTTCTTAGCACTTGCAGTTACTGCTGTAGCCAAAATGTCACGTCTGAGGTGCGTTATCTGCACAAATAGGGGCTGCTCTGTCTCAGGGAGACCGCTAAGAACATTCCCAGTGATACCAATCGACTTCCGGGCCTCACTAAGCTGTTTCTTGACCTCTGACGGGACCAAAGCTATATCGGGTATCTCTGCGCCTTCTTCCGACGAAATGCCCTCCTCGATGCTTTTGATACTGACAGAGAGCATCCCCGCCTCCTTGGGTGTTATGGAAAGCTCCCCTATGGCCAGGGAGAGGGTGGAACGCAGGCAGAATGCTTTGGCAAAAAGGGCCACAGGAACATGCTGGAACCCCACAGTCATGAATGCCAACGAGAAAAGCAACAAATTGTCGTCGATGATATGCTGGAGCTCGGGGATTTGGTCATCATTCAAGCTGTCAAGTGTGGTTTTGAGTTCGTTGTAGTGCTCCAGTATGTTATTTACGGTGAAGTATTTGCTACGGTCTCTGGTCTTCGCTAGAAGCGCATCTCGAATGGAAACCAACGGTTGGTCCATTGTTTGTTCAACAGAAGGTAATGCTGCGTTGATAGCGGTGGCTGTTGCCTGGTTAAATGGGCGATAGTATGTGTTGGTATTAATGTCTATCAGAGGTGGAAACCTCGCTTAGTAACGACAACAGCCGACACGCGTTACCCCACAAAAGGCTGTTTGGGCTGCCGAAGCTAGGTTAGGCACTGCTAGGGGTGGTGATGGCCCCAGTTGGGAGAGTACAGCCAGTACTGTGTAAATCCCGTGAGCCAGCTGGACAGGAATTCACGGCCGGGTTGGGTAGTCAAGCCCATCACATGTACCCACGCAATAATATCCGGTCCGGGTAAGGACGCAGGACCTGGCTGGGAAAACACCTGCAATTCTAGCGGCCTTCCGTACATACGCCCCGCGAACTGATATAATCAGGCCAGTGCTGGGTTGACTATATTCCTGCGCTGAATTTGTCTGACCGTGAGCATTGGCTACGCCTAATTGCTGCAATTGATAGTTATATCTAAAATTGCAAGGAGTTGTTGCGTATCTTGTTCAGCATAATCCCTGGCTACAACACCACTGATACGGCTGAATTACGTTCGATCTTGCTGGTACAATGTTGGGCAGTGAACGAGATTCCTTAATGAGTAATGCCGTACATACCGCCTCCCACGTGAACATTTAAGTCCACCGTACTTGTAGTGATTCGATTGCTTCCCCGCACAGGTAACTACAGCGCATGTAAATTCCAATAGTGAAGTTTACGTAAATAGAACTAAACAATAGGGGTACTCCAATACTTTTCTAAAATCAGGATACAGCAGCGCAGTGGCATCTAAATAGGATGTATCCATTGCACTATCGTGTGGTGGTCATACGGATGTTGGATAACTCAGCTATTTAAGCCAACCTAACCCTTAGTTCTAACCATCCGTTCTATGTAAGTCTAACCTACCACACTAGATGAACTAGTAATTGGATCCCTGGTATAATGTAAGCCTCTAACCAGGTGTCAGATGACTAGGAAGGGCCTATTGGCCATGCCCTGACCTCAGTATATCTGACATGGAGCCCAACGGGTGTTTTCTAGGCAGTTTCCCCGCCATATCTCATGAGTAGGCCTACCTTAAAAACTCCTCCGTCACATCTTTCCTCCGATCGTGGAATACACTCAAACACCTCGTTCCCACTTCCCTGGAACGAGGAGAGGCTTGTGCCCTGCCCTGTCTTTTCGACCTAGACCCTCCCCAAGGTGCTCTAATCAGAATTTCCCACATGGGCACCCCGCACCCTAGCACCTAGGCGTCAATTTTTCCTCCAGTGGCAGTCATCCGGATACCCAAGATAACCCGCAACTGGGCCTGCGGAGGGACACACTATCCGAGATATTTCTTCAATCCCTCTTTATTCGTGACTATTTGCTCACACCTTCTGACCACTCTGAGTGTATATGAATTTTTTTTATTCCTTTCCACACCCATCGTCTAACTCGTGATCTGTCATACCCTGATCGAGAATCCACGTGGTAAATTCCGATGACAAAAGACGCCAGTTCCACCAGACCGCCCGATCGGTCCTTGACGATGTAAAACCTCTTCCGCCCCTGGTTTGAGACGCATCACCATTTTGTGATGTGCACAATAAAAACACGAAGCCCCGCATCGATCAGCCGTTAGTGTGTCCCTCACGAGACTAAACCTATATCGGTTCATTCCCGGTCGCCCGCACTAACACCACAGTCCAACTATCTTTTTCATCTTACATCGAGTACTAGGGTACTGCACGTCACCCATACCCTTGATTAACAATTATGGTCCTAATTTGTTCATCGATCCGTCTAGACCACATCTAGACCATGATCAAACTTACTGACTATACTCGTTTACTTACGGGACCTTATAAATCCTTTTTTTCTCTTGGTCTTCACCGGAGCTATAAAAGTTGACTGTCCGGCCGTGTTCTCAAACCCCATCACCTCCTAGACATAGACTTCGGTCTTTATCTCTTAACCCACTATCTCTTACCGATTGAATCCCTTCGGTATACTCTTCAATGACTGAACGCCAAGATGCCCTCGCTGCTAAACGTTCACAGACGTCAACCAACTCCCACTCTTCCCCGGAAGTCCACCTTCCCGAGTCCTCCCAGGCTGAGGCTCCCTCCGACGTGTCTCGGGACCTCTCGTCCTCATCCAATGAAGACTCGGCTACTGAGGGGAGCGAAGACGACGCTACAACCTTTGAACCTGCCAGGGAAATTCTTGAACGTACTCACCTTGGGTCATCTCACTCCCGGCTACCTTACACGAGCATAACTCCCTGCAGCTCTAAAACCGCCGAATTAATCCTTTTGGATATGGAGACTGCTTTCAGCCACTTTCCTCGTGTACGTGATGTTTCTCAACTCCCGGCATTCCTCTGGGCACTTGAAAAATATTTACACACCCAGGAATTCAATCTGTGGCCGAATGTTTACTCTTCTGGTCTTCCCCAATCGAAAGTAGCACGCGACATTTACCTGCACCGTGCCTGTATCACCAAGATTGAGGGGGTGCTCTCCAGCGCTAACCTTGATCAAGTGTTTCCCCACATGCCAGCCACACTCTCTGAGGCCAAACACCTCATTGAATCCAGCTTTGTTCTGGACTCTGGTTCGTCCGGACGCACGCACGCTAGCCTGGTCTTTCACTTTCGGTCCACTCGGGAGACTATTGGCGAATTCAACCAGTCAGTACGCCACAAGTTCTTCCTGCGTACCGGTCTTCGCACCACCGAAGCCCCGGCAGGCTTCGCGCTCAACATCCTCCACGGACTTCTGCCCAACTATGAGAACCTGTTCTCCACTTTAGCTGATAAGTTTCACGACAAATATATCAAGCGCTCCTTCGACACAACTGAGTCCTTCCTTCTCTGGCTTGCCGCCGCTGAAGCAAAACTGCCATCTGCAGTACGCTCTCCTGGTGGCCCTTCTCGCAGGCAGCCGCACACTTCGCGAAACAGTTCTCATTCTGGTCTCAACCGTAACTCGGCGCGCTCCTTCAACCCCAATGGGCACACCGGACGCCCCAACTCTTCCTCAAACTCGAACTCAGTCCACTCCGTACGTCTCAATACTGACGCCCCCAACGCTGCACCTTTCTCTTCTCGCTCGCGTGATCTTGACGTTTTCGACTTTTCTCACAACCCCACAGACTAGGTTGATGGACCCTCGGCGGTAGCCTCCGCACCTGAGGGCGTATCCACCAAGTCTTGGTTAGTAGACTCCGGCGCTACCATCTCATGCACTTCTGACTGGACCCTCCTGTGCTCACCGCACACTATCAAACCCTTCACAGTGACCACCGCCAGCGGTAACAAACTTTGCGTTACTCACAGAGGCCACGCCACTCTTTCACTTCCGCGTGTAGCTGGACGGGGAGCCCGGACTCTTCCAGTCCGCTTTCCCCTCTATTTCATTCCTGATCTATCCGGCAACATTCTCTCTGTATCCTCGTTTCTTCTCAACGACACGCTTCTTGCTATCCATGCTGGTCGCGTATACCTTTCACCCGCGGTTCACTCACTTTCTGACCTATCCTCGGTCTATCTTCTCGCAGTACAAGGTGAATACAAATCCGGACTCTACGTCACACCCACCCCAGGAGACCTTATCACGATGCCACGTCCACCTCCAACGAAGACCCCTCGCATCACAGCTCTCTCCTCTAATCACCCTCTCGCGTACTGGCACTCCCTACTTGGTCACGCCAGCGCCCAACGTATTCACAACTTATTAGGCTTTCTTCACTTCCCTCATGACCGGGACAACTTCACACTCCAAGGATGTGATGCCTGCAACCCTGAACGTTGCACTGACCATGGGCACCCTGCCCGTAGCACCGACCTAGTCACTCGACCTCTACAACGACTCCATGCAGACCTATCTGGTCATATGGCTGTACCCGCAGGTTACCAACCCGACAAGATTCTCCCTCGTAGCAGTTTCTCTGGTAGTAACCTCTTTCTTCTAGTCGAGGACCAATACACCAAGTTCCTCTGGTTCATTCCGCTTGCTTCCAAGGCGGAGGCCCCTGACGCTTTACTTCAGCTAATTCGTCATCTCCGCATCGCTTATCCGAACTTCACAATCTCCGAATTCTTTTCTGATCTGGGTTCGGAATTCACCACTCTACGCTTCACCAATGAACTGGAAAAACTAGGTATTGTTCGCTACTCCTCACCCGCTCTTGTCCCTGCCATCAACGGAGTCATCGAGCGTGCCATGCGCATCGTGAAGGAAGCCGGTCGGGCCATATTGGCTGAGAGTGGGCTACCTCCAGGTCTCTGGCCGCAGGCTTATCGCCACGCCGTGTTTACCCAGAACCTGTTACCTCGAGCCTCCTCCAATCCTCAGGCCCGTTTTCCCTACTTTGACTTAAACGTCGACAGTCTCGGGGAGGAACTGATCCTTCCCAAACTACAAACCGTGTGTAAATCCCTCTACCTATTTGGCACCTCCGGTCATTTCATTGATCTTCGCCGCACCACCAAGTCGGCTGCTCGTGCTCATCCGGGTATTTACCTTGGTAACGTAGACCATCACACGTCCATCCAAGTCCTCGATCCCAGTCATGGACGTATACTCACTATTGCTCGGTCCCAATTCTCGCCCGTCGAAGACACGTACTGTTTTTCACGCGCCTTCTCCCGCTGTCTTGACCTCCTTCCCGGGCCACAAGACCCCGCGCACCTCACGCGACTAAGCACACCCTGGGAAACCGTCTACCGACAACTTCGCACAACAGCGGCTTCGGAGCTTGCTAGCAACGTTCCCACCGCTCTTGTCTCCAACTCTACCTTTTCAGTAGCTCCGGACTCACTCGAGGCTAGTTCAGTCCCGACGACCTCCGACATCTCTTCCCTCACCACTTCTGGGGAGCCCTCCCCAACGCCTGTATCTGTCGTCTCCGCTCCTCGTGACGGGGAGCCAGTCACCACACCTTCTCGCAAGTCACTACAATCACCCACTGAAGCAACTAACATTCTCAATCTCACTTCCAATTCCTTAAATGACCCGAAGACATTCAAGGAAGCTATGCGTCGTCCCGACGCAGACCAATGGCTTCGAGCAACACACCTGGAAATCAATATGATGAAAGATCGGAATGTTTTTACACTAGTAGATCTACCTCCAGGCTCCAAAGCCCTACAATCCATGTATGTCTTCAAAACCAAATATGATTCACTTGGAAATGAGATAAAGAAGAAAACTCGTCTGGTTGTCAAAGGGTTCCTTCAGCGACCAGGAATCGACTTTACAGACACCTACAGTGAAGTTGTGTCCATGGATTCAGTCCTAATAGCTCTGAGCATTGCTGTACACAACGGCTGGGAAATTCTCCAACTGGATGTCAAATCTGCATTCCTGTACGCCAAAATGTCGGAAACTATTTATGTCAAACAACCAGAAGGAACTGAAGATGGTACTAACAGAGTATGGAAACTCAACAAAGCTCTCTACGGACTTAAACAAGCTCCACTTGAATGGTTTAGAACCATGAAAGAAAAACTAGAAGCAATCGGATTTAGGCATGTCTCTGAGACTCCAGGACTGTTTCTCCGTCTAAACAACGGAAGTAAATCACTGCTGACGCTCTATGTGGATGACATCCTAATATTCTCCGATTCACTCTCAGAGGCCTCTCATATAAGAAACCAGATCAACGAGTCCTTCGAGACCGACGACTCAGGTTTCCCTGAAGACTTCCTCTCACTGCACATCCAACGTGAAGGTAATGGTCTAACCATTGACGCTGGAAAGAACGTTCGCGAAATGCTACGCTCCTTCGCTGATGTACTTCCAGAACACAAATACTTCAAGAACACTAGCTGCATTCTCCCGTCTGAGGCAGAAAAAGCAGTCCTGATTGAAAAACTTGAAGAAGATGGCATTAAACCTGAAAATGATCTAAGCAAACTCGCGGCACCACTGCCAGAATCACTACAAGTAAGATACATGTCTGCAGTAGGATGTCTAAACTATCTAGTTGCAAAAGCTCGACCAGACATCGCCTTCGCAACGTCCCAACTCAGTAGACACACACAAAAACCCAACCATCTACACTGGAAAATGCTCATACGTCTACTGTGCTATGTAAGGAACAACTCCGACGCACGCCTTGTATTCTCCAAAAGAGACAAACTTCGCTTGGAAGGCTGGACAGATGCCACCTTCAGCGGGAATCAAGTAAGACATCCCCATGGAGGTTTTCTATGGAAATTGGGAGGATGCCTGATCTACTGGGAATCCAGACGCGAAAAGCGAGCTTGCCAAAGTATTCATGAAACAGAACTTCGAACTTTGGTAAACGCCGTCACCTACGGGAACTCTATCAGGGACACTCTTGTCCAAATTGGCGAATGGGACAAGGTGAGCCAAAGTGTCCTATATACAGATTCTCAATCGGCTTGGCGCGTTATGACAAACGAGAAGTACACGATCCCCACTCAGAGACAGAGAAATCATCTCGATGTCATTAAAGACAAACTAAAATATGGTCGAATACAAATTATCCACTGTCCTGGTGAAAAGAATCTAGCTGATGTGTTAACCAAGCCACTGTCCGCAGAAGAAGCCAGAACTAAAAACAGTGAACTGATCAAATTCTACCATTCCTCTACACACAGTGGGGGGAGTGTTGGATAACTCAGCTATTTAAGCCAACCTAACCCTTAGTTCTAACCATCCGTTCTATGTAAGTCTAACCTACCACACTAGATGAACTAGTAATTGGATCCCTGGTATAATGTAAGCCTCTAACCAGGTGTCAGATGACTAGGAAGGGCCTATTGGCCATGCCCTGACCTCAGTATATCTGACAACGGACGTGCACTGAATCCAGCAACTAGCAATCTAGGGTTAGCCGAAGCTTCGGTACTTTACGGGTTGGGGTATAGTGCTTGCTGCTTAGTGTGAATCGCGTTAAACGCACTGTATGACACGAGAAAATCGCGTTATTAATTAAACATGTGTCTAAAACCTAGCCCGCATGGATCCCAAACTGGCTTGATGAACTCCTAATGATTTACCCTGGGCATATTAAGGGACTATACTGCTCCTGTTCTCATCTGGTATATATAGCAAAAAGCACAAGTACCCACCCCAATTGCTGATAGTTTCGACGGTTCAGGCTACCAATTGTGAAGCCATCACATTAGTAGACGATATTAAACTCGACACTCCCCGCATTAGCGCGCGCACATCCATTTCCTCTGTTCCCTTATTGACAGTAAACACTGAAACAACGGAAATGATTCAGCAGCAGCATGAAAAGCCGAAGACCCCGGCTCAAACACAATCCGCAGACACGGTCGAGAGGTTACTGAAACAGGCGGAGATTTTCCGTCTGACCCGCAGTCTGAAGTCCAAGCTCGCGCAGGCAAGCCTCAAGACACAGAAGCCTCCAGCGATTCCTCCCAACCCCGGATCAGACCAGAGACGAAGAGCCAAGACCCTGGAAGGAGCCTCTCCTGCTCCGCGGGCAGTGGAAACCCCCGCCTCCCTTCGTCCCAGCAGTCGAAGATCGAGCTTTGCCAGTGTCAGATCAAACGCCTCTGCCTCCTCCCAACTAATGTCACCACCCTCGTTATCTAGCCCGCGGTCTCGGATTTCTCGCATTGATAGCACGAGCAGCATTCCAGAGACTCTAGATAACTCGCTAGCATTGCAATCTCCCATCGGCTATTCCCCCCAACAGTACGTATACCCCACCGCTCAAACCCCTGGCTCTCGAGACAGCTTCTATCAGAATCCCAATCCGCATGCTCCGCATCAGCCAACCCAATTCTCCCCTCAGCCGAGGCTGCATTCCCAACAGAGCCCCACGCCTGGTTACAGCTCCACACACATGCGGCACTCGTCGTCCGGCAGGATTCCGTCGTTGACTGTTTCGAGCTCCAGCACCCAAGACGAAGAGAAGCATCAAGCGTCTCAGCTTCCTCGCGAACCGCAGACGCCTCCCGCTCGTAGACGTACACTGCCCAAAACGCCCGACCAAGCTTCGACCGCCGATGGAGCCAACCTACTATTGCATTTCGCTCATTCGCCTGGCAGGGGCACTCCACGCACTCCCGACTTTAATGTGAACGACTACCTTCATTTCCAAACACCCTCCCCTGCCAGAGGGCAACTGACGCCCCGCCAAACGCGGTACAGCTCACTCAACTCAGCATTGTTTGCCCCGAACATCCCCGCCCTCCCATACAATCGGCCGACCGAGTTCGGATCAAATAATGACCCCAGACTGTAACTGCTTATTGACAATTCTACACTATACCATATGCATCTCCACCCTCATTCATGTACAGTGGGTAATACCAGCTGCTACTAGACAGCACTTGCTGCGTGTAACCACTGATAAATATATACCCCTTTAATCTACCTACTTGGGAGTTACGCATGCGGCAAATAGCCAGCATCCATAGCTGTATACTGCGCTAACCAGCCGTTTGTAGTATTTAGCAATTATATTACCGGCGAAAATAGAGTTTAATGTAATAGCGGAGTGCGGGCCCTGGCCGTTTCTATTTAGTGCACATGCACCCGAGTTAGACTCCCTGAGTTTATGTGGGTTTACAATGGGCTGTGAATCAGAGAATAAGGTGCTGGTGGTTGAAATTATCTCTAGCAAGCCCATAACCTACTGCAAACGCGTAACAAGTAAGCCGTCAGGGCAAATTCGGGGTTGAGCCGAGGCGGGCGAAATTTCCCGTAGACAGCGTGCGAGCCAAGAAAATTATATGCTAGCTACATGTATGTATAGTTGATAGAGAGCAGCGATTGATGGGCCAGAGTTTATTTACCACAGAAGTAGTGTAAACATCAACAGGCTTCTCAGATCAGTTTTTAGGGCAGAAGATGGCGCAGTGGACGGGTGAGTACACGCGTAAAATCTCACCATAAAGGGCGAAGGGTTCAGGTCTGAGAGCGTGTCCGGCGGCGTAAGCTACGATAGAGGGCAGGGGTTGTGCATTTAACGTGAGACTGTAGGCTTATTATTAGTAAGTCACGTGGTTCAAGGAGGCCCGAATCCACGTTAAGCACCACCCGGCGCATAAATAAATGCGCTGAGCGCCCGTACCCTGGTATAATAGAATCAGCTCCTTACCCTTCATTTCACTCCAAACGCATCGCTCTCCTTTCAAACACAGCTAAGGCCCCCTTACACACAGGCTTGACTTGTTCACAAACAGTTATCTCTTAGCCGGCATTGATCAACCTTTTAGCTCGTAAGCTTAAAAGTACGAAAGGCTAGGAAAACTTCACCAGTAGAAATACTAGCGAAACGGTTATTGTTTCCTGGAGAAACTCTCGACGTAGAAACCGGTGACCTGTTCGTGTGCCTAGCGTTTATTTGCTTAATCGTTTCCAGCACACGCGATTTTCAGCGTCAGGCTTAATTAACCGTGAACACTGCGTGCAATACCCCGTCAGGAAAAAAAATACTGCGATACGTTTTGGTTAGTGGAACTTATCCGACTACTACTATCAGCAGTTATTTGTGCGTTTATATCCTTCCAGCTTGGGACACGCGATAAATATCCATCCACTCCGATAAGTCTAGCGAGTTCCCAGACTTTCTTTTACTTTTTTAGGTGAGCCAACCCCTTGATTCCCGCTTTTCATACCACCCACCCACACCCCCCTTTCTCTGGAAATGATATTCAGATATTTGGCTGCAGCGGCAGTTTTCGCCCTGGCAGGCCAGGCTAACGCCCAAAATCCGTACGGTTCAACAAATCAAGGCTGCTTTTCGTCCCTGCAGAATTTCCAGTATGCATCCTCTTCTACGGGCAATAGTCCTCTGGAATGTGGAAAGTCCTGTGTTAGCATGGGCAAGCCGCTATCGGCTCTTAGTGGCGATGCATGCTACTGTGGCAGCGAAGTACCACCTAGTATTGTCAGCTCCGATTCCAGCACTTGTCAGAGTACCTGTAAGTTTGACCCCAACAACGCGTGTGGCGCCAGCGGCGTATACGTGGTGTATTTGATTGGAGGTGAAACGGCCAGTACTGCTGCAGCATCAGATTATAGTCAGTCATCATCTGCCTCGTCGTCAACCACTGGAGGTGCCTCCACTACCGGTGCCAGTACCAGCTCGAGCAGTTCTACGCCTAGTAGTTCCAGCACTGATTCCGCCTCAACTTCGAGCAGCAGTTCCAATCCGGCCGCTAGTGCGAGCGGTGCCAGTACCAGCAGTGTCAGCAGCTCCAGCACTAGTGGAGCCAGCAGCACCAGCACCAGCAGTGCCAGTAGCAGTAGCAGTACTAGTACCAGTGCAAGCACCAGCAGTGCAAGCACCAGTAGTAGCACTAGTAGTTCCAGTGCCAGCACCAGCTCCGGTAGCAGTGCAAGCCGAACTACCAGCAGCACATCTGCACCAGCTACTTCCAGCCACTCTGGATCCAGCACAGCCTCTTCCACACCCAGTTCAACCGGCAGTTCATCCATAGCATCTCCTACTGCCGGTGCCGGCAGAAACGGAAAAGGGACGGAAAAGAAGGGCTCACTAGCAGGAGGCGCAATTGCTGGAATAGTAGTGGGCGCAGTTGCTGGTGTCCTGGTGATTGCAGCGGTCATTATACTGCTGGTTATATGGAAACGGCGACATAATGCTGAGGAATATTACTCCCCGCAGAGTTCCCCGGCCCGGTTCAAGAATGGTTTCGGTTCGTTCCATGATCCATATCCACCCCAGCCGCCTCGACAGGTGGTCGATCCCCGCCTTAATCCTGCGATGTTGGGTGACCCACGCATATCCATAGCCTCCTTGGCCGATGCGAGAGACTACTCTCGGCAGGTGCTAACGGTCGCGAATCCCGACGAAAAAACATAATTTAGAGATCGCATTGTTATATAAGTTATTCCTACTACCGCACGTTAGCGAATTACTGGGACAGCAACCCGAGCATGTAGCTGCGATACCATGGGCACCTGTGGTTTGTGAGTATGAAGCTACACACAAGCATGTATCATGTCAAATATAATCGTGTCAAATATAAGTACGAAGTTACACACAAGCATGTATGGCAATCATGCTAATATAAGTAGGAAGCTACTCACAAGCATGTATAGCAATCTGTCAAATATAAGTACGAAGCTACACACAAGTATATATAACAATCAAGTTAAATTTTAATTCAGAGATGCGATCATACGTATAATACTTGGATGCACGAATTTATAGATATACAATAAACCTACAAATTATAGTATACAATATACAGTAATACATGCAGCTTATAGGTGCCATACATAGGCACACACCATACAGGCGGATTATAGGTACACAACATACAGGTGGATTATAGGTACACAACAGTTATGCAGGTGGATTATAGTACAACAGTACATACAAATCATAGGTACACAACATACAGGTAAACTATAGGTACAATTATATATGCAAATTATATGCATAAAACAGTTATAGATGCAAGTTCAACATACAGGCGTATTATAGGTACACAAAAGCTATACATGTGAATTCTACGCACACAAAGTCATACAATCATAGGTTGCAAGTTATAGATATACTATATATATTATATATAGATACACAAAAAACATACGTGTAAATTATACGTACAACAGTTATACATACACAACATACACAACAATTATACATACACAACAATTATACATACGCAACAGTTATACATACACAACATACACAACAGTTATACATACACAACATACACAACAGTTATACATACACAACATACACAACAGTTATACATACACAACATACACAACAGTTATACATACATAACATACACAACAGTTATACCCAAATCACATGTACATAAGATACATACAATTCAGAGGTTCACAGTTCTACAGGAAAATCATAATACACAACATAGGCATACAACTATAGATATGCCGAGATACAAATACGGTACATACCAGTTGTGAAAGTTCATGACGCTGGTACGCAATTGTGTGTGATGTAGCCGTGCGCATTGCGCGTCACGGCGACCTGTTGGATTCTGTGGATTATTAGCCGTGATGTGTGATGCAACCTTTCATGTCCTAGTATCCTTGTTGTGCACTAATCCAAAACCACATCAGAATGCACTCCTGTCATCTAGCCCATAACAGCATTATGCATACCCTTGCATCATCGCCATATGCACCACATACCGTGTGAACCACATACCATATGCATCACATACCACATACATCAGTAGTTTGCATTACATTTGCACCATGTCAATGTGCAATATATACACTATTCAGTACCACTATATACCATCTATACGTAACGCCATAAGTAGCATTGCAGATTAGAACGATACTGACAAACAATGGCAAACTATACTCAGAGACCAAAACAACGCAGAAACCATGCCAATAGTGTGCATCTAGACTTTATCATATGTATCCATATGTATCCATATGTATCCATGTGTATCCATGTGTGTCCATAGGTGTTCACATGCTGAAGCTCGTGGTCACATGTGCCAGAAGGGACCAAGCCACGCATCACCACAAGCTTTTCGACTATACTGAATTGCTACCGCAGACCCAACCAGCCGAGATACCGCATAGTCAGGTTGAAACATGGATACAGATCGTGGTAGAAGTCCCCGTATTGTGAGAAGACGCTCTTCGTTTTTCTCGCCAAGCCCGTCGCCGCCCCCTCCGGCCGAACGCGAGCAGCGCGCGTATGTGGAGGACAACAGGCACCTTAGTATGATCCGACAGCTCCAATGGGCCGATTGGATCACGATGCTCAACTGCTACTGCGGCTTCAACTCGATTATTTCCAGTACACGATACATTATGCACGGATACACTATACCCACATACACCTATCGCGCGATGATTTTCACCTTTGCGGGCTTTTTCTTCGATGTTTTCGACGGCCGTGTGGCCCGATGGCAGGGGAAGTCGAGCCTGATGGGCAAAGAGCTTGACTCGCTGGCCGACCTGGTGTCGTTCGGCATAGCACCGGCCACGATAGGCTTCACGCTGGGCATGAACACCACGCTGGACCTGCTGCTGCTCAGTTTCTTCGTTCTGTGTGGCCTGCTGCGCCTGGCCCGCTTCAACGTCACCGCAGCGATACTCTCCAAGGGCCAGGCCAAGGTGGCCTACTTCGAGGGTCTGCCAATCCCCTCGTCGTTGGGCCTGGTGGGCGTGCTGCTGCTGATGACGCTCTCGGGCAAGATCCACGAGCGCCTGCCCGGTGGATTGCTCTTCCCGGGGCTTTACATCGAGTTCCACCCGTCAGTGCTGATGTTTGTGGCTCTGGGGTGCGCGTACATTTCCAAGACGCTCAAAATCCCAAAATTGTAGAGTATTAAAACTGTAGAGTATTTATTTTACCGGAGTAATTAGATATCGTGCGATCTGCAGCCGGCCTCCGCTGAGATGCCCGGCCCAACCGCCAGCTTGCGATTGCTGTACCTTTCTGCAAGGGCAGCGCATGCCCTATTCCGCAATAACGGTCCTGGGAGTAGCAACGGCGTGCAGGCCGCGGTTTCGGGGGTTATCACCGCGAGGAGAAGCCATTGGCGAGGCCCCGGCGCGCGCGCGGCGCTGGCTGCGTAAATCGCCCGTTTAGCGGGGGTGGCCGCCGCAGGGCGCTTATCTATTACCCCGTGGGGCACGAAGATCGTCGCCTCAATCGTCTTAGCCGACCCTAGCAAGACCCCAGCCCGGAGCGCCCTTGCCCTATGGAATACCCCGAGGCACCGGAATAATAAATAAACACCACGTCCGCTCAGAACACCACCAATTCGACATACCATGAGCGACCCAACCCCTGCGATGAAGCAGCGCAGCAAAGCATGGTTGACTGTGGTCGACCACGTTGAGGCCTATCTGACTGCGGCAGCCCAACGTTACGACGGCATCTACGCCGCTACCACCCAGCTGAGCCGCGACATGCCTCAGCCAGACGACCTTGGAGACCAGTTCGCGCCCCTCGGCAAGGGAGGCATCCAGGACCTGTTCGCCAAGCTGTGGTGGGACCTGAACCTGCCCGACGGCAAGGCTGCCGAGAACGCCAGCGAGGTCATCAAGAACAGCCTGCTCAAGGAGGTCAGCCAGCTGCGCGAGGACCTCAACCGCACGATCTCAGACTTCTCCGACATGTCAGCCTCCTTCCACCCCAGCGAGTCGGAGGTGGCACCCACGAAGACCGCCGTGATGCGCGACCCGTCGCTCCAAAAGCGCATCGACGAGTATCTGCGGGCGGTGTCGACTGCCGAGAGCGGCAAGCAGCCCGAAATCGACCCCTACATCCTGAAGCTCAGCCTCGACCGCAAGATCGAGAGCTCGGTGCGCAAGCTCAACCGCCAGGCGGACTCATACGCGTACGTGCAGGACGCTACCAAGCGCGTGGACGGCGAGGTCACCGAGAGGCTCCAGGCGATCCTGCGCCGCTACACGGAGATCGTGGAGCAGAACGCGCACATCATTGCCGGTGGTGCCCAGGCTGCGCGCAGCGTGTTCGTCAACCAGCCCAAGCTGTTCGAGTACAAGCACTGGCTGTCGTCCTCCAAGGCGCCCTCCAACTTCACGGGCTCTGCTGCCGTCAAGATCACCCAGCGCGAAGAGAGCAGCGAGCTGCGCTACCCCAAGGAAAACTCCGCATACGCCCAGGCCATCCGCGTGGGCACCCTCGAGCGCCGCACCAAGTTCCTGCACACCTACTCGGCCGGCGAGTACGTCCTGACGCCGCTCAGCCTCATCGAGATCCGCCAGAACTCTCCGGTGTGGTCCATTGACCTTGTGGGCGCCAAGCTGGTCAAGGACCACAAGGCTGCCCTCGAGGAGAACCAGTTCGTGGTCCTGGCCCGGCAGCACGGCTCGTCCTCGGGCAAGCAGCATTCGTTCGTGTTCCGTGCCAAGGTCGCTGCCAACTGGATCCGCGACCTGGAGGCCATTACCACCGGCAGCCTGCCCCTCAACGCTCTGAGCTCGGCCAAGTCCGACGAGGCTGGCGCCGTGTCTCCCTCGCGCTCTCCCGACGCTGCTCCGGCATACCACGACGTTGCCGAGTCGAAGGCTCCCAATGCATATCCTGCCAGCGCTGTTGGTGGTGCTGCCGGCAAGGCTGCTGCACCCGCTGGCCCCGTTATCGGTGCTGCGGTTCCCGACGGCCCAGAGAGCGACAGCACCGTCAGTTCGCCCGCTCCAGCGGCTTCTCCGGTTCCCGTTATCTCCGGTGGGGACGCTGACCCGTTGGCGAAGCACGTGGCTGCCGACAGAGCGCCTCAGGCTTCCGAATCCACTTCTTCGGACCGTGCCGGTTCAATTGGAAACATTCCTCTCGTGGCTCCCGCTCCTGCTGGCCAGTCGGACATTGGCAGTGGTTACAGCCCGGCCACCACCGCGAACACCAACACCGAGACATGTGCGGAGCAGCTCACTGAGGCACACCTCGCCAAGACCGGCCACAACGAGCCAGTCGCTGCTGCTCCCATCACCCACGAGGCCGAGCACCCTGCCACGGGCAAGAACACCTTGACTGCTGCTCCGCTGGGTGCCGTTCCCGACGAGCCGGTTGCGCGCCAGACGTCATCTGCTGAGCCACACATCCCTGCGGCTCCCCTTGGCTCCGATGTGCGCAACATCGATGTTGCTGCGGGCAGTTTGAACAACGCTACCACCGCAAACACCGACACCTCCACCCGAGCGGGCCAGCTCAGCAGCTCGCACATCGGTAAGTCGGACGAGCACCCTGGCACCTGGAGCGGTGAGCCTGTGTCCGCAGTTCCCGTCACCCACGAGCCTGCCACTCACGCCAGTGGAGCTGCTACGTTGACGGCTGCTCCCATTCACGACGACCAGGAGCCTGCTGCCAAGCAGACCGAGGCTGCCGAACCGCACATCGCTGCTGCTCCGCTCGCTCCGGTTGCAGGCGTCACTGCTTCTGGCGTTACTCCCAGTGCTGCACCCATCACAACCGCTGCTGGCAACAAGATCGGTGACAGTTCGGAGGGTGCCACGACTGCGAACACCAGCATCTCCACCAAGGCTGCGCAGCGTGACCCCCTGAGCACTGCCCAGTCCGACGAGCACACTGGCACTTGGCACTACGAGCCGATCTCTGCAGTCCCCGTCACGCACAAGCCGACCTCTGGTGCCAGTGGGCCCGCTACACTGACTGCTGCGCCTATCCACACCGAAGACAACTCGCCTGTTGCCAAGCAGACCGAGGCTGCTGAGCAGCACATTGCTGCGGCTCCCCTGACTCCTGGCTCTGGTGCTGATATCTCCACTGTCACTCCAAGTGCTGCACCCATCACGGCTGCTTCTGGCAACAAGGTTGGTGATGTTTCTGAGAAGGCTACCACCGCCAACACCGACACTTCGACCAAGGCCAGCCAGTTCAACAGCTCGCACATTGGCAAGTCGGACGAGCACCCTGGCACCTGGAGTGGTGAGCACGTTTCGGCTGTCCCCGTCACCCACGCGCCAGCCTCTCATTCCAGTGGAGCTGCTACGTTGACTGCTGCTCCTATTCACGGTGACGAGGAGCCCGTCGCCAAGCAGACCGAGGCTGCCGAACAGCACATCGCTGCGGCTCCGATCGTGCCTCCCTCTGGTGCTGCTACCACCACTGTTACTCCCAGCGCTGCACCCATCACGGCTGCTTCTGGCAACAAGGTCGATGACATCTCCAGCAAGGCCACAACCGCCAACACCGACATTTCGACCAAGGCCGAACAGCTCAACAGCTCGCACATCGGGAAGCCTGATGCCAGCGCTAGGGCTTGGCACGGTGAGCCGGTGGCTGCTGCCCCAGTGAGCCACGAGCAGCCTGCTGCCTCTGCAGCTGCCACGCACCTGACTGCCTACCCGATTCCTTCTGAGGCAGAGACTAAGGCTGATAAGCAGACCGAGGCCGCTGAGCAGCACATTCCCGCTGCACCTCTGGGTGTTTCCAGTGCTGGTTCTCGCGGCGTGGACCCCACTGTGGCTCCCATCACTGGTGCCAACAACGGTACCTTCGATGTCCACGCTGCCAGCGTCAACGCAGCCAACACTGAGAACACCGACATCGCTACTGATGCGGCTAGACGATCTTCGCTGGCCAGCGGTAAGGACCACGGTGAACACTCCTGGAACAACGAACATGTCACTGCTATTCCTCTGATCAAGGATGCCACCCCCGGTGATGCGAAGAACTCGCAGTTCTCTGATGCTAAGGACGTGGGCCACAAGGCTCGTGCCACCACCAAGGAGAGCAACGTCACACCTGCCGTCATTCCGATCACTGCTGTCAGCAACGGTGCCAATGATGTCCCCGCTTCGGGTCTGAACTCGGCCACCACTGCCAACACCCACACCGGAACTAAGGCCGACAAGCTGAGTGCTGAGCACATTTCCAAGTCTGGTGAACACCTTGGAGCTAAGAGTGGCTGGCACAGTGAGCCTGTGGCAGCGGTTCCCGTCACCCACGACCCTCCCGCTTCCACTCCCGTCTCGTTGACCTCAGCGCCCCTTGCAACCGATGAGGAGCCAGTGCCCAGGCAGACGAAGGCCGCTGCTTCTCATATCGCTGCTGCCCCTATTCCAGTGGATTCTGGTGCCACTGCAAGCAAGGTGACTGCGACCGCGGCTCCTATTCCTACCGACTCCAGCGCCCTTCCGGACGACAGCGATAGTGAAATCAGCGATGTCGAGCCGTATAATGACGAGGGCACCCTCGCGTGGAAGGCCGAGAAGGACATGGCTGTCTTCGACAAACAGTAATTTTGAAACTAGTTGTAAAATATTGACATAACTTACTATGAACGTGAAACGTGCTACACTTAAGTACATTGCAAGTCGGTGGCAATAGTCTATAAGATTGAAGTGTCATGTTGCAGCGTAGGAAGGTACATGGTACATATGATCTATATTGTATCTACTATGATATATGTGGGATTACTGGTAATGGTATGGTCATTACCTTGGCCTACCGAATACTGGCCTGCTATATGCCCTGCTATATGCCAAATGCTGGATCCTCTATGCTGCAATGTGCTGATCTTGCAATGTTCTGGATCTTCCATATGCTGACCTGCTATATTCTGGATCACTGTATGCTGATCTGCTATATGCATATGCTGGATCTGCCTAACCTAGATATAATATGCTATAAACAGGATCTACCATACGCTTGATCACACACGCTGGACCTGCTATATACATATTCTGGATCTTCCATATGCTGACCTGCTATATTCTGGATCACTTATGCTGATCTGCTATGCATATGCTGGATATACTGTAAGCTGGAACCACCAAAGCTGAGCCTTTTATATGGATCCACCTAATGCTACTCTATATTATGCTAGATCTGTTATGCTAGACCTGCTATATGCTGGACAAGATGTGCTGGATCACTGTATGCTAGATCTGCCATATACTGGACTACCATATGGATCTGCCTAACCTAGATATAATATGCTATAAACTGGATCTACCATACGCTTGATCTACCACATGCTAGGCTTATTCCATGCTGGTTCCGAAGGCTAACCTATGTAGATGTTGTAAGGATCTACGGAGTGCTTAACTGCGTAGTCTTGCAGTATGCGTATTGTGATTGCTGGCGTGTAGTGCCAAGCACATTCCAATATCATCGCTTAATTCCTAAATCTAGTCCTAATTATATGATTCAATCGTAGAGCTTCAAGCTGCGGCGTTTCTGGACAAACTGAGGAACCTCAGCAGTCACAGCCTTGAGTTCAGCACCCCAGTGGGCTGCGAACGCAGCATCGCTGAACCGCTGGGCGGCCAGGTACGCACGCTCGCGCATTTTGAACTGCTCAGCGGCGTTGAGCTTGAGCGCGCTGGCCATGGCCTCGCTGAGCAGGGGGTAGCCCTTCTGGCCATCCGGGTCTCTCGCGGAACGGAAGAAGAACCCCGGCGCGGGTCGGTTGGGGTCCACGTCCTTAACTATATCCAGCAGCGGGCCGGCACTGGCGTGGACCACGGGGATCAGGCCAGCAGCCATCACTTCGACCACGCCCATGCCGAAGTGCTCGTTCCACATAGCATTGAGGCCGATCTGCGAGGAGTGAAGGATCTTGGTGACGGCGTCCCAGGGTGCATTCTGCACGATGGTGTAGTCTGCGTCCGTCAGGCCCAGCTCGATGGCCATATTGTTGAGCTTGTGCACCAGCAGCAGGTCGACTTCGTCCCTGACCGAGCCGATCAGGATCAGGTGCGGCTTACCACCGGTAGCAGCGCTACGCACAGTCTGCCGCATCTTGGCAAAGCTTTTGATGACGAGGTCGTGCCTCTTCTCGGGACGGAACTGAGCAAGGTACACCAGCGCAGGCGTACGCTGCTCCTTCTCGGAGGGCGGAGGGAAGTCCTGCACGGCCGACGGCGGGTACACGATCTCCTTGTGCTGCTTCCAGGCAAGGTGCTCCTTGGTCCAGGACGAGTTCACCGTCACGCGGGTGCAGAACGAGCCGGCCCAGTTGTACAACGCAGACAGCAGGTGGTAGTAGCCGAACTTGAACAGACGCTTCGGGCTCTTCCACAGCTGCGGGCCGAGGGACGCAATCATCTCACTCTGGATGAACGGATAGTGCACGTAGGCCAGGATGGGGACCTTGGCGAACAGCGAAACCACAGGGTAGCTGAACGCCAGTCCGGTGGTGTCTATAAACACGTCCGGCATCAGGTTGGAGATGGCCTCGTAGCCCAGCACGGCCATTCCCAGCGCCTGGCCCAGCAAAGTCAGCACCGGGAACGTCGTGGGGTCCACGAGCCACGACTGGGTCAGGAAAATCATGACCACGCGGTTGGCCTGATCACCGGAGAACTTGATGCCGAAGCGCTCGGAGCAGGACCGCAGGACCGTGGCCTGGGTGGTCTGCGGCTTCGAGGCGACGTAAATAGCGGCCACGGCAGTGCTGTCGCTCGAAAGCAGCTCGTGCACGGCTGCCCACAGAACACGCTCACCACCACCACCGGCATCCGCGTTAGGGTGGAAGAAACCATAGATGAGAGGCTTCTTTTTGTCGACCGTAAGCGTCTTGGTGTCCATCTGCAGCATGTTGGTCAGTACAGCCGGCTGCGAGCTGGAGAGAATCAGCTGGCGACGCAGCTGCGGGGTGCGCACTGCCTGGGGGAGCGGGGCGCCCGTGCGATGCGCCAATGCAACCACCTCAAGATATCCACCGGGAGGCTGCCGCAGACGCATCCGGAACGTCTTCAGCGCCACCCACAGCGCCAGGCCGGCTATGGCCACGAAGTACACCGAGATGGTGACAAGTTTCATGCTCCCTGCCCTAGCGGTCGGGCCGATCTAAATAGGCAGCGGAGCACCTCGTGCGCAGGCTAGGACAACGGGGTGGCAGTTTTCAGCGGCCTGGAGCACACGCGACAAGGATCGTTTGCCTTGGACAGTTTGAGAAAACACCTTTCACAGTACCGGTGGTTGCACGGCGGGTCCACCATGTTGTCGGTAGAGCTGCATTCACAGCATCCAACTCGCTCGGGCGTGGGTGCAGCCGCTGGCTTGGGCGTGCGTGTCTTGGTTCCCCTCTCGTGGGCAAATTTGCAGGCATCGCCGTACCTACACCGGCCCGTTTTCATGTACTGGGTGCAGACGTCACGCTGGTAGTCAACCATGGACGAGCGTACCTTGCGGTTATCTGGAACCACTAATGTATGCTCACCTGCATTATGTTCTGTTGCACTTTCATTGGGCTCGCTTCCAGGTTCGTTTCCACGATGTTCACTGTCAGCCACCGTGGTGCTCCCCAAGTCGCTTCCTTTTCCGTGTATGCTGGAACTACCGGGGGTATTCTCATCTGTCCCACTGGATAGCGTGCTAGACTCAATTGCATTGTGCTCCGCTCCATTGGGTTTGCTTTGCTCACGCCTACCGACCGTAGCACCCCGATCGTCACCTTTTTCGTGTGCGCTGGAACTACCGGGGGTATCTTTCTCGGTGCTGGTCGGCTCGCACTCCAGCTTGCGTCTCTTGGCGGCCCGGGTCTTGACGTTTCGCCGGGTCCATTGAACAGCCATGCCCGTGCCCTCTCCACTTCTTACTTATATGGAGTCCGAATGAGAAGTGTAGCAGGCCAAACCTCAAGTAGACCCCGGCAAGGAATCCACCAAGAAGTGTAGCAGGCCAAACCTCAAGGAGATCCCGGCAAGGAATCCACCAAGAAGGGTAGCAGGCCAAACCTCAAGTAGATCCCGGCAAGGAATCCACCAATAAGTGGAAGAGGCGAAGTAAACCTCTATGAGCATGAAACCCAGCAAAGTGAATCACGTCTATTATAACCGTGGGACATCCGGTCAAAACGTGTATCTCGAGTATTTGGAGACCTATAAATGAGGCCTGTAATAATGCACACACGATATATATATTCAAAAAGCCCGTCAGTAGTGGCATTCACGGAGTTACCTCCACAAGCGCACCACCTATTTCAACGACATATATACCGTATATATTGCGAAACCTCCCGCGGTGGGACACCCTAGATATCTATCAAAACAAAATGTATTTCCAATATAAATTTAAATTCAGAGGCCTGCAAATCAGGCCTGCAACAATGTGCATATATATATATGATATATATATTCCGAAAGTCCGTCAGTAGTGGCATTCGCCGAGTTATGAATGTTACCTCCACAAGCACACTACTATTCCATAGATACCGTATATATATCGCGAACTATGAATGTTATCCCCACAAGCGCACTGCCTATTTCAACGACATATATATTGCAAAGCCGGTAGTGTCATTCCCGAGCTATGAACGTTACCTCCACAAGCACACTACTATTCCATAGATACCGTATACATTGCAAAGTAGTGTCACGATCTATGAACGTTACCTCCACAAGCACACTACCTATTCCATAGATACCGTATACATTGCAAAGTAGTGTCACGATCTATGAAGGTTACCTCCACAAGCGCACTACCTATTTTAACGACATATATACCGTATATATTGCGAAACCTCCCGCCGTAGGACACCTAGATATCTCGATCAAAACGCCGTATATTTCCAATATAAATCTAAATTCAGAGACCCGGAGATCAGGTCTGCAACAACATGCATATATATATACGATATATATATTCAAAGAGTCCGTCAGTAGTGGCATTCAAGGAGTTACAGAATTATTGCCCAGAATATCCTATCGCCGTATAAAAGCCGCATTGCCATATTTTTCCAATATAAATATAAATTCAGAGACCTGGACACTAGGACTGCACCAACGCTCATATATACCGTATATATTGCGAAACCTCCCGCGGTGGGACACCTAGATATCTCGATCAAAACGCCGTGTATTTCCAGAATAAATATAAATTCAGAGACCTACAAACTGGGCCTGTAATAATGCACATATATATATATGATATATATATTCAAAGAGTCCGTCAGTAGTGGCATTCGATGAGTTATAGGATCAATACCCAGAACTCAGCATTAAAGCCGCATCGCCACATATGTCCAAGATAAATATAATTTTAGAAACCTGGAAACTAGGCCTGCAACAATGCTCATCTATACATTGTATATATATTGCAAAACCTCCCGCGGTGGGACACCCTAGATATCTCGATCAAAATGCCGTGTATCTCAAATATAAATATAAATTCAGAGACCTAGGGATCAGGCCTGCAACAACGTGCATATATATATACGATATATATATTCAAAGAATCCGTCAGTAGTGTTAATCGATGAATTATAGGATCAATACCCAGAACTCAGCATTAAAGCCGCATCGCCATGTATGTCCAATATAAATATAAATTTAGAGACCTGGACACTAGGACTGCAACGCTCATCTATATCGTATATATATTGTATAACCTCCAGCTGTGGGTCACATCCCAGATATCTATCAAAACGTAGTGTAATTCCAATATAAATTTAAATTCTGAGACCTACAAACCGGGCCTACAAATACGCTCATATATATATATGATATATATATTCAAAGAATCCGTCAGTAGTGGCATTCGCCGAGTTATGAATACTATTACCCAGAATATCTTATCGCCATATAAAAGCGGCATCGCCACATATGTCCAAAATAAATTTAAATTCAGAGACCTACAAATCAGGCCTGCAACAACGTGCATATATATATACGATATATATATTCCGAAAGTCCGTCAGTAGTGGCATTCGAGGAGTTATAGGATCAATACCCAGAACTGAGCATTAAAGCCGCATCGCCACATATGTTAAAGATAAATTTAAATTCAGAGACCTGCAAATCAAACCTGCAACAACGTACATATATATATACGATATATATATTCCGAAAGTCCGTCAGTAGTGGCATTCGCCGAGTTATGAACTATTACCCAGAATATCTTATCGCCATATAAAAGCGGCATCGCCACATATGTCCAAAATAAATTTAAATTCAGAGACCTACAAACCGGGCCTACAAATACTCTCATATATATATACGATATATATATTCAAAAAGTCCGTCAGTAGTGGCATTCCCGAGCTATGAACGTTACCTTCACAAGCACACTACCTATTCCATAGATACCGTATATATATCGCAAAGTCAGTAGTGGCATTCATGAGCTATGAATGTTACCTCCACAAGCGCACTGCCTATTTCAACGACATATATATTGCAAAGCCGGTAGTGTCATTCCCGAGCTATGAACGTTACCTCCACAAGCGCACTACCTATTTCAACGACATATATACCGTATATATTGCGAAACCTCCCGCGGTGGGACACCTAGATATCTCGATCAAAGCGCCGTGTATCTCGAATATAAATTTAAATTCAGAGGCCTGCAAATCAGGCCTAAAGTTCGTCAGTAGATTCATTCAAGGAGTTACAGAATTATGACCCAGAATGTCTTATCGCCATATAAAAACCGCATTGCCTCATATGTCCAAGATAAATTTAAATTCAGAGACCTACAAACAGGGCCTACAAATACGAACATATATATATAAGATATATATATTCAAAGAATCCGTCAGTAGTGGCGTTCGCTGAGTTATGAACTATTACCCAGAATATCTTGTCGCCATATTAAAGCCACATCGCCATGTATGTCCAAGGTTAATATAAATTCAGATATCTGGAAGCCAGGCCTGTTACAATGCTCATCTATATATCGTATATATATTGCAAAACCTCCCGCGGTGGGACACTTAGATATCTCGATCAAAACGCCGTGTATTTCCAAAATAAATTTAAATTCAGAGACCTGGAGATCGGGCCTACCAATACTCTCATATATATATATGATATATATATTCCAAAAGTCTGTCAGTAGTGGCATTCAAGGAGTTACAGAATTATTACCCAAAATAATATATATTATCGCCATATTAAGGCCACATCGCCACATATGTCCAAGATAAATTTAAATTCAGAGACCTGGAAACCTGGCCTGTAATAATGCACATATATATATACGATATATATATTCCGAAAGTCCGTCAGTAGTGGCATTCGCTGAGTTATGAATACCCAGAATATCGTATCGCCATATTAAAGCCACATCGCCTCATATATCCAATATAAATTTAAATTCAGAGACCTGGAGATCAGGCCTGCAACAACGTGCATATATATATACGATATATATATTCCGAAAGTCCGTCAGTAGTGGCGTTCGATGAGTTATAGGATCAATACCCAGAATTTAACATAAAAGCCGCATAGCCACATATGTCCAAGATAAATATAAATTTAGAGACCTACAAACCGGGCCTACAAATACGCTCATATATATATCGTATATATATTCCGAAAGTCTGTCAGTAGTGGTATTCACGGAGTTACAAAATTAAACCCAGAACTTAACATAGAAGCCACATCGCCATGTATGTCCAATATAAATATAATTTCAGATATCTGGACACTAGGACTACAACAACGCTCATCTATATATCGTATATATATTGCAAAACCTCCCGCGGTGGGACACCTAGATAGCTCGATCAAAACGCCGTGTATTCCCAAAATAAATTTAAATTCAGAGACCTACAAACCCGTCCTACAAATACGCACATATATATATGATATATATATTCAAAAAGTCCGTCAGTAGTGGCATTCGCCGAGTTATGATACCGTATACATTGCAAAGTAGTGTCACGATCTATGAATGTTATCTCCACAAGCGCACTGCCTATTTCAACGACATATACATTGCAAAGTAGCGTCATGATCTATGAATGTTATCTCCACTGGCACTACCTATTTCAACGGCATGTATATGGCAAAGTCAGTAGTGGTTAACTCCACAAGCACCTATTTCAACGACATGTATATGGCAAAGTCAGTCACCACTTACAAGCACTGCCTATTTCAACGACATATATATTGCAAAGTCTGTAGTGTCATTCCCGAGCTATGAACGTTATCTCCACAAGCACACTACCTATTCCATAGATACCGTATACATTGCAAAGTAGTTTCACGATCTATAAATGTTACCTCCACAAGCGCACTACTTATTTCAACGCCATATCTATTGCAAAGCCGGTAGTGGTTTCATATCTATTGCAAAGTCTGTAGTCCACCCATTTCAATCATATCTATTGCAAAGTCTGTAGTCCACCCGTTTCAATCATATATATCGTATATCGCAGTGCCTACAAGCACTACTATTTTAACGCCAGGTACCTTCGCCATGCTCAGGCACCTATGTCGCGTGCATACGCTACACGGTGCATTAGCGCTTGATGGGCGCCGTGTGGTAGAGGAGGTACTCCAGTTCCGTGCCGTCGAGCTCGCGCTCTAGCTGGTGCGCCACTCCAGCGTGGTAGTTGTTGATCCAGGCGATCTCCTCGTTGGTTAGCATGTCCTGGTTGATCAGGTTGCGGTCGAACGGCACCAGCGTGATGGTCTCGAACCGCAGGAAGCTCGAGGTGGAGCGGCGCGGCTCGGCGGGCTCGACGACCACCAGGCTCTCGATGCGAATGCCGAAACAGCCCGGCTTGTAGAACCCCGGCTCGTTGCTCAGGATGTTTCCCGGCTGGAGGGGCACGGCCACGGGCGAGTACGCGCTGGAGATGCCGATCGGGCCCTCGTGCACGTTGAGGTACGAGCCCACGCCGTGGCCGGTGCCGTGCGCGTAGTCCAGGCCGTGGCGCCACAGGAACTGCCGGGCCAGCGCGTCCAGCTTGTAGCCGTGCGTGCCCTGGGGGAACATCGCCGTGGCCAGCGCGACGTGGCCCTTGAGCACCAGCGTGTAGGCCTCGCGCACGTCGTCCGGAGCTGCGTGCGCAGGCCCGAACCAGGCCGTGCGCGTCGTGTCCGTGGTCCCGTACTGGAAGTGGCAGCCCGAGTCCAGCAGAAACACCTCGTCTGCGGTTATCGCCCGGCTGTCTGCGGCCGGCGGGGAGTAGTGGATCACCGACGCGTTGGGCCCTGAGCTGCTGATGGTGGCGAAGCTCAGGCCGCGGAAGTTGGGCAGCTGCTCGCGCAGCTCCAGGAGCTTGCGGCTGGCGTCGTGCTCGGAGACGCTGCGGCCACTGCGCACCTCCTGCTGCAGCCAGCTCAGCAGCCTGACGACGGAAGCGCCGCAGTCGCGCTGCGCACGCCGAGCCCCGTCGATCTCCACCGGGTTCTTCACCGCCTTGGCCAGCTCCACGGGCGAGACCCGGTGCAGCACCGCGCGAGGCCCGGCTGCCTCGGCCATGGCCCACGACGAGTGCGGAGGCACCCAGACCACGCAGTGACGGCCCAGCTGGCGCACGTCCTCGAAGATCGCGTCGTACTCCTTCACCTGCAGGCCCAGGCGCGCGATCTCGTCCGTGGGCAGCCGGTGCGCCGGGCTCACGTAGAGCACCACGTCGTGCTGGCTGACGGTGAGGTACGCCTTGAACACGGGGTTGTACTGGATGTCCCCGCCACGCAGGTTGAGCAGCCAGGCGATCTCGTCGAGCGCGCTGAGCACAATGACGTCTGCCGGAGCGGTGCGCACGGCCTGGCGCAGGTCGGCGATCTTCGACTCCGCGGACTGGCCCGTCGAGGCGGTGGGCACGGCGAAAACGGGCTCGGTGGACTCGGCCGGCTGCGCAGCCCACACCTGGTCGACCAGCGCGTAGACCGGCCGGAGCTCGACGCCGGTGGCCCGGATGGAGGCGGCCATTTCGTAGCTGACGAGGCGCGGGTCGACGCCAATGGCCACTTTCTCGGCCTTGGCGCGCTCGCTGATGGCGCGGCTCCACGTGGCCACGCCCTGGCAGCCCTCCTTGCGCAGCACCCAGTTGGACCCGAGCTGCGAGCCGGCCTGCAGCCAGTAGCGGCCGTCGGTGGCCAGTTCCAGATACCCGTCGGCGCCAACCACGGCGGTGCCGGCGGAGCCCGTGAAGCCCGTCACGAACTCGCGCCGCTTGTCGGCTGGAGCAACGTACTCCGAGCAGTGGGCGTCCTGCGTAAGCACCAGGTAGTACCCGACCCCGCTCTCGGCCACCAGTTCCCGCAGCCTGTCTAACTCTAGCTCGTTCATGGCCATAGCTGGTCCTGCGTGCTCCGGTGCTGTTCTGTTCCGTGGTTCCTGAGTGTTGGGGTGCCGGGAGGAATGCAGCCCGTGCCCTCCACCCGGAAACACACCACCACCACCACCGTCAAATGGAACAGCTGGTGGAGTGCATCTACAGCCCGTCGCCGGACCCCGCTGTGCTGCACCAGGCGCAGGAGGAGCTGCGGGCTGCGCAGACGTCGCCGGCCGGGTGGGCGCTGGCGCAGACGCTGCTGGGGTCCGCGAACCCGAACGCGCAGTTTCTGGGCGCCCAGACCTTCCTGGTGCAGCTGAGCCAGGGCAACAACCTCCCGGCGCGGCCGCAGCTCTGCTCGGACCTGCTGCTCGCGCTCCAGACCGCCGTGGCCCGGCAGCTGCCGCCGTTCGTGCTCCGGAAGCTGCTGGGCGCCATCACCAAGGCCTACTTCCTCGTTTCGGACTGGGACGAGTGCCCGCTGCAGGTTCTGCAGGTCGTGCAGCCTGCCAGCAACCAGCTCTGCTTCGAGTTCCTCAACTTCCTGGTGCAGGACGCCGAGATCTCCGCTGCCAGCCTGCGGGCCAAGCTGGTGCCCGGCGTGTCCAAGCTGGTCGGCGATCTGGTGGAGGCCGTGGGGCTCGACGACCAGACCGCCCTGGCCTCAATTGAGGTCTGGGCCACCGCCTTTTTCGACCAGTTCCGCGACCTGGTGCCGGCCCTGCTGGCTGCCCTGCAGCGGGCCTACGCGTCGCCCGAGCTGGACGACGACCTCGTGGTGGCGCTGACCACCTGCGTCAGCAACTTGTACGTCAACCACTGGCGGTCGTGGCGCCCGTCCGCGCTGCAGGACATGGACGCCGTGCTGCAGTCGGTCGCGCAGCGCTTCGCCAGCTTCCAGCAGGACGACGAGGCGTTCGTGGCGTTCGTGCGCCTGGTCATCACCGTGTGCGAGGAGGACCTGACGGGCCACGCCGAGCTGCACCCGTTCATTGCGGCCGTGGCTGCTGCCGGCGTGCCCGTCGTGGACGACCCGCTCTCCTCCGAGGTGCTCGAGTTCTGGAACCAGTACACGGAGGAGGTCATTTCCACGGGCCTGTCGTCGTCGTCTGCGGCCGAGATCATCGTGCCCGTCATCTCCGGCTACTGGCCACGCATCAAGCTCTACCCGCAGCTGCGCCCGAGCGACTGGGAGGAGATGGCGAGCTTCCGCAAGGACTTCGCGGACTTCCTGGAGCTGGCGTACCCGCTGCTCGGGCTGCAGCTGTTCGACCACCTGGCCAACGTCGTGCTCTCGTCGCTGGACGCCGGCGACTGGATGAGCATCGAGAGCGCGCTGTACTGCCTCAACGGGCTGGCCGACATCATCGGCACCGACTACAACGGGCAGAAGCCGGAGTTCCGCAGCGTGCAGCGCATCTTCCAGAGCTCGCTGTGGGAGCAGCTGCCGCGCTGCGACCACCTGCGCGTGAAGCAGACCGCAGTCAACACCATCGGCTGCTTCGTCGACTTCTTCCTGTCCCCCGAGGGCCTGCCGTACCTGGCCATCACGCTCAACTACCTGTTCTCCACGCTGCACACCTCGTTTCTGCAGAACACCGCGTCGCGCTCCATTCAGAAGCTCTGCGACACCTGCCGTGCCCAGCTGGTGAACGAGATCCCGGCGTTCCTCGAGGTCTACGAGCGCATCCGGCCACAGCTCGCCAGCGTGCCGCACATCCGCACCGTCGCGGCCATCACCTGCGTGGTGCAGGCCGTCACGGACGCAAACTACAGGCTCCAGTGCATTGACCGCCTGTTCACCATGGCCGCGTCGATGCCGCAGCCCCAGGACATGTCCGTCGAGGAGTGGGAGCACACGAAGCTGAAGTGCGTGGCTGCTGTCGGCAAGTACCTGCAGGCGCCAGACGGCTCTGATGCGCCCGCACCGCCCGAAGTCCAGCTGTTGCTGCGCCCGCGCCTCGAGGAGCTGGTGTCCCACGCTGCGCAGTCGCCCGACCTCGCGATCACCGAGGCAGCCTGCGAAATCATCAAGGTGTGTATGGCCGACGACGTGTACTCGCTGGACGAGCAGTTTGTGGTGCTTTTCATGGTCTCCAAGGCCCAGGCCGGACCCTCGGTGGTCATCCCGTCGGTGATCGACCTGGCTCGGGTCTTTGTGGCCACCAGACTCGCGAACCTGAAACGCAAAATCGGGCCTACCTTGAGTGCCGAGGCGTTGCGGCAGCTGCTGGAGCTCGCCGTGGCGCAGGGCAGCCAAGCGGTCTCCAACACCATCGACATGCTGACCCAGATAGTGCTGACCTTTGGCTACGCCGGCCAGTCGCCAGACTCCCCGCTGTTCCTGCAGGCGTTGGAGCTGCCCCTGCAGGGCCTGGGATCCACGGACAGGTTTGTGCTGCGCAGCGCTGTGGCTTTCTGGAAGGAGTACCTGGCTTCTTTCCCGCTGAGCAGCGACATTGGCGTGCATCTGGTGCGCATCCTTCTCCTGCAGGCCTCAGGAAGAGCCTCCAGGTCGGAACTGGTCCCTGTTTCCGAAATCTACAAGTCCCTAATGTCCAAGCAGCCACTGATCGGCTCTCAGCTGCTGAAGCAGTACGTCGTGGATGAGCCGGCAGGCCGGCAGATCGCCAAACAGGACGAAAAGACCCGTCGCGACTTCGTGGCCCAGCTGGTGCTCGTGAAGGGAGGGCGTAAAACTACCGATATCGTGCAGCAGTTCTGGTTGAAGTGTCGCGGAATCCCCGCATCATACGAGCCCCAGCCGGTCTCCTAGGACGAAGTGCATAGGTGCACCATACTTGGCCAGTGCATAGTGATCCACTATATAATTCACATGTGGTACCACCTATCATACGAGCTCCAGCCGGTATCCTAGGACGAGTGCCGCATAGGTGCACCATACTTGGCCAAGTGCATAGTGATCCACTATATAATTCACACGTGGTAGCTCTGTCCTGATACCACCTTGTCAATATGTAATTTTGGAGTTCTTGGCAGTGTTTAGCCACTGTGGGCCGCAGCTTCATGTGCCGTCACGAACTCTACGGCTATCGTATAATATTGTATTATATCACATTCGATTGCGTTAAAAGTCAAGCAGCTTCTCACCCTCGGGACTATCATATAGGATAATATATCAATATCGCAATGTCGTACTATTACATTAAAGACTCTCGCCCTTCCCTCGTATCATATAGGATATATTATATCAATATCGCCCTGTCGTACTATTATTTATCACATTCGGTTGCATCTCGCCCTTCCCTCGTATCATATAAGATATTTTCTATCAAATATCGTCATATCATACTGTTATTTATCACATTCGATTGCCCATCTCGCCCAGCGGCTTCTCACACTCGGGGCTATATCAAACATCATATCATACTGATATTTATCACATTCGGTTGCATCTCGCCTTCCCTCGTATCATATAGGATATCGCCCTGTCGTACTATTTATTACATTCGGTTGCATCCCGCCCTCTGCGGATCGTGTTATATCAATCATCATATATCATACTATTATTTATCATATTCGATTGCATTCTCGCCCTTCTCACGCTCGCATCATATAGGATATATTATATCAATATCGCCCTGTTGTACTATTATTTATCACATTCGGTTGCATCTCGCCTTCCCTCGTATCATATAGGATATCGCCCTGTCGTACTATTTATTACATTCGGTTGGATCTCGCCCTTCTCTGCGGATCGTGTTATATCAATATCGTCATATCATACTATTGCATTGAAGACTCTCGCCCTTCTCACCCTCAGCGGTATCATATAAGATTGTATTATATCAATATCGTCATATCATACTGTTATTTATCACATTCGGTTGCGCCCTTCCCTCGTATCATATAGGATATTATATCAATGTCGCCATATCATATTTATTTATCACATTCGGTTGCATCTCGCCATATAGGATATTATATCAAACATCATATCATACTGTTATTTGTACATTCCGTTGCATCCCGCCCTCTGCGGATCGTGTTATATCAATCATCATATATCATACTATTATTTATCACATTCGATTGCATTAAAAACCCATCTCGCCCAGCAGCTTCTCACCCTCGGCAATTGGGTCAACCTTGACAGCGGAAATCGCCTGGAACCGGGGCCTCTCTTCACCCTGATACCTTTCGATGTTTCCCTGGATGGTCCAGAGATACTCATCACCCTGGATCACTTTCATCGCCTTGGCCAAATCACGGTTGAACTCCTGCGGTTCCGCCAGAGCATGCAAATTGTGGAACTCAAGTGCACGGTCTCCGTACAAGATCCGGCCCACCTGGTCAAACACACTCACCGAGAGCCCGAGGTCCGGAGATGTGGGGTCAGAGAGCAGCATTGACAGCACGTATCGCCACTGCGGCTCGCTCATGGTCTGGTTGCACTTCTCGCATCGCCACACGTCTCCCTCCTGGATCACCTTCTTGCGGCAGTCGCCAATTGTGCACGCCGGGTAGGCCACGGTGCGGTTGAATATCTGCGCGATCCGGGCCTTCAGCTGGAAATACTCGGCCTTCTCGGAACGGCCCAGGTTATTATTGGTGATTTGCCGAATGGTGACGCGCTCGTTTCGGCGGGAATCACCGCCCGCGCTGGTGCCTTCCTTCGAAACCCGAGTGAAGTTGTTGCTCATGGAGCCCACGGCTTCGTACCAACCCTTCAGCTTGTGGGCCCGTGGTTCATCCAGATCAGTCACGATTTTAGACTGACGGGTGGCCGACAAAGAAACACCGTTGAAGTCGGACAGCCGCGCTCCCTTGACCGCGAGGACTGTGCCAACAGGTGCACTGAAGTTCTCTGCATCAGCACCCCACACTGTCAGCTTGATCAGGGTGGAGCTGTCATCCACCAGCTCAATGTCACGCTTGGTGTAGGGGATGTTCGAGCTCTTGGAAGTGATGGTTTGGGCGTCAAACACCTGAGTGACCACGCCAATGGCGTCGACGTTGGAGTTCACCTCGTGGTTGCTGAGATCGGCCAGCGACGAGACAAACTTGAAGAACACCGACGGCAGCTTGACGTTCGTGTCGTACGCAGGCTCTATGACTGTGTCGCGCGTGAATGCAAGGTCGAAGTCGTGTCCGCTGGTGCTGAACCTCTTGTTGGCCTCCCTCACGGACATCTTGGAGAAGTAGTACTGGTGGCCCTCGTCAATCCGATTGTAGTAAGTGTCCACTGCTTCCGAGAATCCGGTCGCTTCGATGTCTCCGGTCTCGTCCGTGAGTGTGATCTTGAACATTCGTCCGGTTTCGGCCCGGTCTTTGTAGTTGAACTCGCGAATGTCGCTCTTCTTGGTGCAGCGCGCAAGAATGCGCCAGCTGTGGATGTACGGCGAAATCGCCTCGATTGTGATGGCTGGGTTACTATTCGGGCGGTTGGGTCCGCGAATCCCGTTGCTGTTGGACGTAGTGCGCGACGGAGCTGCCGATCCATTGCTGCTGTTGCTGACGTTGTGCGTGGCAAGAGCTGCTGGCTGCTGGGGCTCGTCGTCATCCTGCGAAGAGCGGATAGGAATCTCGTGTTTGGTAACCCATTTCTGAACGTCGTTCATCTTCAGGCTCTTGGGGTGGCCCTTAATCGCGTACGAGGGGCCCTGGTCCTCCCAGCCCAGGATCTCTAAAAACAGGCGGCTGGTGGCATCGTGGCTGATGCGCTTGATGGTGAAGTTCGTGATCTTGACAATCCGGAACATCTCCAGGAAACTCTCGTCCAATTCGTGGCTGTAGAGGCCAATGCTCCACACGCTGTCGGAAACGCGAATAAACCTCTGGCCTTCCACGACACGGAACTTCACAATTTGAACGTACACGGGCTGCACAAACGTGAAGTTTCCGTCCGCATCTCCTTGTCTAATCAGGCTCTCAAGAACCGGCTTTACCAAATTTTCCGCCATTGTGTTCTCGATGGCAAATTTGTGCTGTTGGTGAACTACTATGGCGACGCGTCGCGTATGTAATCAAATTGGCTATTAGTGGTTAGGTCCACTTGCCAAACAATACAATCGCCTCTGGATCTAACCGCCCGCAAGTGTGCCAAAATTAGATAATATTGTTCTATTTACAAGCCAGTATCTAAAATTAAACTATACACGAATTCTTAGTACGTATGTAAAACGCAACCAAAAGCATATTGAAAATCACTCTCAATTCAGAATCGTAGCCGTTGTCGTACCACAAACGACCCTTCTGTCTCTGACACTATTACATTCTGCTGCTTCAGGTAGGTGCGCAGCCACAAGCATTCAAAACCACTCTCAATTCAGAATCGTAACCGTTGTCGTACCACAAATGACCCTTCAGTCTCTGACACTATTACATTCTGCTGCTTCAGGTAGGTGCGCAGCCACTCTTTGATCACTGCCTTTCCATTCTGGGAGTGACGCCCAGCGCCGCTCACAATCTCAATCTCCGGCTCCCGGGTCTCTCTGAATACCCTCATAGCCTCTTCCGTAATTGCCTTGGCTTGGTCTAAGGTGCACCCGTGCAAATCAACCTTGGTACTGGCTTGGCGACCCAGTTTATGTGAAGCATTCAGCGCAAGCTGCATTTGCCTGAGCTCCTGCTTTAGGTCTCTTAACTCCGCGGAAATGTCCGTTATCACCACCGTGGATAGCTTGTCCTTAGAATAGGTCCTTCGCGAATGCTCCAGTGCTTGGATCCGTCGCTGTGCGGCGTCGATTTCCTGCCTGAGCTGGAAAGGTCGCATGCTGGTATAGTCTGTAATGTCCAGGCGGTTCTTCATGCGGTCTCTCTGCTGCTGCTCACGTACCTTATTTTCCGCGGCTAGCCGAGTGGTGAGGGGCACTTGCGGTGTTTTAAGCATGATTACGGCCTTGACGTCATTTCCGTGTTCCCAATACAGTTCCCTGGCTTCGTCCTCGCTTATTTTGAGTGCAGCAACAATGGCAGCAACATCGGTGTCCTCCGCTTCCAGTAACTTTGTGTCTTTACGGTTAACCTTTCGCAACCTCTTCTCGTACTTTGCCAGGTTACGACGCCTAGCAGCACTATCGCTGCCTTCTTTACTTTCCTGAAGAAGTTCCCAGTTGAGCAACAGGTCTGATGCTGTGTCTACCGATTGATTGGCTTCTTCTAACGCCTTGCGAATAGTGTCGATGTCTATTCGTGGAAACATCTCAATCAATATGTCTTCTGGCTTTAGTTCGTGTGGCTTTTCAGCAGCTTCGTCTAGCAATGGTTCCTCACCCGGGGGCATTAGACCAAGTGTGTCATATGCTTCTTCTTTACTCATTCCAAGATTTTCTATAAGATAACTTACTTCCTCATGTACGTTCCGTACATCTGCACTACCTGACATGTTGCATTTATTTATCTCTAGATGTTTATTTTCGGAAGGTCTGTGCAGATCAGTTGTGGAGCAGATTCCCCAGTTAGTAATATTTCACGCTACACAGGCTATTTAGTATACCCAAGTCACTACTACTTGGTCGCCCGACGGATCTAAACAGACAAGCAGATTAAAACAAAAACAAAAACAACAATTATATACATACCATTTTAACTCATAGCATCTGAATATATCACGGGATTTTACATAGTGATACCCCTCATAATTCGACGAAGGACTACTTCTGCTGGACACGATACGTGGTACGGCTGTTGAGATCCAGAACGGCGACAATACCTGCATACCACGAGTGAACGCGTCTTTCAGGCCCTTCCTGTTGTCCAATGTCGTTCTCGGCGATAAACACTGTAGAACAGGAAATAAAACAGAGAAATGAAAGACATACACTGGAGCTCCAACTTGAACAAGCAATGGAGGTTTACCAAGACGCTTTGGAGGCCCAAAGATTAAATCAGTTCGAGTTAGCAGACCAAGCTTACCGTAAACTGTTTGCGTTTGATGTCTTACAATCTCGGAAATATTCCACAAAGGGTGATATTTCTGCCAGTGATGCCGACAAAAACACAAAACTGTCTACTAAAAGCCTTCAGTTGGGCCCAGCTACGCGACTCAGAGCCATGGCGTTGAAGAACTACGCACTGCTGCTTCTTTCACAAGAGCATGTAACCGTCGAAATCACCAATGAGGCTTCTGGTTATCTTGCAGAGGCTCTTTTCTTGGTCGGTTCAGAAGATAGAGAGAAACTGGTGTTACCTTTGCTGGCCCGAGTTGCATGGGCCATTGGCAAGAAACGGCTGTCTAGGCTGGCATTAGAAACATTAGCTGAAAACGCTGAGGGAAGTGCACTTCAACCTTTGCAGATATGGCTCACTGACAAGGAGGCTGCTAGCCGCTTACTGGGTCCCAGTTCTATCGAGAGCTTAGCCGCGCTTGATTATATCAAGGAGAATAATGAAAATGAGAGATCAGTAGAGAAATTACCCCGCGTACTAGACTCTTTTGAAAATCTAGTACAGATTCGCGATAGTGAGCCTCCTCTAGAGGAAGCTCTTACTGCTCAGAGCGCTGCCGAGGTTTCACTATCAAGCAAGTCATGGCAAAGCCTACTTTCTGCTCTGAACGACACACTGAATAGCGCCTGTAAACGCTCCAAGCGAAAGAGTCATAAGGATACGTACAACTGGGCTCAGAGAGATCTATGGAACATTACGTTTGTGGGTGCTGCAGACAGCATTGCAGATGAATCAGAGCTTCAACACAGATCGGAGCTCGAGCAAGAACCAGATCAGGAAAAAGAAAAAGGCCTGGAAGAGGAACACGAACAGGAAGAGATACGTGAACCAGAAGAAGTACATGAAGAGGAGGGAAAGCATGAGCGAGAACGAGATCAAGAGTTAGAACCAGAACTCGAACTAGAACACGAACATGCGCGTGAACGGGAAGACGAACAGGAAGATGAACAAGAGGATGAACAGGAACATGAGCAGGAACATGAGCAGGAACATGAGCAGGAATCTGCGCAGGAGGGGATGCATAAACATGAGCAAGACCACGGACAGGAAGATGATATGGAGCAGGATGAGACGCATGTAAATGAGAGCACCGTGGAGGTTAAAACGAACGATGAATCAACAGAAGAAAATAACGAACATAGCCTCACTGGAGAAGAGGTTGGTGAGGATGTAAACGAAACTAGAGAAAGAACACCTGTCAACCCAACTATTTCCACACCTGAAGGGTCGCCACGGACGGTAAACCCCATTACTAGGTCCCAAAATGAGATGCCACTTGCTGCATCTCCAGCAAAGCGACGCAGGACCGAGCGTGTGAAACGTAATGATCTTGTGCTCCCTGCAGACTTTGGTATTTTGGACGTCAATTTTTCACAGCAATTCAGCGCATATGTCATACTGGCAAATCAGAACATTAAATTTTATTCGCCTGCATTCTTGTTCCTTTCTCAAAATACTGAAGCGTCTCCGGAGCTTCGTGGTGCAGCTGAGCTGCGAGACATTCTCTCAAAATGGGACCAAAAAGAGTCTAACCAGTTTCTAGGAGGCGCAACCAGTATGCGCAATAAAAAAGGAGGATCCGCCATTATGTGGAACCAGCAGAAAAACATTGCTTCTAAAGACAGCGAAGAAGATGAAGAAGATGAAGACCCGTATGTCGTGGAAGAGGCCAAAAACATGGAGGCTCTAGAAGTAGAAAATTTTCTGGTAAACCACAATGGAATGCACATCCAGCAAATCAGGTGGTCGCTAGCGGTCTCGTTGCTCTCCAAGTTATCGGAAGGTGGCAAGAATCCTGCATTTGGAACAATGGTATATGGATTTGTTAACGAAATCGACTCCTTACTGTGGTCTCGGAAGGAGTTTCTCAGTGGTGACAATATAACCACTCTTTTTGCCCTTTATACTGATAACTGGATCCGCAGAAAGGATGGTGACACTGAGTTGAAGCTACGAAGATGGCAGTCAATATCAGCCGTCCATTCAGGTGCAGCCCATTTGTGGATATCGGCCTTCGCAGACCAGGAAAATTATGAATCTACACCTGATTCATCGGTGATTCACTTCGAAAGCCTGCTACCCTTGGTTATAGCGAATGGTGGAGAGCCTGACCGGTTTTCGTTTCTTCAGGAAATCCCAGCTTTGACAATTGAGAACGCACAGGTGCAGATTTCCAAGTTTAAAGCAGCAGCAGCATTTGAACGGGTACTCACACCCCCTGATACTCAGAGAAATCACGATGATGAGGCCGAGAAAAGCAGGAATGAGGAAGATATCCGACTTTTGCAAGCAATGCTCATGCCTGAATCGCATAATAAGCCGGATTCAACATCAGATGCTGAGTTTGAAGCAATCCAAAACTTCCTAGTATATGCACCAGCCCACTTTAAAATGGGATTATGGTATACCTTGCTTGAAAAATATGAAGCAAGTGGCAGTGCACCTAATAGCTTGCTGGGGCTAACGAAGATTTTCACTGAGGCAATGACCTCTTTAAATAATGGTGAAGCTCTTCTCCAAACACTCAGCGTATCTCATGATGTTGGGAAACGACTGGTTCCGCTTCTTGAGCGAAGCCCCAAACTTTTAGAAACCATTGATGATGATTCGGCTATGGAGCTTTTAACCCTTACTGTTAAGCTGCTTCAGATTCTGCAGCTCTTCATCGTGTACGACGACGCAGTGAATTCCAATCTTATGCAAAAGCCGGTCACTCCCTCCTGGTCCAAAGTATTGCCTAAATTTAGGGAGCTCGTGGTCATGTGGTGGTGTATATTTTATCGCGTGTGGACTCGTTGCGTTGCAAAATCAATTCCCAACTCCCCGGAGACCTACAATGATATACTCTCAATCATTCATGAGAGGTTGGGGAATCTTGGATACTGTTGTGCTGCAGATGGTTGTTTGCTAACCTTGCATTGCAGTGAAATTGCCCGGATGAACTGGGAGGGCAGCTCGATGGATCTATCGCAGTGCTTGAAGTGTAAGTTTGGCCTAACACTAAGCTTGTATGGCGATGTTTCTAACCACCACACTGTTCCTAAACCTCTCAATTCCACTGAAGCAAGAGAACTGCTACCACTCGTGGCGCGATTAATTTTTAATCACCGAAGCTTTAACCAGTTGGTAATGCGCATGGATACCCGTGCAGTTATAGATGAGTTTGCGAGGGCGTATGAAGTTACTGACGATCGAAAGCTGAAAAACAGACTTGAAAAAGTCCAGTCATATTTTAACAAGGACTTCACTATAGATAGTCTGAAGAAATGCAGGATGGGATTAAGCGACAGTGCGCTTTCTTTTCCAGACAGCGACAGTGCTCACGGAGTGTGGGTTCTACAGGGAATTGTCCTAATTAATCAATATCGCATGCGTCGTAGACAAGCTTATGGTGCATCATCGATTCGAATCGAAAGTCTAGAGATTGCAATCGATCTTTTTCAAAGAGATATTGCTGCACACCCAGGAAGATTTGAGTCTTGGGTCAGTTTGGCACAAATCTGGCAGTATATGTGCGAGGATTGTTTGACATTTGGTGATGAGCTCTCCATCCCCAATACACCTGCTATTTACTGTCAACGGGCTTTATTAGCGGCAAATATGGCCATTGCCCTTAAAATCAGCCATTATGCCAAAACCGGCCTAGGGAATAAGTCTCTCGTGAATATGGACACCCATCACGTTGAACATGCCCTTCAGCCGGAACTTGCGGAGTCTCTTAGCTCCATAATCATCCCTCTTTATGGGTATCTACTCTACCTTGCCGTAATGCCGCCGCTGAGCAAAAAGCCATTTGGGACATTCAGTAGACCAGTGAGACCGTTTTTGGTGACAACACCTGATGTGAAGTACCACCAGATTGCATTAATGCTACCGCGTGAGATCGATGAAAAACAGGCTCTGAAAGTGAGTCTGGCTTGCCTCGATAGATCGGCGGAAACTCAGCAGGACTGGGCTCGCGCATTATATCAAACTAATATTGCCATCAAGCTGGACTTGGATAGCGAGAGAATAATCAAATACACCAAAAAGGCAAAAGATGTGTGCCCAGCAAACTGTTATGATGCAGACTACATGCTTGTTTATGCGATCTGGCATCTCATGCATCAGAATAAGATCGAGAGCACTCACGCTATTGAGGTGCTCAACACATTGGGTCTTGTAAGCGAGGATACAGTACAGAATAGCGATAACAAGAGTCCTGAGGAGAAGGCACGCATTCTAATTGAGGAAAACTTAAGGTGCCTAACTGAAAAAGATAAATGGATGCACCGATCTCGCTACCTATTGGCCAAGATATACGAAGTTGACCACCATGATGCGAAACGTGCGCAGCAGGAACTCATGGAGCTTTTCACTCTAAAGTCACCAACCAAACCATTGGTACTCTGGAGAAGGGATAGTGATATTCCTGGCCAGCACAGTGTCTATATTGCTGAATATGTCCGGTACATGACAGACCTCATGTATACCAATGACGACAGTGCAGGGCTGCTGCTAATGGCTAAGCGGTTCCGAAAAGCAGGATGGGAGATGTGGGAACATATCGCTACGTTTGAGCACATATACGCATGTGCCAGCAACCTGGTGAGGAAACTGATCCCCAACGCCAGTGACGCGAAGTACAGTGACACACTGATGGCACACGTACTTACTACAGGAGCTGAGAAATTCGAGCTTGTATGTAAGGCAATGTCTGAGCCTACTTCTGGTGTTAATGACGACGATGAGTGGGTTCAAGTATTAATGTACGCAGCGGAGCTGCGCAAAAACCACTCGGGCCCTGCAACCATATCCATTGCCGACGACATTGTGATAATTGTTTTTCTGAATATTTTCTTTCAGTTCGCTAAAGCCCATCCTGAGATCACTCCTCCTAAGGTTGATACTCCTAAATCACCCAAGATGGGCACACCTAAAGCCGCTACACCTAAGCCCAGTACTAGCAAGGCAGGCACCCCCAAGGATGGTACGCCAGAGAGTGCAAATCTGGACAATTCGGCCAAAAAGTCAGATGGGCAAAACGAAAAACCGGCCAAGGGAGGACGGAAGAAAGCTAGCGATAATTCGCAAAACCGCAAAAAGATTATTCGCAAAGATGTGATAAGTGCAGCTCAGCATTTTTTGAAGCCTTTCCAGCAAAAGATAACCAAAATCGAGGAAGCTGGACTACCTAAGAAACTATCTAATTGTATGTAGATTTAATACGCGACATAGAAACTGCTCGATTGATCAACAAGGAATGGGTTAGGCCCACAGTAGTAGTAATACAGTACACATACAACACCAGCTAATCGATGACGGCTATTTTCAATTTCCAATCACAGCTGCTGGTTGTGCTTCTGCTGATTTGCACTGCGACATACACACGTGCCTTGGTTCCGCGCTTGATTGACAGGAGCAAGACTGGCGTCGGTGGCATACCTTGGAAGGCAGCAAGGGTAGGCGAACGAATGAGTCCATATGTATCTATATGCTGTGTCATAATGGCGGTTCGGGAGCTGCTTTAACAATGATAGAATGCATTCTAACCAAGATCAATCATCGATAGCTGCGGCCGAGCGACTGACGCCCCACTTTTCACGGTCACGGCCGTCTTTGATCTGATTTACTGTTTCAGGCAGGAATTGCTCGGCAATACTCATCCGCATCTCCTCCTTCTTTATATCCTCGTCTTTGCTTGCCATTTCTGCGGACTTCAGCTCATCTGCAGACTTCAATGCGAACTCCTTCGGGTCTAGATCACCACTGAGCAACTGTGCACGGAAAGGTAGGTTTCCATTTTTCAAGCTAACATACAGCCGTCTAAAACTCGATTTATATGCGGGACTGCGGGCGTCATACTTGTTATGCAGTGCGGTTTCAATTGCTTTGGCTATGCTCGTAGTGGTGGATTTCGCAGCTTTGCTGGATTCAGAGCTCAGCAGTTCGCTGAACTTTAAGCTTGTGGCTTCCCTGATTTCCTGCTCATCAATTGATGTGGTCTGGTTCCTTGAGTTGTGGAGCATCTGCTTGCGCTTTTGCAGCATTCGTCTGGTATTAGCGTTCATCTTGTATGTGAGCTTGGAAGATGATTATATAAATAACCCTGGAGTTGATGATCATCGGTGCAACGACCGCTTATGCATATATAAACTACTTAGCGAACGAGTAGTCAATAGCCAATGTATCGTTCATAATATCAACAATTTGGCCGGCTTCTGCAGTTATCGTCATTTTGCGTTGCACTCGTTCGACCGATATTATGTGTCCGTCTGTTGTTCTACGAATTACAAACCACGACTCCCGTTGAGGTTTGTGGAACATTGGGCACCAGACAGGACTATGCGAAGGACTAATTTCCGCTTTACCATCGGCCTCATTTATTAATACGTTAGGGAGGCTACTGACCACCTTTGTGAACAATGACTGCGTTTTCCGAGGAATCTTCAGAGTAGCGGTATCGTTAGGTGCCAAGTCCTTAAGACGAAGTTCATTCAGTCGCTTAGAGTTCTTGACTCCCGGAAGAATGGAAACCATCGAACTCTCTGGCTCTACTCCCTGCTTAATGCTCCTGAGCACCTTGATCGTAGTTACAACCACATCATAAATGTCAGCTTGAGCAGCAGTATCAATCAATGCTTGAAGAATACGAATCGCTTGGTCAAGCACCGTAATGGTATCCTGGACGTAATCCTCAATCGGAAGGTCCACTCTGCTCATACGTGCCTGAACAAGAACAAACGCCTTGACGTGAGGGTCTACCATACGAATGCCGAGTTGTTGACCGGGGTATTGAATGTGTTTGGACAGCTCTGTATTCAAGATATCCTCATTATGACGAATAGCCAATTCATCATATTCCGTTGCCAATGCCAGGCACTTCAACACACCAAAGGGCGTCGTGGCATCAGGCACCTGCTCCAGGAACATTCGCATAGTCAGATGGCTGATATAGTAGAAACTTGTGATCGAGAGGTACGGGGTCGGGTACAGGTGTGAGTCGTTAGACTGGCTGCTCAAACAACTCGAGCGTTGCAGCTCCTTAAAGGCAGTGGTTACACGCTCAACCACCCAACGGTTGGTACGAGTTTCATCATCCACCACAGAGTCATCATCTTCGGATTCATCGTCCATTTCTTTGGCCTCTTCATCATTGCTGCCATCAACAGGACTTATACTATCTTCGATGTAGTACGACGGGTTCGAATGAACACGCTTGAATAGGAATGTATGGGTCAAAAACTCCAAAGCTTCCTCCAATGACTTGACACGCCCTGCGGTGATTTCTGCACCGATGTGGTTTTCAAGGACATTCCGTTTGTGAAGAGAAGACTCCACTGGGAATCCGAGATTGAGGAAGTACTTGTAAAACTGCTTTGTACTTTGTTTTGTGAACACAACTGCAACACCAGATGTATCATACGCAGGTCTTCCCGCACGACCCATCATTTGAAGCACGTCAGTAAGGTCCATGTCCTTATATTTATTCAACTTTGCGTCAAAGTATTGAGTTCCCTTAACAATAACGAGGTACGCAGGTAAGTTGACACCCCAGGCAAGCGTGGAAGTAGCCACCAGGACCTGCACCTTGCCTCTAGAAAACAGATCGTGACTGATTTCTCGATCACTGTACTCAAGACCAGCATGGTGAACTGCAATACCATACTGAAGTGTGTGACGGAGTGTTTCATCCTTAACCTTAAGCAGAATTTCTTCCAGCTCGAAATCGGTCATATGAAGCCAACGCTTTACCTGCCCGTTCTCATCACCAGCACTCATACTGATCAAATCAACAGCAGTAAGCCTTGTTTGTCTTCGACTGGGAACGAACACCAGTGCTGGTTTTGTCGGAGAATGACGACGGATCGCCAGATATACTGGCTTGTTCATACTCTTCATAAAGGGGCAGAATCCACCCTGCACATCAGGGAACCCATCGATATACATTTCCAAGGGCACGGGGCGCACCGAACTAGGGAAATTGAATAGCCCCAAATTGGACTTAACCCCTAGCCAGTTGGCCAGGTCGCCGGCATTAGCCACAGCAGTAGACATACCCAACAATCGGACCTTCTTGCCTTCACTGCGGTTCAAACGACTCACAATAACCTCCAAAATTGCTCCTCTATCACTGGCAAGCAAGTGAACCTCGTCCATGACTACCAGAGCAACATCATTAAGGGCCCAGCTGTGGTGACGGGAAATACCGTCAAACTTTTCCGGTGTGGTGATAATGAGACTGGCATTGCGAATTTCAGTACCGGTGGGCTGTGTATCACCTGTAAGCTCCACAAGCTTAGGCTTTTTATTACCCGGTAAAAATGGAACCTGGCAGATACCACGCTTCCAATCCCCAACTCGTTCTTTAACCAGCGCTTTCATAGGTGCAATATAAACCACCTTTGCATCTGGACGATCACGAAGGGCAGCCCACACAGCTACTTCACAAGCAATTGTTTTACCCGAACCAGTGGGACTACCGAGAAGAACAGGCTCTTTATGATGGTAAAGAGAATGAAACACCATAGTCTGCATAGGGTTGAAATGCTGGAATCTTTGAGAGTAGTACTTTTCAAGAACATTATTGTCCCAGGCTTTAACACTAAGAGGCCTCAATCTCAGCAAATTTGTTCGGATACTCTGGGTAGTAGGAAGTTCTAGTTCACCGAAGTCGATAGTTGCAGTCGTTTCGGCACCCAAGAAGGAGTCACTGACAAGCTGAATCTCAACCTGTCGCTGATTTTGTATATACGGTACAGCAAATTCGAATCGCTGCACATCGGCTGCAGACTGGGAGCCGATCATCATTTTTTCCACATGAAGTAACTGTGCATCTCCATGAACGAACAACCAGAAGTGCAAAACGCTCCCATGGACCTTAAAGTCCCATTTGAACGGAGGTGCCATGATCGCATCAATGCTGATTCGAACAACCCTTGAAGTCAGCGGCCTGGCTTGCGCCAATAGAATCATAGGCAATGGGAACCTTGAAACCATCTGGAACAATCGTGATCCATAGCCATGGTTATGAGCAAGATCGCCAAGTTCCTTAGAAGTGTATGTTTTCAGGTCGCTCACAGCCGCTTTACAGCTGGTGATGCGACGTTCTACTGGTGCAGGGGCATCATCAATTTGGAAAAGAGGATGCCTCGATTCGGGCCAGGTTCGTCTAGACAACGCTATATCCAGGAGCAACGCCGCATATGCAGCATCTGCCCATCCACGGCTTATACACAACAGGAAGAACGCCCTGATGATTCTGGCAGAATTCTGAGCCACATATGCCATATCACTTCCCAATGCAGTTTCCTGCACGGAAATGCGGGAAATCCACGCCTGTAACAGAGCTGCAGTTTTACCCTGTGCAGAGCTTAAGTCCACACTAAACGGGATAGTGTCATTGATTTTTTCTAACTCGGTTGTCTCCTCCGCTCGCATCTTAAGGCCAGAGAAGTCTTCTCCCATGCTCAACAACTGAATGAACTTCTGTTCGGGCGTCTCTGGGCCTACTGTCTCATTGAACTGCTCAATGGTCGACTGCAACAAATAATACTCGGAGGCAATCCTACCAATATCCTTTTCAATCAGCGATTCCGTATCATCTTCCTCATCGAACACGAGCATTTGGGATTTTCGAAGGCTCTTGACTGCATCCAAAACCAGTTTTCGTCGACGTAGAACCAGTGCTGGGTCATCCTCTAAGTCCTTGGGCAAAATGCCATAAACTTGTGGAGCCTTGCGCATACGTACGAACATGTATGTGTAACCAAGCCACTGTATAGCTTCATTAATCGTAGCCACTGTTCCTAGAGCAACTTCTGCGTTGAGGTTTTCGGGAAGACGACGGGCAAACCTCGACTCAATAGGGTGTTGGTTCGTAATGGCATCCAAGTAATGATCCAACTTATCAACCGAAGTACAGAGAATACCGGTACCAGTCTGCTCGAATTGGGGTCGACCCGCGCGTCCAAAGATCTGAATGACATCGGAAATTCCGAGATCAACAAACCCACCATGCTGTGCGTTATATACCTGGGTACCCTTGATGATAACTACAGCGGCCGGCAAGTTGACACCCCAAGCCAGCGTGGCAGTACAGCATAACACACGCACACCTCCGTTAGCAAATAGCTTCTCACTCATATTACGCTCTGCCCGGGACATTCCGGCATGGTGAGTAGCAAAGCCACCCTGGAACAATTCTTGGAACCCCCGCTGGCTGAACTGGCGCATATCACGGCCGAACTTATCAGCGTTTTCTCCAATGAAAAGGTCACTTCTACCTTCCTCCTGGGCCATTTGCATAAATGCTTGAGCGGTTTTGGTGGTGTCTCTTCGCGAGTGTACGAAGATCATGACAGAATGGCCACGCAGCAATTGCTTGACACACTCATCGTACGCGACTCTGTCCAGGTTTTTGTTAAGAACAAACGGATTATTAGTGGGTCCTCTGACACCGAAGAACTGTTGCTCCAAGGGCACTGGACGAAAACTCTGGTCGAAGAAAAATAGACCCCGCTGAGGATTCACACCTAGGAAGTCTGAAACATCAACGAAGTTGGGCAGCGTAGCACTAAGACCCACGATTCTAATCGGGCGCTGCTGAGATTCAACCTGGCGACGCGTGCGGGCCACAATCGACTCTAGGACAGCACCTCGTTCTTCGTGCAGCAGGTGGACCTCATCAATAATAAGCAACTGAAGCTGCGTAGACAGACCACTGTCATCATTGGGTTTACGTGTAACCACATCCCATTTCTCTGGGGTGGTCACGAGTATGTGAGTGACCGCGATCTCCGATCTGGTCAGCTGCATGTCACCAGTGAGTTCTCGTACCTTTATGCCGAGCCACGCTAACCTAGAGCCCAGCTTCTCAGTAATTTCAGCAGCCAATGCCTTCAGTGGAGCCACATAAACAATTTTAAAGTCGGCAAGGTCAGGTGCTTGGCCGGTAGTTGCTGCCTCTTCCTCCATTGTGTCTTTGATCGCTTTGATCTTACTCAAGATAGTCAGCATAGCGATATCTGTCTTACCAGCACCAGTCGGGGCACAGATAAGCATGTTTTCGTTGCTTTCATAGCAAATGGGGTATACCAAAGTCTGCATTTTGTTGAGTGTTTTATATTTGGAGAATGTGACCCGGCATATTTCGTCAAGGTCAGCTATAGGAAGAAGATGCTTGGGGTGGAATTTGGTGTCAGGTAACTGTGCAGGAATCACAACGTGCTCATATGATGGGAAGGATTCCCTGGTGGTTCCCTGTGGTAAGACCCTGCGTACGTTGGTTATCTCCAATGCCGTCCGTTCCTTATTCTGTCGGTAAACATGGGGATACACAGGGTCGACCATATTGGTCATGACCAAATTAGCCTCGCGCTCAGCACGCTTGATTCGGTTTTTACGCTTCCATTCTTCCTGTGCCTGCTTTGACATACCTGGAGCAGAAGTTTTAGCAGGCTTACGCTCCTTTTCAGCAGGCTGAACCAGCGTTTCGCGCTGGGAAATCACATCAGATATGAAGTCGAGATGGTCGAACCCAACTAAGTCTACCAATGTAGCTTGCATTTCTTCTGGGGAGTTACCATAGACCTTAAGAGCGTCGACTATAGCCTGCATCAGTTGATCGCCATCTAATCCGTTACTGCCCTGCTGGGCTATGCTCTGACATTGAGCCTGGAACCACTGATTAGCCACACTTTGGCCACTAGAATCACTATCCTCAGACCCAGAGTCGGTGTCATCGTCAGCAAAGTTATAACTGGCGGGGTCCAGAACGTACACTGGGTCATTATCAATGCTGAAATCCAGATTTACAGCAGGAGCTTTATTGAGTGCAGCATTTAATTGTTCAAGCTGTGCTAAAAAGCTGTCCATTATGTATGGATACTCCTGGGTGCCCACAGTGTGAAAGTGAATCTTTTGATAAAGCCCTTAACCGCCCCCACCCATTCTAAACAAACCACACTAAACAAGCATGGATGCCCAGGATGTACATATTTACGAGACATTTGGGGAGAGTTCTGATGAAGAGCAACAGTTAAAGCCCGATCAGCCAAATAGCAAAGAAATAGAATCCACAACCCTCTCAATTGACGAGGCTACTAAATCATTTCTCAATACAGCGCACCTCGTTAACGAGTCAGTTCCCGACAAAGTGAAAAGAATAAGACGAGAGATCGAAGAGCTAAAATATAGCGGAGCCACACGCGAGTCTCAAACACTGCTGGAGGAACTAAATAATGCATTGAAACCTCCAGCAGCCGCCAGTGTTCCAGCCACTACCTCGAGTGAACTTCCCGAGAAACCTCGACATTCCGTAGACTCGACACTGGAATTTGCCCAGCTGGAGCAGCGGGTGGCCAAACTAGAGGCACTAATCGGCAGTTCTGCGCGTGTACCTGTAATTAAAACACCCATCAGTACGACATTAAACTCGATGCACGAGATATTGACACTTCTAAGCAGTGATCCTGAGGCTTTAACCGTCAAAATTAATCAAGCCACAGCTGCGAAAAATAGTGGCGAAGGAAGCACTAATGTGGACGAGCAAATCAGCTTTGTGTATAAGCGACTCACCGAACTAGACGGTGAAATTGAAGCCATTCCTTCAGTTATCAGCCGCCTGCAGACACTGAGATACGTCCATGGTGATCTTGCTGATGCTGCCAACCGAATAAACACCCTCGAAAGTAGTTTAGACTTGGTTCGCCAGGAAATCCAGGCTTGGCGACAATGCTTAGAAAACATGGAAAAAAACGTTCAAAAATACATCGAGATTAGCCAGGATAATATAAAACAGCTTGTGTGATTCATTCAATATTAATTACGGAACGAGTTGATAATTTATTTATTGATTGATGGTTTGATGACTGATTTAGTATATATTCATTAACTCATATCAAACGCATTTGGTATTCAGGAGAACCACTTCGACTCAAGGATTCAATGTGCGCAAGTAGTGCTTCAATCATTTTGGTGCGATTCCATTCATTTTTATACTGCCACGCAATATCACTCAAAGCAGCAAAAAGTTGCTCCAGCTCTTCGAGTGTGAGAGTCCGGCTGGTATCGAGGAGACGTAGAACAAGATGCTCATATAGGGACTCATCCAGGGTCACAGTCTTATGAACTCCATTTTCGAATTCATGTTCTGAAGGACCGTGAGACGGGGGTGGAACAACCGATTCCAGAACCGGCTCCTCGGCAACCACCTCTGCCACCTCTCGTGTGCTTGATTCTGAAGTAGCAGGAGCAGGAGTAGGAGCAGGAGCAGGAGCAGAAGTAGGAGCAGAAGCAGGAGCAGAAGCAGTAGCGGGAGCAGGAGGATCAGGATAAGGTACAGCAGAATCGCCAGCAGTGGCTAAATCGCCAGCAGTACCTGTTGGCACATCCGAATTAGGAACCACCGAATCAGGAGGAGGTATCACATCAGGTGCTTCTTCAACTTGTCCAGTCAACTCAGCCGCATCTTCCTGTTCCTTTATCTCTTTCAGCCTTTGTTCTGCATCCTTTGCTCGAAGCGACTCGCATCCCGCAATAAACTGCTTGTCTATACTGATGTCGTCAATTGCGACCTGCGCATTGGCGAGCATCTCAGAAGCTTTGTGCATCCGATCCCTCTCACCGTGCTCAACCGAGTCCTTGTAGATCATTTCAATATCCTGCAGGAACTGATCGGGCACACAATAGAAACCATTCCATAAACGGTCTTCGACTGTTTCCAAGTCCATGTTATAGTACTTCTTTCCCGAACTCCTTTCCAAAATCATGTTATCAGGCGAGATAACATACTGATGATAATCTTCCTCCCCCTCATCCTCTAACGCGTCGGCTGTCATGTCCTGTACCTGGCCGTTGCTGATGATGTCCTTGGCAATCTGCTTTTCAAACAGGTGAACTAGCTTGGTTTCCTCAATGACCGGCTTTCTGAACCGACGATACTTCTGGCGGAACCCATCCAAAATCATACCCAGTTTCAGCTTCAACTGGCTACGCACTCTCAATTCGCGTCGATCAGACTCACTGAACACCACTGAGTTCTTGGGTGGCATCGATGTCTGGGGTGGTTCCGCTTCATGCAAGGGTGTATCTTCAGTCTTCATCTCCTCCTTTAGTTCGGGAAGCGCAGGCCTAGGCATTTCCAAAGCTTCCAAGCACTGGTAGGGGTTTTTGCGAACGAACAGCAACACCGGGGCGAAAAATTCGGATAAAACAGGCGAGCTTGTTTCGATTTCCAACTGCAATGTTTCGCCTCGAAAAAAGTCCAGTAACGGCCTTAAGATATCCTGCTCCTCTTCTGACCCAGAAATCTCATCACTTGCAACCACAAAGATCTGTTCATCGGGTGCAAAGGACTTAAGTAGCCCAGCTAATAGCCCTACTAACTGAGGAATGCCAGCCCAGTCACGCAGGCTTGACAACAGTAAACAGGCTGGTGCACGCTGCCTGGCTTCAGAGATAGCGTTGACCAGAGCAGCCTCTGGCTGCACCGCACCGATACTGAACAGCGTGCTGGAACTGATTTCGCGTACATACACACCTTCCAGCATGTTGGAGATGGCGCGTGCAATGTATCCCTGACCATTTCCAGCTGGTCCTTCTAACAACAGACGCGGACGGTGGATACGGCCCTTCTGGAAAGAGCTGATCTCGCAAGCCTGGCTAAACCTATCCTCATCCAGGTACAATGCAGCCATCTGGGCATCTTTGGGAGAGTTTGGAAAAACCATCCGCACGCGCTCAGCAACCTTAGCAAAAGATGCTCTCAACAGAGGCTCAACTCGAGAGGGGAGAGGCTGGGCCAACCGGGCACCAGCTGCTCGAGCTGTGCTGGGCTGGATCCGCTCCAAGGCAATGGTGAAGTCCTGGTGCCGGACATTGATCGTAGATGGGTCAATTGCAAGCTTAGCCGAGCTGCCGTATATCTGCGGGTATGCCCGGTTGATGGCCAGCAGAGCTGCTTCGGTGGTGAGGGCTCGCAGGTCGGCTCCTCCATACCCCTTCGTTTGCCGAGCAATCGAGCACAAGAACTCGTTGGAGAGCGGCGGGTTCCACTTTCGAGTGTGGATCTCGAGGATCTTTTTGCGGGCATCAAAGTCGGGTAACGGGAAATAAAACTCTCGGTCAAATCTCCCGGGTCGTCGCAGAGCGGGATCGACGCTGTCCGGGCGGTTCGTGGCACCTATCACCACAACCTGGCCCCGATTGTCCATACCATCCATCAGTGCGAGCAGCGTAGAGACAATGGAAGCATGGTGCTGCTCCTGTTTTGCGGACCGCACAGGCGCCAACCCGTCGATCTCATCGAAAAAGATAATGGAAGGCTGGTGAGCGCGTGCTTCGTCAAACAGAGCTCGAAGTTGTCGTTCGCTTTCTCCGATCCACTTCGACAGAATGTCAGCACCTTTTCGCATGTAAAAAGTGACTTTTTCTTGGCGATGGCTGGCTGCCAATGCCCGAGCCATCAGCGTCTTACCCGTGCCTGGTGGGCCATGAAACAGCACTCCTCGAGGAGGAGTGATACCAAACTTCTCATAGAGCTCTGGGTATAGCAGAGGCAAGGAAACCATTTCCTTGAGCTTCGCAATGTAGTTGTCGAGGCCACCGACCATTGAGAAATCCACTCCAGTGACATCGACAGGGTCTGTATCGGCATCGGCAGTTGATGGGCCAGCACCAGCACCGGTGGCACCGAAACCGCCAGTTCCAGCGGCAACACTGGACTCTCCAGACACACGCGGGTCGGATCCACGGCTTCTGACCACATCCTGCAGCTCCTGCTTGCTCACGTTGAAGATGGTATGCACGTCATGGCCTCCAAATGGGCCACTGACATCGAACAGGCGCCTTGCCCGGGGATCACGCAACTTCGCGGCCGCAGTGACCTCCGCCTCGCGTTCCTTGGCCCTAGCGACCTCTTCTACGGTCGGAGGCGGTGGGATTATGTAGTCCACGGGTGGTCTGATCCGGAAATTGCGACCCCGTCGAGCAGGAGACTCTGGGCCCCGCAGCTCGCGGAGTTCCTCGGCAATGCTCCCGTCACTGACAGAAAAGGACTCGCTATCCTCTCCGTCATTGTCAGCCTCGCTGTTGGCTTGAGAACGGCGATTCCTTCGAGCAGCAGCCCGTTTGCGTCGCATCTCAGTGACGCTTTCGGTTTTCCGTGGACGTCCTCGTCGCCTCTTCGACCGGTGCTGGTTCCTATACGCCCTGCTGTTAACGTTATCGTCCGAGTCCACCACAAACCCACCATCGGAGTACTCGAATTCTGCATCGCTGGCATCCTCATCCGAGCCACCACCACCTTCGCTCTCATCGGATTCAGTATACTCCTCTTCGCTCTCCTGCTGTCTTCTTCGCCTAGAGTTTTGTGGGGTTGCACCCGTTTTGAGTACTACGGGCCACTGCATCCCAGGATCGTCGTCTGCGGCTTCTTCATTTTTTACAGACACAATCGACGCATCGCTCTCTTCATCAGAGTCGTCAACGGGTCCACGTCTTCGCTTAGGCATTGGACGTCCGGACGCTTCGGTATATTCTCTTTCCTTGGTTATGCCACAGCTAGCCACATTACGGCGATGGGCGCAAGTCACGTGCCGGTCACACAATGCCATCATCAAGGCCCAACCGACAAGCGAGGCTAGAGGAGAGGAAAAAAGAAGACCAGCGGGGAGAAGAAGAAGAATAAATAACGGGCACCGTTGACGCTGCATAGCATGCCATCAAGACATATAGTACACCCGGCACATCTTGTTTAGTCCCCGTGTCTCTCATCCTGGCACACAGGCGCCAGCGGCAGGTCGCCTTTGCGGCTGATACTATAGTGACAGCTAGCTGAATGGAAGCAGATGTTCAAATGTAGTGACGGTGGGTTTTGCCACTAAATAGAAAAAAGGTACGCTTTGCCTCAAACACCACAATTTCGCCAGACAGCAGGGCTAGTCTGCACACACTCGACTCAACAACAATAACTAAAATTTATACATAGAATTGACATATTTTTTATTTACGAACCTGTAGGGTCCTCTTTTGGGCGTACTCGGTGGCGCGTGTGGGCGGGGTATTTGTTTCTCCTCTCCTAACCGCAAGAGTAAGAGTAATATTGTTGCATGAGCACAGTGTCGCACCTAACCCAATAATTCGATTTGCTCGTTTGGTCCTAATTCCATGACCAACATAGAAGATAACGTGCCCGAGATCACGTGAACGCATGTCCGCAGCTCCCCCGCCACTGACCTGGGGGAAGGGATATAAACACGGCTCCCACCCCGTCTTTCCTCTTTTCTTGCCACCACGTTTTCGGTGTACTCAATTCCACTCGCTGAACAACACAAGCCAGTAAACATCACCCACAAGTATAATGCAGATCTTCATTAAGACATTGACTGGAAAGACCATTACCCTTGAGGTCGAATCCAGTGATACCATTGAGGCCGTGAAGAGCAAAATCAGCGACAAGGAGGGAATTCCTCCGGACCAGCAGCGCCTTATCTTTGCTGGTAAGCAGCTTGATGATGGTCGTACACTTTCTGACTACAACATCCAAAAGGAATCCACCCTGCACCTGGTCCTTCGTCTCCGTGGCGGAAACTGAGCATTGGCTGCTCAATTGCTGCCAATTCCATGGGAATGTTACATATATATAATTTAACCTAGCTTTTATACAATACGGATATGTATGTAATCGTTCTTTGATGTCCTTCTTATATATATTATTATCCCGAGTAGATGTGTTTGTGTTAAAACCGCCAAAACAGTGAATTCCGCGACTATAGAGGCCAATTGCTTGTATTTCACAGTTCTATTGATTTCGCCACCTTCTCGGATAGTGTTTCAAGCCCAATTGAATTTATCTGTAGTGCTCCTCCTCCACATTGCAAAATTGGGCTTCAGAACCTGAACAACAAATATACAGCGAAAATGAAAAGATAACAGACAAATAATAATATGGCATATATTAATAAATTACAAGAAAGATGAATGACGAAACATTCGAATATGAAGTTTGGACTATTGAGATCTGTGTTAGATTTTCGTCAACTATCCAGACCGTGGGCCTAATCCCTTATAAATATATAAGTCGTGTCGACAACCAAGGTTCAATCGCCATTAATACCCAAAACACGAGGGATATAAAAATAATCCAAAAATGCCGGAAGGTGAAATAAACAGGAAAAAAACCCCATATCCGCGTCTGCCAGCACCCATCCCCCCAAGAAATCCATTTACTGAATTCCAGGACCAGTTCGCAAAACGCGCATTTACCCCAGTTTTTAGCGAACTCTGGTTATTGTTCGACGAGTTCCATAGCAGCCGTGGACGAAACAAACTCAATTCCGAAGGAAGCAATACTTTCGTATTCACAGATAACTAGAGCCCTCAAACTAGTCAATTTCAATGTGGCATTCATAGTTAAGTGAGCAATTGGCTACCCAGAGCTATCAACGAGAACCTTGATTATAAATATGCTGGCCCCACTGTTCCCCTTTTGCAATCTGCGTTGATAGGGCAAGGCTGATGCTATAGAAAGGCAAACTGGATCTGTCGGGAGAAGGCCCGGAGTGAATATTGAGTATGATAAATAGCATTTTAAAAGAGCAATACTAGCATTCTTTTCGAACAGTATCGAATTCTGTTTATAGATGGAGCCTGTAATACATACAGAAATGACAAAAGTAGCAATACTTTGGCGAATTTGTGAACTAAACTTATGTACCTGTTGGGCATATACAAGGTTAAGGGTAGTAAACATAACGCTATTGTTGGATAAGCATCGCTCTAATATTTGCATAAACCCAGCCCACATACGATTAAAAAACAATTATGGTTATATCTATTTTTGTGTGGAGACAACAAAATAAATATATCCATGTACCTGTATAGTCAAGGAAGTGGCAGTAATACGTTTAGCTTGGTGATACGAGTGAATTAGATGAAAAGAAAATTTGGTATTACCTGGAAAACTCTTTTTTTTATCGGAAAACATCATGTTACACTTCCTTCTTGTTATATTCTGCCGAATATTTACAGACTATATACATATATGAAATTATCTCTCCTTTTCGGAGCATAACTGCAGACTATTTTGTTGCATATTTTTCTGCATCTGGGTGAGTTGATATAATCGAGATTAAAACCCACCCGCACCTAATTGGCTGCAGGTAGGATAGTCAAGTCAATACTCCGCTATCCCACTTTACATTTATATATAAAACCATCGAAACCCGGTGGAATTGCCTATTAAGTAGTTTCCGATAAAGAATTAAAGGGTGCATTGAAAAATAAGTCTACTGAAACAATATGCTCAGTGAATCCACACCAGTATTGTTTCCACTAGAGACAGAGTACTACGCACAAAAGCAAGAACTACTCTCACACCCAGGGGAAGTATATCCTGAGCAATGTGACACTTCCATGCCCCACCCGTCCTATTTTCCATACGGCGAAGTACTTCCTCCTCAGCACATGCATACTGACTACATTTCCCAGCAGTACCAGTTACACCATAGTTATGAACCTCAACCTCTACCTCAACAACCACTAGAAGAGCTGTTACAGCCAAATTACTATCAGCATGAACAACCAGTTTACTATCACACCCCAGACAATCCACTTCAGCCGCTTATACATGTCCAGGAAACGGCTGATCCTCATCTGACGTTTACATCTAGAAGGCAACGCCCAGAGTATCTTGATATTGCCACCATCAACAGAAGAACAGCCTTTCCTTTGAGTAGTGGGCCTTTGACTGGGCTAATGTTAAGTAGCAGCAGAAATAAGAGCTTCGAGGATAACTTAACGCCATACTCGGACCTACTGACCCAATACATACACATGTCACCAGTAATTAGTAGCGAAAATGACATCATAGAAAGTGGAGGTCTGGAAGAGGATGAACGCACAGCAAACCACAGCCTATACATGGGACACAACACCGCCAATGTGGAACTCGATATGTTTCCTGTTGACAGTATGAACAATGTTCCACTCATCTTGGATCTTAACAGTTCACCACCGCAAGAATTTTCGCCATCTATGTCACCTCTTGCTAGCCAGCGAGAGTATTATCCCCACGATAATCTTCTCCCTGCACTGCCGTATGATATAGCAACAGCAGAACAAACACCTGACAGTCAAGATTCCGATGAAACTGTGATTCAAGACTCCGATGCAATGACATTCCAAGAGTCTGACGCAATCACGATTCAAGATGCTGATGATAAGAACGAAGTGAGCCTGATTGATCAGGGAAATGTCCCCTGCGACATTCCTACCAGTGACTTCTCACATGTCAAGGAAGAGGAAGATGAGAAAAAGCCAAGCAAACGTGCTATAGTGCTCGAAAAAAATAGTTTACTACTCAACATCATGAATACTCCGGGCAATCTCCGGGAGTTTGTGGACAGATGCATGGGTGACCATATGCCTAGGAAAGCGGAAGGGAAAAGGAAAGACTATTACCAGAACTTAGAAAAAAGAGCCACAGAGAAGCTGCTTACTTCGAGCCCTCGCCAACACAAATGCCCTTACAGGAACTGTATTGTCAGTCATATTGGGGAGAAGTCGGAAAATAACCTCAAAAACCACATTTCCAGCAAACACATAAAAGGTAGCTTTGCTTGCCGCTTTTGCTCATATAAGTATAGTCGTGCTGATGCAGAAAAAAGACACGCGAAGAAAGGTCACAGTAGAAAGCATCTCACCGAGATGTTTCAGGATCGTAAGAAAACACTGCACCAACTTCTGACTGGGCGCCAGATTGTGGCCAGGCAGTCTATTTTGTTAGAGTACGATCAGCTGGTAGCTCGCAACATGCAGATTGTGCAGGATAAGGCCCCCAAGGATCAGCTACCGGGAGACAGGGATAGCGAAGAGTGCGAGCCCGAAGAGTCAGAGCTTGAGAAGTTTAAGAGCGCGGTGGAGACGAACGCAGACTTGTGGCAGGTAGCGCCACATCTGTCTGAAGGAGAGATTGACCAGGAAATAGAGAATCTCCGCATGATGTTTCGGGAGGATCCGGAAGCACTTGAGGTGTATCGCCTACAGCGCGATGTCGAGTGGAATCATTATCACAATTTAAATATCGCTACAAACCTATCGACTGAGCCGATGCACAGTTTTCTGCATTCGTGCAGGGAGAAGAGAGTCAAGCGGTTCTCGACTGAAGCCAAAAACAGAGGCAGGTGATATTATATGCTACTTTACCGATCAACAAGCCAAACATTACATTACTCATATTACATTAATATTGATATATTCTATAGTTTTAGCAACATCCTTGAAGATCACTCTTCCCATAGACTATGCCAATATTATCCGTCGATGGACCAGTGCGGATACGCCCTTAACCTGAATCATATTTCACTGGCTATTTGGCCAACTATACATAGATGAAATACTACAGCGAGCACCTGAAAAACATAAATCGGGTAAGCTTATGTATTGAGAATGACAGACCTCTCGAGCTCGAATACGAATTGCCCACGAGACTCTGCGTTAAGGATTCAGCTACGAACATTGTTCTTCCAGCCAACATAAAGCCATTTCAGCAGAGACTGGCAACCAGTACGAACCCGCTTCGGTTCGAAACCGCAACTACTGCTCCCAGGAAATCCTCTGGACAGCTGTTCGAGAATCCAACTGCATTTACCCCTCCAGTATGCGCCTGTGGGTCGCAGCTTATCAACGATTTCAACGTATGCTGGCGGCCTCTACCCAGCGAGCACTGGGCGGAGCTTATGGATTTATGGCATTGTCACAAACCAGCCGAAACTAAGGATCCTGCAACCAATCCTCTTTACCAATTGGCCTTGAACGGGTTCCACCCCACCCCACAGACATGCTACTACTCAGACATGTACTACTTGGTCCATCGGGACAGCATTCTGGCCCATAAAGACCAGCATAAAGCCAGTTGCAAAATCATTAATAACGCAGTGGAGTCCCCTTCTACTACCGTGAAGCTCTGGAAGTGGGATCTGCATGGAGGAGAGCTGATCGGGTCGTTGATGGGCGTGATGCTGAAAGAATTAATCGATGCACATGCCACCTTCACATTTGAGGTGAACAACCAGCTTCTTATTTGGGTTCTAAATGCTAATATTACATATACATCGTCGTTTATGGAGGATCCGCAGACCAGCGTCAAGATTCTCTACGGCAATGCTAAGGAGCTTCGCGCCCAGAGACCAGACGCAGAGCCAGTCACGCTGCCAGACGACGTTTTCCAAGCCTTTACACATGAGATAGAGAGTATCAATAGCCGGCTTCCGGCAGCAGTACGCACCATGGGCCGATCCTGGAAGCTCAGTTTGCTTTGAACACAGCGAATGCCTGTTTCAACGCCGGCGCAACCTGTTTGCGAGACGCAGCTATGTTCTGCTGGCTGTAGAATTTAACACCCAGGACTTCGTTGACGAGATCGAGCTGCAGATCGGGGCATTCCTTCGCTATGTCGAATGTGGACGGACCATAATAGGCCAGCTGCCGGGTATACTGCTTCTTTCTGGTTCCGCTGGCGAGCGCGATCATTATTTCCAGCTTCGACTTATTCAGGAATGACACCATGGCTGTGGCAATGTCACTTTCACTTTCGCCGTCTGCGTTCTTCTCAATTTTATGGAACAGTTTGGGCAGTGAGCTGATTCCGATCGTGCCCCACTGCTTATAGTCTTTACGGAGCAAATCCTCGGTAGTGAGGCCCGCAAGGTTGCTTTTCTCACTGCTCATTATCGCGAAGCTCTGAGCCGGCGAGAACAAGTTGAAGCTGAACTGTGACAGGAATTTGAGTGCCTGGCGGTCCTCGTCCTCCACTTTTTTGGTGAAGTTGTTGGTGTCCTGTAGAATCGGTGCAAGTGCCAACGGGGCGAGAATTCCGTCCGTTCTGAAGGTCTCAGCCAAGGCCGTGTTCGCTGAAAAGTAGTTGACCACGGCACTCATGCAGCTGCCACTCTTCACCATGACCAACGGATCAACGCTGTGCAGATCGGAGTTGACGTCCTCGATAGCGTGGTGGTCAATGATGCTTTTGACGGTTCCTGCAATGGACGGAGAGTTGTGGTCCACGAGGAACAGCGAGGTAGATGGGGTTGTGGTGAGGTCGTCACTGAAGAGCAGCCACGAGGGATCGATACCCAAGCTTTTGAACACATACTCGATGTCTTTACGCAAACGCAGGTCGTAGCGCGGGATATCGATCAACGGAAGTGCTTTCACGCCGTTTTCTGACTCCAGGTATGCAGTGAGAAGGGCCGAGCAACACGAGTCCATATCAGCAGCTTGGTTTCCAGTGACAATTAGGCATTCTGAGAGCGCTGAGGTGTTTTTCAGCTGGTGCAGCGATTTCAAATACTTCAGCATGACGGCCCTGGATCAGTGTGGTAGTTTTTAGCTGGGGCTCCAGGGGTCGAGGGTTACCACGTTGTATCACACCACCATCAACGAGTTTTTCAGAGATGTCTGCCGCTAAAGTGAACATTGGAGTCGTTGGAACCGGACTTGTGGGTTCCTGCTTCTTGAAGCAGCTTGCACCCATTGCCAGCAAGTACGGCATTGCCGTTGTGCTTGTTGCCCGTTCCTCCAAGGCTCTGGTCAGCAAGTCGTACGAGCCCCTGGACATCAGCAAGCTCGCCCAGTCCAACGGAGACTTCGAGGGCAACTCTCCTGCTCTGTCTCCGGTCGATGTTGCCCAGTTCTTGGCCAGCTCGCCCGTCCCCGCTGTGCTTGTTGACAACACCTCTAACGAGGACTTGGCCCTTGCCTACCCCGAATTCACCAGCCGTGGAGTGTCGATCGTCACTCCCAACAAAAAGGCCTTTTCCAGCGGTCTCGATCTCTGGAAGAAGCTCCAGGCTCCCAAGGCCCCGGCCCTTGTCTACCACGAGTCGACCGTGGGTGCTGGCCTTCCCATCATCAGCACCGTTAAGGACCTCGTGGCCACTGGCGACAACATCAAGCAGGTCGAGGGCATTCTGAGCGGTACTCTTTCGTATATCTTCAACGAGTTCAGCCAGCCCAACGCTCCTGCCTTCAGTGAGATCGTCAAGGTCGCCAAGGCTAAGGGCTACACCGAGCCTGATCCTCGCGAGGACCTCAACGGTCTGGACGTTGCCCGCAAGGTGACCATTCTCAGCCGCTTGGCTGGCGTGGAGGTCGAGTCTCCCACCAGTTTCGAGGTCGAGAGCCTGATCCCCAAGCCCCTCGAATCTGCGCAGTCCGCTGACGAGTTCCTGGCCGGCCTTCCCAAATTCGACAACGATATCGCTGAGAGAAAGAACCGTGCTGCTGCTGAGGGCAAGGTGCTGCGTTTCGTGGGCAAGATCGACGTCCCTAATAAGAAGTGCAAGGTGGGCATTGAGGAGTACCCGCTCAGCCACCCTTTTGCCTCGCTCAAGGGCTCGGACAACGTTGTCAGCTTCCTCACTGAGCGTTACCCCTCGCCGCTTATCATCCAGGGTGCTGGTGCTGGTGATGCCGTGACTGCCATGGGTGTTTTGGGCGACTTGCTCAAGGTTTCCCAGCGTCTTTAAACTGCACGTAATGTATGCTCATTGTAGTTATCACACATGTAGTGTATAACGAACTAAGTGTAATTGTGGTAAGAACTGTGCTAAGTGTACTGGTGTGCTGCAGTAATTATGCTAAGTGTACTAATGTGCTGCAGTAATTATGCTAAGTGGGATGTGTTGCAGTAATTGTGCTAAGTGTACTGATGTGTTGCAGTAAGTACTTCTGCTGAATGTACTCTGATATTGTAGTAAGTAATTTAGTAAGTGTACTGTGATGTGTTGCAGTAAGTAATTGTAGTAAGTGGTTGTACAGTACAAGAACCAGTCTGATTTAGTAACAGCCATCGGTACAAGTCAAAGTGACACGACCACAGTTAGCTTGCTTATGATACTGAAATGAAATGAAATGTGAATGAACCGTTCACTGAGTCAACCTTGATACTGTCGTAGTAGTTATGATTACAGTAGTATATATATTGACGTACTAAGTGTAACTGTGGTGAGTGTAACTTTGGTAAGTGTAGTTGTACCGATTATAACTGTGGTAAGTGTAACTATACTGCGTAGTTGTCCCGAGCATAGCTGTAATAAGTATAACTGTACTAAGTATAACCAGGTAATTGCACCGAGTTTGTAGTAATATAACTATACTAGATGTAATTGTACTAAGTATAACTATACTAGATGCAGTTGTACTAAGTATAACTACACTAAGAGTAATTATATCGATTGTAACTGTGAGATGTTCTAAATGCAATACAGAGTAACTAACGTATGGTGTATTACAGTTGCGCGATGTTACGGAGTAGCAGCTAGTATTGTATAGTGAACAGAGAACACTGACAGGCACTTAAATGGTGAACTATAACTTGATATCTACACGGCTATGCGTGTCTTCTTTAACTCCAGCGGTGCCTGCCACTGGAAGCCAAGTTACAGGGTTACGTCTGTATGCAGGGATTGGAAGACAGAATATCAGCTGGGCCACGTAAGTAGCACCAAAACCCACCACCATTTTCTGGAAGTCCTGCGATACAAAGCCCACTAGCACGCTTACAGCGACACCAACGTAGGTTATTATGCTAATGTACTGCTCCGCAAGCTCCTGACCTTTGAAGTCAATAATGCCAGAGAGCATATACTTCAGCACATCCTGAATCTCGTCCATTCGTAGCTTCCTGAACGCGATTAATCGGTGGTTCGGTAGTAGTATAAGGTAGGAGTGTAGATACGTGGGGCAGCCTCCCACCTAACCCTCATACTCGAGAGGCTGCATAGACTCATGAACATATATAGCGTATCATGTCAAATAAATAGCGTAATTAGTGTAAAATCAGACAATATATATTCATTATACAGCCAATGCATTAGACAGGCTGTATTGTTACCCTTTAAGACTAGTGTTCCGTAAAGCATTATGCAATTAGACCAACTATTTGTATATAGTGCTCAAATTTCAGCTTTACACGCAAGATCATTGCTATCCCATTGATATTCCATTTGCTATCCAATTATGCAGTATTTTGAAACATTAAGAGGTAGTATTTAATGTATCAATATGCTTATATGCAGATTAAGGATAATTAAAAACAAACTTCCACTACTGTACAGTTGCCAAAAGCGAACACAAATCTCAATGGATGCACATACTACCGAAATACGGCATCATATCGGCTAGTTTGTTTAAAATCGCTGAGGAATTAGGCAAGAGCTTCGGTTTTAGATCAACACCGTCATCCTCATAATTTGCATCCAGAGGCTGTTCTTGATTAGAATTAACGTATCAGCCATTCCTCACTATACAAGTACACAAAAAAATTTCTATATTCAAACTTATGCTCAATTTGTGCTCATGTATGCATTGAGTTGATCAAGAATATTCGTTGATTTACGTACTATTGGATTGGTATATATCTACATATTTAGTAGAATGACTTAATTTTAAATGCTTACCTTTTTGCAGGTTTAGTCAATTGAAAGATATAGACTTGGAGAACATGACATTTATCAATTTCGGACATATGTTTAAAACATGTATTTGCACTATGTGATGGCGGTATTTCATTACGTATATTATGGAGGTCAAATATATCATTCAATCATTGTAAACAGGGGGGTTGGCTACGTCTTTGTGCACAAAATTGCGGGAGAACTGCTGATTGAGTTCTTCCTGCTGCGATTTACCTCCATCCTTAGCAAGAGTTGGGGTTTCCGCACGAACAGTCACCCGAACTGCATGGCGAGCATGGGGGTAGAAGCCGAAAGAAGCTGCATGTGATGTGCTTCGGTTGTCCCACAAAGCCACATCGTCCTTTTGCCATTTCCAGCGTACGGAGTTAGAGACGTTGGTGCTAATCTCTCCAAAGAGGTGCTTCAAAACATTCTCACTCTCGCTTTTAGGAACGCCAACGATCTTCCGCGTGAAACCGGGATTAACATAAACAGAGTTGTACCCAGTTACCGGGTTTGTGCGCACCACGGGGTGCTCTGACACCACAGGCTCACGGCGGACAGTGTTGCCGCTACGGCGAGCACCTTCAGCCTGCTCAACTGCTGAATGAAGCGCAGTTAATTTGGACAAATACTGCTGGTATGGCTCAGATAGAGCATCATACAAGCCGTTGTGGTTGAACCAGAGGGTATCACCACCACCGTGTTCGGGGCCCTCAAGCAACTTCAACGTAGTATATGAAGGAGGTTGCTTCTCATAAGACACATCAGAATGCCATAAGTCGGTTTGGTTCTGTGCCAAATTGATTACTCGGTTAGTGTCTGCGTACACGACATGGACATTGAGCAGATCCTCGTCTTCAGCAGAACCACGGGGCAATCCAGTGGTCGCATGACGGTGTAGATTTCCCCAGTGATGACCCAGATTTAGCTGAGATTTAATATCGAAGTCACGCTGACCACGAACAAACACCACACCGCGGTGTGCTATAAGTAGTGCCAGCTCGTCCTTGGCCTTGTCGTTCAAATTCTGCAATTGAATTCCATAAAGAACTGTGCCAAACTTGGGAGTCAAGTGCTCGACTTCATCCACAAATTCCCATAGATTCTGGAACGAAGGGTCAGCACGCAATGCTGCATCATTGTAAACTTCTTCTTTGAGGGGTTCCCATTTGTGATCCGGGAAGTAGGGAAGCAAGTCTTTGAACTCATACGTCTCAGGATCAAAACCCTTTTCAATCACATTCGAAATTACATCTTTCACCAAAACTGGAGCTCCTGACAGCTTGGGATTAAACCGACCGGGAATGGGTTTAGCTGAATTGCGCGACTTACCAAGGTTCAAATTGGCAAGTGAGTGTGCGGGTGTATCAATTCCAGAAATGATTCCAGAACTAGGTGAGGCAAGTGTTGCTGGAGGAGGAGGAGGTGCCATTGGTATAATTGCTCTTAACTAGTCGCTTCTAATTGATTGCTTTTGAGGTGTAGCTGCTGAATTGTAGCTATTGAATTGTCGATATCGACAAATAGAAATATTTAGCATCTATATAGGACTTCAAGATACATATTGTCAAACTTCACGTGCCAATACACTATCGATGGTACGGATGTTGCAATTGATATTTTTATTTCTCTAACGCCGTAAATCTGGGGTAAAGCGGCACTGTCATGCATTTAGCACGTCATAAATTTAGGTTTCAACAACCCTGCTTCACATCACACCATATCTGTACGGAATTTGAACAGCAGCCATTGGAGAACAATCGACAAGCGGGGACGTATTAATCAAACTGACTTGCGTGCTAGCCAAGCTGATATCTAGATCGGTTTTAAAATAGATCACAATCCCATACCGGTAATGCCATTACTGATTGATGCTCTTCAACCATTCCATAAATAACTTTCACTCTGAGGCAGTTTGGAAATGCATATGATCCAACAACAGCTCAGAAAATGCCCACTTATAGTACTTTGATACCTTTTTGCGTTCCCACCCACGTTTTCTTTTGTATCTCCCACATGTCGATCTGATGTTAGGTAATAATAATTTGAGTTACACAAACATTCATCGACATGGGGGCAGTATTGTCGCTTCCACTTATCCCCATTCAGATGGCCGGAACGGCCATCGCTAGCTTTGTAGGCTCATGTGCGAGTTCAATGGTTGGCAGTGCATTCTCCGGGGTTTTTGGCAATCTTAATAGCGTTGCTGCCCGGATCGCCTACGCGCTGTTATTCCTGTTTAACAGCTTATTTTCATGGCTCACGCTCAGTTCGTGGCTTACATCCAAACTGGAAATGCTAAAATATGCGTGCAATGGTGAAGAATGTACTACATTTGTAGCGGTTCATCGAATAAACTCCTCGTTGGGAATGCTGCACTTGGTATTGGCAGTTCTTCTTTCCTATAAATATCGCAGAACCATTCAAAATGGGCACTGGTCGTTGAAATTAACGGGATATCTCGTTTTCCTTGCTATTTCATTCTTCTTGATTCCAGCGGGCTTCTGGGTATGGTGGGGATCGTATATTTCCCCGGTATTCTCGTTCGTCTTTGTCTTCATCGGCCTCATTTTGCTAGTTGACGCTGCTCATTCGTGGGCTGAAACTTGCATTGAGCATGTTGAGGAGGAAGGAGACGACGAAAGAATGTGGAAGTATATCCTTGTTGGTTCTACCATAAGCATGTACCTTGGGGCATTGGCTCTTTCTGGAGCCATGTACTACAAGTTTGCTACTAATGGCTGCAATATGAACCAAGCAGCTATCACGCTGAATATTATTTTTGCTATCATCATCAATGTGCTGTCTGTTCATCCCAGTGTGCAGGAATATAACCCCAAGGCAGGGCTGGCTCAGGCGGCCATGGTGACGGTATACTGCACCTACTTGGTGCTTTCAGCCGTTACTAGTGCACCTGATGATAAGCACTGTAATCCCTGGGCTCGTTCGGGTACCACACGGGGCTTCACCACCGCTTTGGGTGCTATATTTACCTTCGTGGCAATTGCATACACCACCACGCGTGCTGCATCGCGAGCGATTATTGGAGAGTCGGAAGGTGCAGATTACGGAACCATTACACTCACCCCAAGTACTCGAAGAGAGGCTTTGGAACATGCAGTGCGCCAGGGATCCTTGCCGCAGTCTGCTCTGGACAATGCGGAGTGGATCACTGAGGAAGATGAGGCCGATGGGGAGGCCGACGGATACAATTACATCATTTTCCACATTGTTTTCTTGCTGGCCACGCAGTATACAGCCTCGATTCTCACAATAAACGTCCAGAAAGACCCTACCGATGATTTCATGCCCGTTGGCCGATCCTACTTTGCATTCTGGGTTAAGATTGTGAGTTCCTGGATCTGCTATTCGCTATACTCCTGGTCGTTGGCAGCGCCTGTTCTTTTCCCTGATCGATTCTAAATATTTATCTTGTGCATTTCTTTATTGCATTATTGTTAATTAATATACCTTAACCACTTTGTATTGATTATTGCAGAATGTGACTACCGCTACGCTTAATTCCAACGCGACAATCGATATTCCAGTATATGAAATTAGTAGAATTCATAGTATTTATAGAATGAAGCTAGCATGAAGGCATGAAATGCAAAGGATTTATAAAATCACAGTCACACTGCAACATTATCATATTTGCTTTTACGTATGTGACCTAGATAGCTTACTTCATTATTCCATGTAATATTTGAACTGCTATTTCAATACGTATTTTCTATGGTTTGTAACACCGATATTACATCTAGAGAAGATGCCTTACCAGGTGCATACTTTTCACTATCGTAGGATAGCACTTATGACTGCTATATAACCACGTTTTTGTGTTCGTACACTAACATCATTTAAGTGTCTTATAGTTCAGCAATTCATACGGAGTTTATTGCCTCGTTTGTATTTAGATCACGCACTCTATCTGCATCGAGGTTAGGATGATTGATATAGTAACATGCGAAGTGGAGACTTCATATTCGTCAAGAACCTGCTGGTGAAAAGTGTTTCTGGCGCAGATGGATGGAGTCGTCTACTTTCGCAACCAGCAATATTGAATATTGCTATTAATTCAGGCAAGAGACTCCAGCGTATGGCACTCAGCGACGATATACGACGCACCCTCAACTATGATTCATTATCAACCAGTGTTCTCCAAAAACTGGAAACCCAGCCTTCACCCAGTATTGAGAGTACAGCTTTGTCTGCGTTGAAGATCATTCAATCGCAGATTAGTCCCGGGGAATGGGCGGAAGTTTCAGTTGCACAACCCAAGGCTTTACTACAAGCTAAAACCCATGAGCTCACAGCCCAGGGTGATTCCACTGGGGCCAGCAAGACTGTTGTTGAGAAATTAGGTGGGCTGGATCTTCATACGATAATTGGAATCAATGATCTGGAAAGAGTGCGCCTGCAGTTGGTTACTCTGGACATATCCATAAAACGGGCGAGCGGAGAGCCCTTATTCACTCATAAGGTTGTAGAAGAGCTGGCACAGAAAGCGACCGATGCGCACTTTTTGACAATCGAATCCTTTGTCAACTACGTTGCTGGAATTGTCTGTGAGTTGCCGATCACGGAAGTCACTGTGAGAGCTGCCAAGCCCAATGCTCTTAATATGGCCAGCGAGGCAGCAGTTCAGGTCACCAGGACCCCTCGGGACTTCAAATTGCCAGCTCCGATATCCAACCATACCGTTTACATAGCATTCGGAACCAACCAAGGGGACCGAATAGCCAACATCCGACGCAGTGTAACGGAACTCAACAAGCGCGGTATCAAAGTTGAGTTGAGCTCCAGCATCTACGAAAGCAATCCCATGTACTTCACTGATCAGCCGCAGTTTTTGAACGGCGTGTTCAAATGCACTACTGATCTTGAGCCTCTGGACTTGTTGGAAGCGCTGAAAGATATCGAGTACAACTCGTTCGGGAGAGTGAAACTTTTCGATAATGGTCCCCGCACTTTCGATCTCGACATTATATTGTACGACAATGAGTTCATCGAGCTGGAGACACTCACGGTCCCTCACAAAGACATGCTGAATCGCTCGTTTGTGTTGAGGCCGCTGAATGACCTGATGCCTGCGTCGTTGCAGTATCCTCTGATTTCGGATGGAGAGCATACAATACTGCCACTTCTCAACTCAAAACATATGACTCTGGATCCGTATACTAATAGCAGGCCCACAGTCATGATGGCGATCATGAATGCCACACCCGACAGTTTTTCTGACGGAGGTGATTTGCAGGACATTCAGAAGGTTGCCCGCAAGCACCTGGAAAATGGGGCTACTATCCTGGATGTGGGTGGCTACTCCACTCGTCCGGGTGCTGAAGATGTGGATGCAGATGTGGAGGCTGAGAGGGTCTGCCATGCAATCCGGGAAATCCGCAAGGTCAGTGCCAGTGTGGCTATATCTGTAGATACCTTCCGTGGGTCGGTCGCTCGTAAGGCAATTGAGGCCGGTGCCGATATCATCAATGATGTGTTTGCAGGCACGCTTGACCCCGCAATTTTGGATGTGGCTGCCGAAACGGGGGCCCCTATAATTTTGAGCCATGCGCGAGGCACACCGCAGACGATGAAAAACCTCACGGAGTATCCCAACGGTATCATTGCAGATGTAGCCTCAGAGCTCAGGCAGCGAATTGAGGACGCATTGGCCGCTGGGTGCCAGAGTTGGCAGCTGATACTCGATCCTGGACTGGGGTTCGCGAAGACGCCCGAGCAAGACTTCGAGCTGGTGCGTAGATTCGCTGATCTGAAATCTCGACTTAGTGACGGTCTGCCTCGCCTGCCGTGGCTGGTTGGCCCCAGCCGCAAGAGCTTCATTGGACAGCTAGTCAAGGAGCCAGTAGCCAAAAACAGAGTCCCGGGTACCGTGGCGGTCGTCACTGCATTACGGGCACAAGGCGCGGATATAGTGAGAGTCCACGATACCCACGAGGTGGGCCAGGCTCTCCAGGTCGCGGATAAGATATATGCTAGTGCAGTACAGGCGTGAATATTTTCAAAAGACACTACTCCAGGAGTTTAGCTGCAGTGACACTGGGAGTTATCGCACCGTTCTGAGAATACATCCAGCAATGGCAGTATTGTGCTGTAGATGTCCAGTGCGACAGTACTCCAGTGTTGTTCTGTGAGCGACAGTAACATGATAGCATGCAGGTAATTTAATGATAGCATGCAAGTACAAGTGAAGTAACAGTCTCGATATACAGGTATGCAGATAGCAGAAGCAGCACATGCAAGAGCAGTATTTGTAGTGTCACGTACGATTTGCAGTCAGATGTGATGCTGATAGTATGGCATCCAGTCATGTTATAGCTACACTCACAGTTACGCTAAGAGTCCAGCCTTTTTCTGTGTGACATACCAGTGTGTTGAGCAGAAGCGCAGTACTGATAATGCTACAAATCGCACTACTCCATATGATGCTATAATGGCAGCACTCATAGTTGCATTAAAAGTCAAGCCTGTTTCTGTGTGACATACCAGTGTGCTGAGCAGAAGTGCAGTACTGATAACGCTACAAATCGCACTACTCCCTGTATGATGCTATAATGGCTGCACTCACGGTTGCATTAAGAATCAAGCCTGTTTCTGATGACAGTCCAATGGCCAGTGTGCTGAACAGAATTGTAGTGTTATGCTACGAATGGTATTCTGTTGTAAGTAGTCGCAATATACTAGTATCTGATCGCAGATTTATGCCTCCGTGGTAACCCGATATACTAGTGACATGCCGATCCCAAAAGTGGTATGCTGGGAATACAGCATTCCAGCGTCATACGTGAGTGGCAGTCGTAGTACAGGTGTGATGCTGATAGCAGAAGACCTGCTGTAAATGGCATCCAATGTTGTGTTATAATCACAGTGACGCTAATAATCCAGCCTCTTTCTGTGTGACATACCAGTAGGCTGAGCAGAAGTACAGTAGTAGTGCAGTGTTATGCTACGGTGTTCTGTTATGAGTAGTCGCAAAATACTAGTAACTGATGGTAGCAGATCGACGCTGCAGTATTACATTACGAGTTACATGCTGAGAACTGCATTACTCCCAGTGCAGTCGCAATATAGTATGTTAATGTGAGTAAAGTGATACTGAATGGCAGCACCCAGTGGTATGCTACAAGTGGCAGTACTATACTGATGAAGTGATATACCACAATACAGGCGTGCTATACTGATGGAGTGACATACTCATCCAGGCGTGCCATACTGATGAAGTGACATACTCCCATCCAGGCTACACTGATGAAGTGACATACTCATCCAGGCGTGCCATACTGATGAAGTGACACGCTACCATCCAGGCATGTCAAACTAATGAAGTGACATACTCATCCAGGCTACACTGATGAAGTGACATACTCCCATCCAAGCCATACCATCCAGGTGCTAATAAATATATACTACATTAGGAAGCGGGCTGGGACTCCGGGGTGTTGGATCTTTCCCACTCGCTTTCGGCCAGTTTGTTCCACAAGCGGGCCTTCCTGAGCCACCTCCTCTTCTCAAAAGCGTCTGATATCCTGTCCATCAGCATGGCCGTTTCTGCAGGCTGCTGACCCGAGCCAAACACCGGATCGATCTCAATTAGTGCAGTGGAGAGCAAACCTGCCGCCAGCAGCTGGTCACCGCTCTCCACCAGACACCCGCAGACCAGCAGCACGCACCTTAGGAAATGGCCGGGCAGATTGATCCGCGAATTGTACGTGTACAGCGCCGTGTCCACGGCAGCACCGACATCGCCCCGTCGCAGCATGGCCGTGGTGATAGCAGACATTTCACAGCACCCACCGAGATGGGCCCACTTCTGCTCCGTGTGGAACGGTTTCCGTAGAGAGTCGTACGCACTCTGCGCCAGCCGGTAGTCCTTGAGCATGAAGGCCACGTCGGCGAGCCGTCGCATTTGCATGTCGACAGCCGAGGCAGCCGAGCTTCGCAGCACCCCGCCACCGGTAAACGGATCGTTGTTTTTACGGGGCGCAGGAATGGACGCCACATGCGGCTGCATTTCCGCACAGGCGTCGAAAAACACGTTGTATTCAGGCCGAGGAGGGCCGCTGTGCACCAGTTTCTTGAGCAGTTTCCCGAACCCGAAGCCACTGGAGTTGCCTCGCGCATTGCCAGTCAGCTGCCAGTCCCGAACAACCCGCTCCATGAACGGGTACACGGATTGGGTGGCCGTATTGTGGGTTGCACGCTCCAGCTCGTCGGTGCCAAAACCGCTCAATCGCAGGCAGTGTGGGCCGAACTGGCTGGCCACGGTTTCGTAGTCCTCAGCACTGTTGGTGCTGTTGTCGTTCTGGATGTACCACACGCAACGGAGGAAGTCTGGGCTGGTGCTGGCAGGGCACTCGGCGTAGCTCTGCTGGTACATCTGGGTGAGTGCACTGATGGGTGACGGGTTGCTGCTGCTCACCGCGAGGACACAGGCAATGGGATGACCGAATGTCTCGAAGGGCTGGGCCTCAGCAGGGCGTAGAGTCGCGTTGACGAGCTGCTCCATGATTGCGGGCTGGAAGTCGGCATTGGACACCGAGCCTCGGGTATTCTTCACGAGGGTTTCCACATCTATGCTTGCTTGGGTCCCGTCGCTGTCGAATACCTGTGCTGCGGTGCACAGCCGGACGTTGCAGCCGCCTTCCGCTCGAATGATGCCGTTATGCTGTAAATGCGGGTGCTGGTACAGCGTATCCTGGCACTCAGGGCTGGCCAGCACCATAACCGTGGGCACAAAGGAGTTCTCCACCACAGACTCCATGGATAGCAGCACAGGCCGATCGGTGTCCTGTATAGGTGGATGGACTGCGGACAGTGGATATGGGCGGTGGGGCTGCACGTACGGCGTGCCTTATCACGCCCATTCCTACTGCGCGTATCGTGGCGTGCAGCACTGATGCGTAGTGTAATAGTTCATAGCGGTCACCCAGGTGGGTCAAATGCGAGTGGACGCACGCCTACAAATAGATTATACTTAACTTACGGCTTAACTTTTGGTCAACCCAGATGGGTCAAATGCGAGTGGACGCACACGATAATGCCTACAAATAGATTTACAAACTTACGGCTTAACTATTGGTCTACCGGTGCTGCTGTAGATGTTCATATCACTTTATTAGCAGTAGTGAGAGTTGTAATTGGTCAAGGTCGGAAGATTCTATAATATATAATAGTTTCCTCGCTTCATTCCCTATAGGGTGTTGGGTCTTACACTTGTTCAAGTTAATTCTACTCTTTCGGGAAATGATTGATGAACCTAGTTTAATCTGAACTAAGCCGGCATTTGTTCAATTTTTCCACTCACGGGGATGTGCATACCTAGTTTAATCTGAACTAAGCCGGCATTTGTTCAACTTTTCCACTCACGGGAATGTCGGACTAATATGGTCAACTGACGTTGAATCGCCCTTATGTATTAGGCAGAAATGGATGATAAGTAAAATAAGAAAATACAAAAAATATTAGATTTGAATTAGTTGCTGCTGCTCTTATATTTGCTGCTACACACACTTACATCTGTTCGCTACTCCCAGCCTTGGAGCGGGGAGCACGGGGTAAGTGCATCACGGGGCCAGGATGGACTGCGGCACTCGCGCTGGGGTGCTTTGAGGCGCGCATGTGGTTAGGAAGCCACATCCCCGTCAGCAATCTCGTGTACGGATAACTAATGCTAGGAGTGGCCTTTGCAGCGCTTGCAGCCCCGGCACAAGCTTGGTATCTTCCCGGAATCGCGCCCACGGACTACATTGAGGGCGACACGGTGCCCGTGCTCGTGAACCGCCTCACCAGCAGGTACAGGGGGGTCCAAGGCGGGGCTGCGGTTGGTCTCGACTACTACAGCCACCATCTCAAACACTGCGAGCCCGAGGGCGGCAAGAAGCCCAAGGGCGGGTCTCTCGGCTCGATCCTCTTCGGCGACCGCATCTACACCTCTCCCATCAACGTGGAGATGCTGAAGGACGAGGAGTGCCACGTCATCTGCACCACCGAGTACGGCGCCCAGGACGCGGAGTTCATCACCAACAAGGTCGTCCGGGGCTACATGCACCATTGGCTCATCGACGGCCTGCCTGTCTCGGGCATTGCTGCGGACGGGGAGCCCGAGAGCGACACCGGGTTCTACCTGGGAGTGCCCAAGCAGACCGAGGAAAACGACCACGACGAGGTCGTGCTGTACAACCACTACGACATCACGATTGACTACCACTACAATCAGAACGCGCAGAAGTACCGGGTTGTGGGTGCGTCTGTGAAGCCCACGAGCATCGGGTCTGCAGGCAGCGACGACTACAAGTGCAGCACGGCAGACCCCGCAGACCTGCAGTACATGAAGTCGGACGTCGTGGGCTCCGTGCCGGTCACCTACAGCTACTCTGTGCATTGGAGGGCCAGCGACACGCCGTGGGCCACGCGCTGGGACCACTACCTGAAGGTCAAGGAGCCCGTGGTCAACTGGTTTGCGCTGGTCAACACCACCATGCTTGTGTTCAGCCTGTGTGTGTTCTGCGGGCTGATGCTGACGCGCATGCTGCGCAAGGACATTGCCCAGTACAACAGCGTCGATCTGTCGAGTGAAGACATTCCAGACGAGGTTGGCTGGAAGCTCGTGGCCGGCGACATCTTCCGTCCTCCGCAGCACGTGCAGCTGTTTGCCCTTGGCTGTGGCTCCGGAGCGCAGATCATGGCCACCTTCCTGGCCACGCTGACTCTGGCTGCACTGGGCTTCCTTTCGCCTGCAAATCGCGGCTCCTTCACCACTGCACTGCTGCTGCTGAACACCGTGCTGGGCGGTGTTGGTGGATACGTCAGTGCCGTGGTGTACAAGACATGGGGTGGCCAGCAGTGGAAGATCAACCTGATCCTCACGCCGCTGGTGCTTCCTGCGTTGATGTTTGCGCTGTTCTTCATCACCAATCTGCTGCTGATCATCAACGACGCCTCGGGAGCCGTTCCTGCGGGCAGCATGATCGTGCTGATTCTGATCTGGGGCGGTATCAGCGTTCCTCTGTCGTTTGTCTGCGGGTTCGTGGGCTTCAAGCGCGCGGTGCCGTACCCTCCGACGGTTCGAGTCAACCAGATTCCACGCCAGGTGCCTCCGCAGCCGTGGTACCTGAGGAGCGTGCCTCTGCTGCTGATCGGAGGCATCATCCCGTACATGGCGGTGTCGCTGCAGCTGCGGTACATCCTGTCTGCGATCTGGTTCCAGAGCATCTACTACATGTTTGGCTTCCTGTTCGCGTCGGTGTGGGCCATGGTGCTGCTGAGCATTGCCTCGTGTCTCCTGGCGATGTACTTCACGCTGGTGTCGGAAGACTACCGCTGGCAATGGCGCTCCTTCTGCGTTGCGGGCTCCCCGGCCATCTACATCTACCTGTATTCGTGCTACTACATGTTGTTCAACTTGTCGCTGAAGAGCTTCACCGGAAGCCTCGTCTACATGGTGTACACCTCCTTGGTCAGTCTTCTGTGCTTCCTTGGCTTGGGTAGCATTGGGTCCATCTGCTCGTACCTGCTGGTCCGCAAGATCTATCAGTCCATCAAGATGGATTAGGAGCTCAAAAAGGCGACCTCACGGTAGCCAACAGTATTAGCCAGTGGTATTAGCCAGTGGTATTAGCCAGTGGTATTAGCGGATACTAGCATGAACTGGATTGGAAACGATGTGGTCACAGATAAACAGCGATCCTAGTCTGAATGGCGGCTCGAGCCTATATGCCATTGATGAGCCAACTGGTGGTTCAGAGCCCAAATGCCATTGATAAGTCAGACTATCAACTGGTGGTTTAGAGCCCAAATGTCATTGATGAGCCAAATTGTCAACTGGTGGTTCAGAGCCCACATGCCATTGATAAGCCAGTCAACAGGGTGGTTCAGATTATCAGCTGGGTGGTTCAGAGCCCACATGATGCCATTGATTAACTGGTCAACTGGGTGGTTTATCGATAGACCCGAATTGCAGCCCATATGCTCACCGTTGATTAGCTAGATTTTCAACTGAGTGGTTTATCACTGAAGCCCACATGCAGCCCACATGCCCACCATTGATTAGCCAGGGTGGTTTACCATTGCCCAAATGCAGCCCACATGCTCGCCTTTATCAAATAGGCCAGGTGGTTCAAGGCCCAAATGGCAGCCCGAGCCCACATGATCACCGTTGATCAACTAGGTGGTTATCACTAATCAAAGGCAGCCGTCCAAGTCCAAATAGCTTATCACCGGTTATGTCAACTAAATCACCTATGTCAACTAACGGTTATCAAATCAAAGGTAGCCGTCCAAATAGTGCTTATCACTGGTTTATGTCAACTAAATCGCCTATGTGAACACCGATGTGCTTATCGCTGAGGTCCAAATAGCCTATGTGAACACTGATGTGCTTATCACTGATGTCCAGATAGCCTATGTGAACACCGATGTGCTTATCACTGACCAAATAGCCTATGTGAACACCGATGTGCTTATGTCCAAATAGCCTAAATATCATACACAGTTACATTTTATCCTGCGGTGCTAACCAGCGTCAAATATCGGTATGTACGCCGACGTATATGCATTCCACACACAGAACACGCAGGCCGATGACATGTGCCAAGGAAGCGAGTGTGACAGGAGGGTGACATGCATACCTGATGAAGCGGTTAGGTTATGTAAATTAGTCGCGGCATCTCTCTATCCTAACGGACTGGTGGCCATGGATAGAGTCATAGAGCTTCTTCGAAGCGGGCAAATAATACCGGAGTCGGTGGTCTCGCAGGTATGCTGCCTTGCTGAGGAAATCCTGATGAACGACAACAATATCCTGGTGGTCCCGACCCCCGTCACCATATGCGGGGACATACACGGGCAGCTCGAAGACCTGTTTACTCTATTCGAAACGGGCGGGGAGTGTCCGTCCACCAGGTACCTGTTCATGGGGGACTTCGTAGACCGGGGATTCTACTCCGTGGAGACGTTTCTGCTGCTCATGTGCTTGAAAGTGCGGTACCCGGATCGGATATACCTGATTCGCGGAAACCACGAATCGCGCACGATCTCGCAGAGCTACGGCTTCTACGACGAGTGCATGCGCAAGTACGGCACGGCAGGGGTGTGGCGAATGTGCTGCGAGGTGTTCGACCACCTTGCGATCGGAGCCATGATTGGAGGCCGCAGAGGCGTGTTCTGCGTGCACGGCGGTCTGAGCCCGGTCATTAATAGCATCGACGAGATCCGCAGCATAGACAGAAAGCAGGAGGTGCCGCACGAAGGCCCGATGTGCGACCTGCTGTGGTCCGATCCAGACGAGAACCTGGTGCCTCCCGATCCGGACTGGGCGGTGTCCACTAGAGGGGCTGGCTTCCTGTTTAGTGGGTCTGCGGTGTCCCAGTTCCACCACGTAAACGGCACCTCCCTGATCGCACGCGCCCACCAGCTCGTGTACGACGGCTACAACGAGATGTTCGACAACCAGCTGGTCACGGTGTGGAGTGCCCCGAACTACTGCTACCGCTGTGGCAATGCGGCCTCGGTGATGGAGCTCGACGACGAGCTGCGACGGACGTTCAAGGTGTTCGAGGCGATCGAGCGGCCCCGAGACGACAGCGTGCTGCCGATGAAATTCCCCCCTCCCGACTACTTTCTATGACGCGGGCGTCATGTGTTTATGAAATTGTATAATGTGCTTCCATAACGAACTTTACGGCTACGTATTTGGCTTAATTACGGCAGTGGCCCGGCTCGAGCAGCCGGCCGGATCAATCACAACGAGGCACAACCCTGCTGGGGTAACTCCCAAATCGTATAGCCTGGGGCAGCCACGCGGGTTAGTAAACCCCCAGCCCAGCTGTGCTATGCACGTCCAGGCTGCTTCGCGGCAGTTGTCGGAGCAGCGCTGATGATCTGATGACTAAACCGTTCCCGATTAGGTGACTACTGATACCTTCGCACCGCAGCCCCCTGCGCGAATTCCAGCTACACATTGAACGCACCCGACCCCATGAAGTACTGTGAGAAGCCGGTACTGACCGAGCTAGGTCGCCAATTGTCGGACGTGGTCGCCGACACCTACGTCAACGTGGGCCTGGAGCTGTACACGACCAAGCCTGCATCCAGCGATAAGCGGCTGATCCGAGTGCTGGACCAGCAGCTGAACGACAACTTCATCACCATGGAAAACACCTTTACCGGGAGCTACATCGACCCGCCGCAGCTGCTTTCCCCTCCCGTGTCGAGCAGCGACAAGCTGAAGCCCAAGCAGGGAAGTGGGCCCCTTTCGGGCAGCAGCAACGCGGGCAGCGGCAGCTACACGGCCCCCGGAGGCGTGGTTAAGCGCAGAACGCATTCGACGCCCAGCGTCGCCCACTTCGCGGGCTCTCCCTTCGGATCTCTGGCCGAGGTGGGGAACATCAAGCAGTACGCCTACCTCATAGCTGCGCTCAACGCCAGCGATCCCGACCGCGACTTCAGCGCCTTGCAGCCCAGCAGTTTCCGGAGAATCTACACCGACGTGCTGAACCCCGTCCGCCAGACCATAGACGCACTGGGACTGAAAGCACCGCCCGGCCTCTGGCCCAGCATCGAAGAGGAGATCACGCCGGCTGAGTGCAAGGTTTACTCTTTGGAGCTCCCGCAGCAGTTTCTGGAAGACGACGACTCGGGTATCTCGTGGTCAAAGATGTTTTTCTTCTTCAACAAGCGAAGAAAGCGTGTTTTGTTCATATACATGAACTCGCGGCCGGCCAGTTACCAGCGCGAAAGCAGCAGCGACAGTGACGCTGTTCTTGGAGAGCTCGATTAATGTAAATGAGGATACTTTTTGTCTCACGGACGCTAACCATGCCCAAGCTCCTTACCTCAGTGGACGCAGTCATCAACAGAGATTCAACTATAATACCCAATGTTCGTGGTTCTTCATATTCTATTTATAAAATCAATGCAATTTCATCAGTAGATGCATCCGTTATTTCTGTTGCTGCCCTACTACTAGACATGTTATGTCGTAATACTCTAGATCGCGATCCTAACTACTCAAGCTGTGTCAACTAGCACACCATAAGTTTCGGTGTAAGTGCATATGCGTCATTCAACGGTCTATGGTTCTACCAGAGGTAGCGTAGTGTTCTCATATAAAATTCTGTAGTATAGTGGGATATATTAACGATAATTGGTGCTAAGTTTCAGGTATAGCAATGGTAATATGTGTGAGTGTTTAAATGTCAGCTATTTCGAGCCAGCTTGGGTACTCGATGAATGCCACTACATCAGACTTTTCAATATAAATATTAACTACGGTTGGTACGGCCTGTTCTGTATATTCAGGTTTAAATTTGAGCCGTTTCCGGGCCCGGTATGTAGGCGTAATGTTGAGTGCCACTACAAGAGACTTTTGAAATATATATTTTAGAATATATATATTACAATAATTGGAGCTATTCGTGCTATGTGCGTGAATTTAAAATTTCAGCTATTTCGGAACCAGCGTCGGGAAGCAGTTTGGGACCAGCTTTGGAGCCGGGTTGGTTACTCGATGAATGCCACTACTACAAGCTTTTCAATATATATATATTAAAATATATATATGACAACAATTGGAGCTATTCGTGCTATGTGCGTGGATTTAAAATTTCAGCTATTTCGGAACCAGCGTCGGGAAGCAGTTTGGGACCAGCTTTGGAACCGGCTGGGATCCAGCTTTGGAACCGGCTTGGGTTGGTACTCGATGAATGCCGCTACAACAGGCTTTTAGAATATATATTTTAATATATATATTAATGATAGTTGGTGCGACCTGTTCCGCATATCCAGAATTAAATTGGAGCTATTTCCGGGACCAACGTATTCGCCAGTTGTTGCTTGCATCACTCGATGAGTGCCACTACAACAGACTTTTATAATATATATATTTCAATATATATATTAGCAATATTGGTGTAACCTATGTCGTATATCCATGTTGAAAATTTGGGCTATTCCGGCCCCAGCATATTCGCCAGTGATATATTTAATGGTACCATCTGTGTGTGCGTATTCAAATTTGGGCCGTGACTCCGTCAGCATGCGATGTTCTACAAAGACTAGGATATTCAGTAGAACGCACTGTGTCCAGACTAGCACCATTATCATGAAAGTCCCCAGGGATGTATCATATAACTTCTGTGGATATAACTCTAGGTACGCTAGATCCCACTGCGCTCTATCCAGGTTACAGACTCTGCCCATAAAGTGTGTACCAGTCTGTGGACACTAGTACTCTGGGAATTCTGTGATCTACCTAGCATTACTGGATATAACTTTCGGTGCTCTACCAGCCTGTGTACTATCTAACATTCCACAGCTGTATGTGCATTCTGCAGCGGTATTGCATTCGCAGCTTTATTGCATTCCGCAGCTGTATTGCATTCTGAAGCTATTGCACCCTGAAGCTGTATTGCATTCGCAGCTTTATTGCATCCCGCAATTGCATCCCGCTATTGCATCCCCAATTGCATCCCCAATTGCATCCCCAATTGCATTCTGCTGTAACCGGATCCATAGATCGTATTATAAATAGTGGATATAAATAATGTTACAAGTACACCGCGAACTGCTTGCGGAGTTGCCGTTGAACCTGCGTTTTTTGCGCGCCGACAAACGTCTCCACGGTCACTTTGATGGCGCGCGTGACGTCCATGGACAGGACCTGCTGGCTGAGTCGCATACGTGCAAACGCCTGTGATAATCGCACAATGGACTCGAGGTGACGCACGGTGATGGGAATGGCGCCAGTGGCCAGCGACACCGCTCGCAGGTTCTGGTACAGCAGGCTGATGCGGTCCAGCTGGTTAGTGTCCGACAGCCGGGGGAAGACCTGGGTGCGGGCAACGTGGATTATATTACGCAGAACGCGCTGGCTGATGGGCCCCTGCACTCCCGAGTTGCCGTCCTGCTCTTCGTCCTGTTCGTCGGTAAAGTCATTAGTGCTGATCGCGGATCGCGCGTGCGCCTTGTCGTGGGAATCGATGACGAATCGGGCCAGCTCCTCGTCCCTGGCGGGGTTGACGATGTCCCGCACCACGCACAGCACGTCGAAGCGCGACAGAATGGGCTCAGTGAGATCGACGTTCTGTGCAAACGTCAGGCTGGCGTTGTACCGGCCTCCGTACGGATTGGCAGCCGCAACCACAGCGCAGCGCGCCTGCAGACTGGCCACGATGCCGGCCTTGGAAATAGAAATCGTCTGCTGCTCCATCGCCTCGTGGATGGACGTCCGGTCCGAGTCGTTCATCTTGTCGAACTCGTCGATCAGGCACACGCCCTTGTCGGCCAGCACCAGCGCACCGCCTTCCAGCGTCCACTCGCGGGTCACTGCATCACGACGCACACTGGCCGTCAAACCCACAGCGGAAGCACCCTGGCCAGTAGCGAACACCGCTCGTTTGGCCGTCTTCTCTGCGTACTTGAGCAGCTGCGACTTGGCCGTACCGGGATCACCCAGCAGCAGCACGTTGATGTCACCTCTTGTGACGGTCTTCTCGCTTTCCTGCGAGACACCACCGAACAGAGCCGCTGCAATGGCTGTTTTGGGGTGCGTGTGGCCGAAGATCGACGGCGCAATGGAGGCCACGATGTCGTCGACGATGTTCGCGGATCGACGCACGGTGTCCTTGGCCTCTGCCTCCTCTGCCTCGCTGAGACGGTCGCTGCCGTCGCGTCCGGACTTCGTTGTTACGTGGTTGGCCTCGATGATCGTCCTGAACACCGGGAAGCCGTTGCGTGCGTTCAGCGAGCCGTCGTAGGCGTTCTTGTAAATGCCGGTGATCTCCACGTCGTCGCCGGGCTTGGCACTGTCAATGAGGTCCCAGAGCAGAATGACGTCGCGCTGCCGGGGCAGCCGGCCTGCCGGCACCGACCCGGGGCTTTCCTGGATGGTTATGCGCTGGTAGTTGCGGTACACCGTTTTCTCGCTGTTGAGCACGAACGGGCCGTGGCTGCGGCAGTTGTGGCAGTACGTCACCGACACCTCCTGGTTCGAGTCCTGCACGTACGGGCCCAGGATCTGGCCACACTTGCGGCAGTCGAACTTGACGTACTTGAGCTGCGGGAACACGCCGGTGCGCCTCGTCACCACGCCGATCACGCGCACCAGCGTGTTCAGGTGCTGCTCGCGCAGGTCGCGCAGGCTCAGCGAAACCGGAAGCCCGGCAATGCGCACGTGGATCTCCGAGTGGATCTGCCGGTACATCGGGTAGACGAGCTCCACGGCCTGCATGGCCACGACGTCGAGGATCTTGAGCACCTCGGCGGGTGCGGCCACCAGGAAAGTGGTCAGCACGGCCCGGCTCGACGACAGATGCTCGTAGTCCACCACCAGGCTCTCTGCGTTCACCTCACCCAGCGCCGTGATGCGCGAGCCGTACACGGAGTGGCCGTTGGCGTCAGTGTACTCCACGAGGAAGTTCTTGAACTCGCGCGCGATCGTCAGGCTCACGACCTGCTGCGAAACCCACTCGGCAATGCTGCTGGCCTTGACGTCGCGCAGCTCATCGAGAGACAACGGCCGTGTACCCGGGTCGTCGTCGTCGCTGTCCATGTCGTCCGGTTCCTCGGCTGCAAAGCGCTCACGGTGGCGTCGACGGCTGGGCAGAGCGTCTCTTCCACGGCCACCCAGCCCGTCTACGTCGTCGTCCGAGTACATGCCGTCACCGTCGGCTCCAGCACCACGGCGCCCGAAATCGTCCAAAAAACGGCTGGATCCGGTGCTGCGGCTCCCCGACACCTGGTCGCGTCGGCTCAGCAGGTCGTCCACCACCCGGCGCGCGCCAATGTCGAGATCGGCGTGGCTGCCGGTGTCGTCTATCTGTTCGTCGTCCACGTCGTAGCGGTCCTGGACCTCGTCGGGCTCGTAGTCCATGGCCATGCCGTCGCCAAACAGGTCCACGCCCTCTTCTTCCTCGGCAGCCTCGTCGAGTCGGTCGATATCGTCGACCTCCTCCAGGTTCTCGCCGTCAACCTCGTCCTCGCGGTCAATTTCGGTAATTGCGTCCGCGCTGGGGTGTATTCTGTCGTCGTCCTCGAGATCGAACCGCGGAGGGGGCGACGACGGCAGCGACGGGGCGTTCGGCGAGCTGGGGATGTCGTCGCTGGACGCGTAGTGGTCTTCGGTCTCTCTGATGCCGCGCTTCCGGGGGCTTTCCTGCGGCGGTGCCATTTATAGTAAATGCGGTCCTGGGCTGCGCTTCCTGCCGACACGGTCCTGAAAGGTGTTCGGGGGTCGTTGTTTGGGACGTTGTTTTGGTTAGGAGGTGCAGTCCCACTTTCTTTTTTCTAATCTAACCTGCATAGTGGTTTCTTAGGTAAGCGGGCGCATCGCGGAGTCCTGCGGGTGCGACCTAACCGCAGTGTTCCGCTTTGGGCGCCAAGGGCCTCCCGGTAAACACCACGCCTAGCCCCGCGCATACGGCGAGTATTCCTCGGAGGTTTTCGGCGAGCTCATCATCGACGAGTTCGTGTACACCAGTGAATTCTGAGAGCTCTGCGACCCGACCCACCGCTCTGGCATGTACACCTCCTCGCCCTCGCTGAGCCCACCTTCGCCCATCTGCAGATGCACCACACCGGGTGGGGCAAGGCGCGACGCATGCAGGTACGCCCGCCTGGCTCCTGTCGCCAGGCTCTGTGGCCGGATCAGCATCAGCCGGCTGTCTATGTAGTCTGAGAGTGCGTAGCCCATGAACGGCTTCTTACGGTACTCAGACACGCCGGCGTCGCCCTCCACGAGCTCCTTCTGCCGGTCGAAGTGGTACACAGGCAGATCCGTGCTCGTGCGCGAGGAGTCGCGGACCTGGTTGGCGTACACGATGGCACAGCCGACCTCGAAGGCTACTTTCCTCAGACCCAGCTCATGTAGCGATTCCTGGGCCTCTCGGTGCCGCGAAGCCTCGCCTGCGTGGAGAACCGGGGTAATTGAGTCGATTATCACCACGGGTGGCTTGTCGCGCACGTACTTCAGTGACTTCAGCAGCACCCGCAGCGCGTCGCACGAACCCAGCTTTTTGAACCGTATCGTCCGCAGAACGTCGGTATCGCCGTGGTTTGCGGCCACAATGTCTTCCATCCGCTTGCATATGAGCTGCGGTGGGTCCTCAGTCAGACAGTACACCGTGCCAGGGTTGGCCAGGGCTATTTGGCTGCACAAACACGTCTTTCCAGAGCCGGCACTACCGAAAACCTCCGTCACCGTGCCGGGGAACAAGCCACCGCCGAGCAGCTCGTCTATGCACGCGACGCCAGTACTCAATGGCTCGGAGCTGCAGGTGTTGTGCCGTGGTGGTGGGATGCTCTTCAGGTATTCCTCGCGAAAGCGGGCGATTTCGACGACGCTGCGGTTCAGCTTGTGTGAGACGTCCGTATCCGGCATCGTCAGCACCTCCCACGGGTCCATGTCTGCCCTCTCGAAGGCATTAAGCAGCGACTCGAAGCGCTCCATGACGCGTTGGTGGGGTTAATTTAAACTAGGGCAGAGTTAGCATATATACATGTACCCACCACCGAACCTCCCCTCCTCCCGCACAGGATCACGGTGCGTGATCTGATCAGCTGCCACACGGTCCACATGTCGGAAGAAGTGTCGATTGAGCAGGTCCTTGCCGAGCAGCAGGCGCTGGAGGCGTCCGCACTGAAGAAATTCCCCTACGACCCCAGCAAATGCACGCTGTACATGGACATCGCGCCTCGGCAGCTGCTGTTCGCGTGCCTCACCTGCGCGCCTCACAACGCGATATGTTACTCGTGCGGGCTGCGATGCCACGCTGACCACGAGATAGTCGAATTGTACACGAAGCGGGCGTTCCGCTGCGATTGTGGCACCTCCAGGTTCTCCAGCCCGCGCAAGTGCGAGCTGCGGCCCACGGACGACGACGACTGGCCCAACAACGGCCTGGATTACTGCCACAACTTCAAGGGCACGTTCTGCACGTGCAAGGAGTCTGTCCACGACGAGAACTACGGCCAGAGTGCGATGTTCCAGTGCCTCGTGGGAACCAGGTGCGGCGAGGACTGGTTCCACGCCCGCTGTATAGCCGGGATTTCGAGGCAGGAGGAGGTGCAAAGGCAGCAGGCCAACGACTACGGTGACGACGAGGACAGCGACGAGTCTGGCGACGAGCTGGACAGCGTTTTTCCCGAACTGCCTGCCGATTTTGGCGCGCTCATCTGCCCACAGTGCATCGCAGACGTTCGCCAGCTGCAGCAGTCGGAGGCCGTGCTCTCGGAGGTCAACGGCTACGTGTTCCTGAAGCCGGAGTACGGCGAGATCATCTCGCAATCACCGACTCTGGCCAGACTGCTCCCGGAATTCCCGTTCCTCGACGGTCACGAGGAGAGCTACACTCCCGAACGAGACGAGGACCCCAGCTCGCTGCTGGAAGCAGGAGAGAAAATACTGAGGAGCATGCCGCACGAGGCTGTGGTGAACGGCCTGGAGAGATTCAACGAAATGCAGTCTGCGCTGGTGCAGTACGTCAAGGGCATCGCAGCAACCGGCCGTGCGGTCACGCGGGAAGACATCGAGCTATTTTTTAAAGAGGTTCTCTAACTAGTTACTACTATTGCGTCCTGGGCAATTGCGTTCTGGGCAATTGGCGTTCTAGGCAATGTTGGTGACGACGCTCTTGATGACGGTGTAGTCGTCGAACCCGAAGTTGGAGTTTTCGCGGCCGAATCCAGACTCCTTGATGCCACCAAACGGCAAGGCAACCTCGGTGATGATTCCGGTGTTGATGCCAACCATGCCGGTCTCAAGAGCCTCGGACACGCGGTAGGCACGCGCGACGTTGGAGGTGTAGAAGTACGATGCGAGACCAGCTGCGTTGTTGTTGGCCAACTCAATGACGTCCTCGTCAGTGTTGAACTTGGCGACGGCTGCCAACGGACCGAACGTCTCGTCAGAGAACACCTGCGCAACCTTGGGGTCCAGATCGGCGATCAGCGTGGGTGCGAAGAACAAAGGGCCCAGGTCGTCGCGGGGCTTACCGCCAGTGACAAGCCTGCCTGTCTCCAGAGCGTTGCTGACGTGCTGCTTGACCTTCTGCATGCTGCGCTCGTTGATCAGCGGACCCTGCGTGCTGTCGGGCTCGGTGGAGTGGCCTGGCTTCAGCCCAGCCACCGCCTTGCCGAACTTGGCCACAAACTCGTCGTAGATGCCGGCCTGCACAAAGAACCGGTTGGCACACACGCAGGTTTGGCCCGATCCGCGGAACTTGGAGGCCATGGCACCCTCCACGGCCTTGTCGACGTCGGCGTCGTCGAACACAATGAATGGCGCATTTCCACCGAGCTCGAACGACACCTTTTTGACGGTCGACGCCGACTGCTCCATCAGCAGCTTACCCACGTTGGTGCTGCCCGTGAAGCTGATTTTGGAAACCTTGCGGTTCTTCGTGAGCTCAGTCCCAACCTCCGCAATGTGGGTCTTTGTGGTGATGACGTTCAGCACACCGTCGGGAATGCCAGCCTCGTGTCCTAGCCAGATCATAGCCAGTGCTGACAACGGTGTGTCCTCCGCAGGCTTGATCACGGCAGTGCAGCCAGCACCAATTGCTGCACCTGCTTTGCGCGCCAGCATCAGCGAGGGGAAGTTCCACGGGGTGACAATACCGCACACGCCGACTGGCTGGCGGTACGACTGGATGCGCACAGCGGGGTTTTGCGAGGGAATCGTAGCCCCGTTGAAGTGTGGAGCCAATTCGCTGAACCACTCAAACGTCAGCGCAGACTGGAGCACCTCGCCCTTGGCCTCCACAAAGGGCTTGCCGTTCTCGAATGCCACGATCTGGGCCAGATCATCGGCGTTATCTTTAACCAATGCGCCCCAGCGACGCAGAAGATCGCTACGGTGACGAGCAGTCGTGAGCTTGAAGCTGCTGAATGCTTTGTGTGCCGCTTCAATGGCCTCAACGGTGTCTGTGCCAGTGCCGTCTGCCACACGGGTGATTTCGGCCTGGGTAGCCGGGTCTATGACGGGGAACGTAGAAGCTGCAGACTTCCATTTGCCATTGATCAGCAACTTGTTGAGCAGCAGATCCTTGCGTGCGAGTTTCAGAGCTTTCTCGGCAATCACCATTATGTTCAGAGTTGCTACAGTATGCCCGGTTTCGGTGGGTTTAGGCAAGTACCCTACCCGGTTATCTGTGCCTAATCGGATGCCTCCACGATTTATTAGCTAATCCACCCCACACCACCGCGGAACAGCAGACGATAAATATCAACCAATCGTATCGGTATATGAGGGATTCAAAATATGGGTATATGGAATAGCCAGTATACCATCTACACCAGACAGTAAAAATTATGAAAATATACTAGAAGTACGTAAAATATGGGTTTCAAAGTAGAGATATTCGAATGATGCGAAGAATTCATATGTTAGCTCATAGCGCCATAATGTTGTGCATGAGCTATACATTGATAGCACATACTACACAGGTGCCGCTTAGGCATATAAACCATTGAGTTAGCATGCGTATACTGGTGTTGTGTGTGTCAGAATGCAGATCGAAACGTGGTTTATGCCCAACAAGGCACCTTATTTTTATACGATTCGTAGATACTTATAACAAACATCCTGAACTAAGTTTGTAGAGCACACGAACCCAATCTACACTCAGCTCATATATAATAGCAAAGTGCTACGCGTGCATAGACCAATTATTCTATATGCTTAAAATACATCAACATCTACTGCACCCATAACTTGAAGAAATGAGGCAATCGCACATAATGATCTCGTCGTAGTCCGATACAATAGCCAAGTTTTACGCATCCATAGACGAACGTATATTATATGCTCAATGTACATCAACATGTACCGCACCCATAACTAGAAGAAATGAGGCAATCGCACATAACGAACTCGTCGTAGTCCGATACAATGTCCCTCTACTATGCTCCGCACATAACAGACTTATTCACTACACGGAGTGTATACGAGTCTATCTACTGGTGTAGTGGGGTGCATACCTACTATTTAAGCCCTGTGCTCATCAGCCATGCCATGGTATACAGAGTTTCCTGGCTGTTTCTGTTATATCCTTATCATATTAAACTTATAATTTGTAACCAATTTATCTATAGCATACAACTTAGTAGAGCCTAGTATAAATCTGTACATCTAAACGACATGGTATATGCTTTTCCATCGCCAATCATGTGTCCTATACCAATTAAACTGCAATGTAGATGCGTGCTATGGAGCTAATATCAAAATAGCCATTCATGAAGAAGTTTGTCCAGATACATAATGGAAATACGGGATACAGATACGAAATACAAGAAATGCGGCTCATATGATAGTAATGCTGGTATTTAAAGGAAAGACCAAATGTTCAGAGATTTAAAGAGTGAAGATCAGTTGGATTCGTTCTAGTCTAAGGTGCGAACATGCACCAATGCACCACCACGCTGAGCCGAGTGTACGCAGGCTGCGATCGTGGCATAATGCATGTATGCTTTTCGTGGAGTGCTAACCAACTTGGACTTATCGTTCGAATCCAGGACATCGCGCCAGTTCTCGAACTCGGCAACCACGCCATTCTGCTTATCGTCCGGTAAGTTGATCACCTCCTCCTTGGAATTGGCACCATCGGGTCCTTCGTAAACAGTTATTTTGGCGTCGAACCCCGACTTCTCGTACAGTAGGGATCCGTTACGACCAAACAGCTGGAACCTCAACACGGGGTTGGTGGCTGCACTGTAGCGTGATTGAGTGTACGTCCCAAAGACTTCGTTCTCATCCATGTTCAGTAAAGCAGACAAGGTGTCGACATCCCCAGACTCCTTTTTAGACTGGATTGTTCGGGCACTGACACTGCCTACAGGTCCCAATACTTCGGTAATCATGCCAAGGTCATGAACTCCAGCATCACTGAGGAATCCACCAATATGTACAGGAACTTGGCGCCACGTAGTCGTGTGGTATTGGGACAGTCTGAAGGGCCCCGAAGCCTGGAAGTTGAACATGTAGATGGGTCCAACCCGAGGCAGAAGCTCTCTCAATTTGGTAGTTCCATGGTGATAACACCAGTTCTCGAGAACCATCACGGGAATCGACGTAGACTCTGCCAGCTTGGCGATTTCGGCCGCATCCTCCAGGGAAGCTGCAATCGGTTTTTCGATCGAAATCGGCTTGTTAGCTGCCAGCGCTTCCTTTACTATCAGTAAGTTCTTGTCTACCGGAAGTAGTGCATCAATTGCTGTGATTTCCGGATCGTTCAGCAGATCCGAGAGCGTGTTGAACACTTTGACATCGTTCTTGGCTGCCTTGGCGAAGTCTTCCGCTTTTTTCATAGTATGGTTGTAGCAGCCCACGATTTCCAAACCATCGATTTGCTCAATTGATGGAAGGTGTTTTTGACTGGCAAAAATGCCCGTTCCGACTACTCCGATTTTCTGTACCATGTTGTGAGATGAATGGTTTCTAGGAACCCCGCAGGTCTAAGGTGCATTAGGGCTGTGTAAAACCAAACCGTTGGGCGGTTAGTGCGGTTAGTAAACGACGCCGAGGAATGACACTTCGGTATTCTCGTAAACGATGATTCCCCGGGAATCTATTTGGATCTATGCGCTATATATATTGCACCACTATTATTTAATACATAAAAATCTCATGCGTCCCTGCATGCAGTAGCACGCGGTAACACGCGATTCCACGCGATAACGCACCAGCTTGATTAGGCTGGATCGCCCTAACCGAGATGACAAGGTATAGCATACTCAAGAGAGCCATGAGTTCGTACAAGCAATTCCCAGTGATTAAAGATTCTGATTTCCCTTCCAAACCGGGAAAACTCCTGAACGAGTGGTTTAATGACGCCAAGGAAGCTGGCCTCCCATTACCGACAGTAGGAAGCCTCGCCACTGCATCATTACCGTCAGGCAGAGTTACCAACCGTATGGTCAATTTCCGGTATGCTGACGAGGATTCCTCGCTATCGGTGTATTCCGATTTTGCTGGGAGCAGGAAGGCCCAGGATCTGAAATCAAACGACAAAGTGGCAGTCGTCTTTTACTGGCAGCAACTCAACCGCAGCGTGAGAGTAGAGGGTGAACTGGTCTTTATGACCAAGGAAGAGTCCCTGCCTGCCTTCGAAACCAAACCTAAGCAGTTCAAGGCCAGTGTTTTAATGGGCCAGCAGAGCAAACCTGTACCCCAGGGCCGGGAATACTTGCAGTCGAGGCTCGAGGACTTAGTCAATACCCCGGAAGAAGACCTCACTATTCCTGATTGGTGGTTTGGTGCTCGTTTGGTTCCGAGTTGGATTGAATTCTGGCAGGGGAACCCTGACCGGATCAGCGATCGTCTAGAGTATTCACTAGAGAACAATCAGTGGAAGGTCCAAAGAATAGGCCCTTGAACTGCGCAACTACATAAAGCATACGAGTATATAGATTTTTGGGTATTCATGCATGCATATGAGTATGTAAAATACATACACTAGTACACGAATAGATGCAGATATGCAAGAATGCTACAACTGGGTCTCTTCGATTTCACTACCTGCAGAAAGTGGCGGAATTCCCCTCAAGAGGTCCGCCGGTTGCAGTTTCCCAGCAAGACACTCCTTTATTGATTGCACGAAAGCCGCTCTAGCACGTCTTGCCTCGACAATTGACTCAAACTCTTCCGACTTTTTATAGGCTGCGTGGAGTATTTCTTGCGGCAGACCAGCTAGACGGGCAACGTTTATTCCGTACGAGCGAGAGGCTGCATGCGGCACAGTTTTATACAAAAATGTTACCTCGTCATCGGTTTCAGCACAGTCCATAGACCAGTTCTGTACCAGATTTGTCGGGAAGTCCTTGCTTGCCTCGCATAACCACGGGTAATGAGTGATGAACAGCGTGAATGCCTTCACATCCTCGATCATGTAGCGTAGCACCGCATCAGCGATTGCCACGCCATCCATGGTGGATGTTCCACGCCCCACCTCATCGAGAATAACCAATGATCGGGGTGTTGCTCGAGATAAAATAGCCGAGCATTCCTTCAGTTCCACCATGAAAGTGGATTCTCCACGCATCAAGTTGTCAAATGCCCCCATTCGCGTGAACACAGCATCCATAATAGAGATACGTGCCGAGCTTGCGGGTACATAGCATCCGATCTGGGCCATTATCACCAGCAGTGCCACTTGCCGCACAAACGACGACTTACCACCCATGTTTGCTCCAGTGATTATCATCACTCGATTGTTGCTCGCATACATATTCACAGAATTTGGCACAAACCCGGTTAGCATGAGCTGCTCTAGCATGGGGTGTCTACCATCCTCGATCTCCAAGCAAGGCTGATCTACCAGATCGGGCTTGACGTAGTTGGGTCGCGAAGACACATTTGCCAAAGAGAACAGACAGTCTAGTATAGCCAACGAAGAGACGCAGGAACGGAGTTTGTCAAAGTAGTTGTCGGCGATCATTTTGACGAAACAGTCGTATGCTTGCTGGGCAATCAGCAATTGCTTTTCCAACAATGGCTTTAAGATTTTGGTCTTTTCAATGCTAACGGGTGACCAGAACCGCACTTCAGACGTAATGGCACCCTGCCGACGCCAGGACGCAGGAACTTTAGACGCTTCTTTTTTCGGTACACCGATTACGAAAGTGTCTTCTTCACCCAGGGCATTGGCCTGCTTTAGATTAATCCCAAGCTTTCGGGACTCTTCTTCCAAGTACTTAGTGAAAGAAGAACGGCAGACGTCTATCTGTAAGTTAATATCTTCCAGGACTTCAAAATCGCTGTTCAGCTGAGAGCTCACCTCCTCAGCCTCTATTTCCGAGTAATTGTTCTCAGAGGAATGGAAATATTCAGTGATGTTGATCACACCCTCGTGGTTACCGCGCACCTTGGTATTGTTGATGCGCTTCAGCAAAGGCAAAATGATCGCACGTAATGGTAGCAGACTCTCGAGCAGTGGCTGGATTAGTGGACTCTTGATCTTAGCTGCTTTCAACTGCGGTTCCGTCATGCTATTGACAACGACGTTGAAGAAAAAGAGGTACCAATACAGCTGTTTTGGCTGTATTCGGTTGTGATATATCTGCAAAGTATACCGCTCGAGATCTGGCAGCCTGCGCAAGGCAGCCTGAAGCGACGAGAAAACAGTAGACTTCTCATTGTCAGCGTCCATTATTTCTTCCATTGCCTCTATGCGTTCATTCAATAAGCCTCGGTCCAGCAGAGGCTTACCGATCCAATTGCGGAGAAGACGCTTTCCAAATGGTGTTTTTGTGCTATCCAGTGCCCAGAACAGCGAACCCAGCGGCTCTCTGGTAGTTTGGTTTTCGTAGATCTCCAATGAATTTAATGTATCACCGTTCAGGTACATGTACGATTTGAGTGAGAACGGTTTAATATCAAGACTGAGTGCTCTACTAAGGTTGAATTCGCCCAAGTATCGTCTCAAAGCATACCAGCACTGCTTTAGATCTGGATCTTCTGCAATGACTTCGGGAGTTCTAGCTTCAGCAGGGCTTTCTTCAGCATCTTCCTCATTCTCATGTACGACTACCACGCGCACGTCAAGCGAATTCACCAACCGCTTGGCCACACCCTGCAGTTGTCCCCCAACCAGCAGTATTTCACTGGGTTGGATATGCATGAGCCTAGTCTCTAGCTCCATTGCCATGTTCGAATCATCAAACTTATCAAACACAGCATCACCTGTAGCAGGCTGCACTCCGACTAAGGACATAGCAGTTGCAGTTTGCTTCAACGCAAGCACATGCCCCGATACAGGGCTTGAGGCAGTAAGCTCTTCTACCAGAGTACCCTTTGTGTAGGTGGCCGTGACCTCTCTTCTGAAGGGGCCCTTTTTGTTGCTGCTCTGAGCCTTGAGAGCAGATGTTTCAAGCTGCTTGGCAACGGCAACTTTGAGACCCTGCATCACCAGTTTTTCCACATAAAATGGCAGCCGCTCCACTGGAAAGGTTAGGCTAGCAAACCTGTCGTAAAGACCGTCTTCGATTTCATTGTGGTCATCCAGCCCTCGCCAGCCTGAGATTGGCGACCGGCCAAGGAACCGCGCCACTCTGTATGCGTCCTCACCGAGAATCTGATACTTATACCCGTTCTGGATCATAAGGATCGCCTCTTCGTTCTGGCGTTTAAGCTCTATAAACTGCAAATCGTAGGGCTTCATCTGGCGACGGGCCGATTTGCTAGGCTTAGGCCCCAGAAAATGGTCTCTGAATGCATTCTGGTATTTTCGATCCGTCACAGGTGTTGATGTTTCATTGTTGCCTCGTGCGTAGTACTTGAGCCCGGGCTTCACAGGCTTTGCTGGCCCAGCTTTAGAGGCTGCCCTTGGTGCTGGTGCGGATTCATTAGGCTGGATTTCAGTAGATTTAGCCGATTGAAGTTCAGCAGATTTAGCCGACTGAAGTCCAGTAGTTTCACCTTTAGCTGGCTGCTCAGCTGGCAGTTCAGAGGCTGGTTTAGGCACAGGCAGCGCAGAAAGCCCAGTAGGTTCAGGTCCAGACTTGGATTGTTTCGACTTACCCTCGTCAGCATTTTGCACCGATTTGCGCTTCACTGGCGTGAAAAAACTGGTGATTGATCTCTGTTCGCTCATTCAGACGCGGAAACGCGTTACAATTTCAATTAAGAACAAGGCTAGGGTCCTTTGAGGACTGCTTTTCTACTACTACTATTTTCTTAGTTTAATATAGTAATATCATTATACTCATTAGCTGTACGTATTTTTGCCAACTCCAGTCTAAATAGGAACCTGGCTCTGGACATTGTGCTCCTTCTCCTCCTTCTCCTTCAACTCAGGCCAGGCAGCGTTGACCTTGACCGGATCGACCACGCCGAAAACGATGTCGAATACGTCCTGGAAGTGCTCGACAGGCCTAGCGTCCAGGCCGTTGCGGACCTGTTCGGGCAGATCCTCCCATTCCGCGCGGTTGTCGTGAGGGAAGATAATAGTCTTGGCACCAGCGGTCTTTGCAGCCACTGCCTTCTCGCGGAGCCCACCAATCTGCAGCACTTTGCCGGTCAACGACAACTCGCCGGTCATGGCCACCTCGTTATGCATAGGGAGATCCATAGCCAGCGACACCAAGGAGGTAGCGATCGTGATACCTGCACTGGGACCGTCCTTCTTCAAGGCGCCCTCGGGGAAGTGGGTGTGGATAACGGCATGGTCCAAGAAGTTGTTGCGCGGGAACTGCCTGGTCATGAACATACGCGCAAAGCTGTATGCGATCGAGGTGCTCTCACTCATGACGTCACCCAGCTGACCTGTGCGGGTGAAGCGAGGCTTGGACTTGCGCGAAAGCGGCTCCTGCAGCACCGATTCAATGAAAAGAGGCATTCCTCCGGCAGGAGACCACCCAAGGCCCATGGAAACACCCACAGGAAGAACCTCGTACAAGCGATCGGAGGTGTGGACCGGGGGACCCATGTACTGCTTGAGGTCATTGACGCCGATATTCAACTGGAACCTGCCAACTTTATCGTGCAATGGCTCCTCATCGGTGTTCTCAGCAGGCTCCTCGTTGGACTTATCAGCAGGCTTCTTCTGGTCTTTCTCAGCAAGCTTCTCCGGGCCCTTGTCAGCAGGCTTCTCCGGGCCCTTCTCAGCGGGCTCCTCAGTGTCCTCAACATTCTCAACAGACTCCACCGCGTCAACCGCTTCAGCAGAGTCCGCAGGATCAGTAGACCCCACAGCCTCAGCAGCCTCTTCACTAGGCACATCAGCACCAGCAGTCTTGGCTGAGGCCTCATGGTCGGTGGCCTTGTCGGTAGCCTTGGGAGCCTCAGTTGCCTTAGCAGCTCCAGACTCCAGCGATTCGTCAGAAACGAGGTTGATCGCAACCTTCCGGAAGATCTTTTCCAGGTTCTTGGAGAGTCCACGAACGCCTGCTTCACGCGTGTACTTTCTAATGAGGTTGTGGAGAGCCTCCCGATCAATGTTCACCTGGGCAGACGCCAATCCGGCTTCGCGCTGGGTCTTGGGAACCAAGTGGGACGTCGCAATTTCCACCTTCTCCTCCGGCAGGTAGCCAGGAACGTTGATGATCTCCATTCGGTCCATGAGAGGGGCAGGAATACCGTCCAGGTAGTTCGCAGTGCACAAAAACAGCACCCGCGACAGATCGATCGGCACCTCCAAGTAGGTATCCTGGAAGTTCTTGTTCTGCTCCGGGTCGAGAACCTCGAGCAAGGCCGCACTCGGAGATCCGTGAGCTCCACCGTGACCCAGTTTGTCAATCTCGTCGATCAGGATCACCGGGTTCTGGCTCTGGGTCTTCTTGAGGGCCTGGACAATGCGACCAGGCATGGCAGCTACGTAGGTTCTGCGGTGTCCCTTGATCTCACTGGCATCGTGCATGCCACCGACCGAGAAGCGCTCGAATTTGCGATTGAGGGCCTCAGCAATCGACTTGGCAATGGACGTCTTGCCCACGCCGGGAGGGCCCGACAAGCACACGATCTTGCCGTCCACGGTGCCGTTCAGCTTACCTACAGCCAGGAACTCGAGGATACGGTCCTTCACGTCCTTCATGCCGTAGTGCGAGCCATCGAGCAGCCTCGAGGCCTCCTTCAGGTCGAACCGGTCGTTGGTGAACTTCCCCCACGGCAGTGCAGACAGCCAGTCCAAGTACGACCTCACGGTGTTGTACTCGCCCGAGGTCGGCTCCAGCGACCGGAACTTGTTCAGCTCGTCATCGAAGGCGCGACGCACCTCCGGTGGCATCTCCACCTGGGCCACTCTGTCCAAGAACTTGTCGGCAGACTTGGACTTATCATCGCCGTCAATCCCAAGCTCTTTCTTGATGTACCGCAAATACTCGTTGAGAATCATTTCGCGGTTGCGCATATCCGTCTGGTTCTGGCTGTAGCGCGCAATGCCATCCTGCACCCTCAGGTACATGACCTCCTTGGACGCCAAATCGTAGACGGCCTGCAGACGTTTGAGCACGTTGGTCTCGCTGAGGATCTTCTGCAAAGCGTCGTTCTGGGGCAGCAGCGAGGCAGTGAAATCGGCGAGGAAATCGGGCTGGGTGAACACACCACCGGGGCTCTGAGGAACCAGAAGACTGAATTCATCAATGAGACGCTTGGCACCAGAGCTGCCAGTGGACAGTTCGTGCAGCAGGTCGATGATCCGCACACACAGCCTTTGGATCTCGTCGTTATTGACTGCGTACGGCTCGTTGGGCACTGCAGTCACGCCCTTCATGTACTGGACCGAAACGTGGTCCAGAGCCTCCTCAGAGTCCTTGGGGATGGAATCGGCAGGGCTTTCGACCGCAGCCTTGACGTTCTCAACCAGCTCGCCAATGCGGGCTCGGAACATCGGGAAAACCGCAGCGTGGGCAGAGTACTTGTCGGAGTTGGGAGCACGGCTTATGGAGATGTTGTCGAGCAAGCACACGCAGCCAATCTCATGCACATCGTCTAAATTAGTGACCAGCTGAGCCGCTTTAATGGGAGCCTTGCTCATGACTGCCAGCACGCGGTGGTCCCAGTTGGGGGTATCGTTCAGCTTTTTGATCACACCCATGAGATGTGAGTCACCCGTTACCAGGTAATTGGAGGTGCCTGGGTAGACGGGGCGGAACGGCAGCTGAATCGGCAACAGCCTCTCTTGCTTGGTGATGGGTGGAGAGTCACCGTCGGATTCCTCCAGCTGCTTGGGATTGAACATGTTGGACCGTTTTTCCCGCGAACGGCCCATCAGCGCTTTGCGTTTGAACTCAATCGAGTCTGGATTCCAGGAATCGCGCTCATCTGCGGGCTGGTTCTCGGTGGGTTTCTCGGTGGGTTTCTCGCCTGGCTTGCCCCCGTTCTGGGCCTCCACGTCACGCTTGGTCTGTTTGGGTTTGGCGGAGGACTTATTCTCTTTGCTGCTCTTGGAGCTCTTGGACTCCTTTGTGTCTTTTGGTTCCTTGGGCTCCTCATCGTCCTTCGGGTCCTTAGGGTCTTTGGGGCCCTTGAGCAAAGTGCGGGTGAAATTGAAATTCCTTCGCGGTGGTATTAGTGCCAGTGGTTGGTTGCGTGCGAAAAGAGCTCTAGAGGTGGCTCGAGAGCTCCTTAACGCCACTTTACACAAGTTCATTTGCACTAACGGTAACTTCCTGACTAACCCCTGCCTTCAATATATTGACAACGATGATCCGGGGAAAGGGCTAAGCCTGTCTTGCGATACTGGTACGAAACGCATGAGCTTTCAAATATGCCGCATTGAAAGGTACTGCATCAACTGCAACAGGTATAAATATAATTCAGCAAGATACCGAAGTGGTACCAATTGTAGCAGTGTATAGTGTGTTAGTGTATAGAGTGTTAGTGTATAGTGTATGCTAGTAGTGTATCTTATATGTTAGTGTATAGTTAGCAGTATAGGTAGCAGTTAGTCTAGTAGTACACTTGCAGTATACTAGTGATGTACTAATAGTGCACTTGGAGTATGTTAGTATTGTACTAACGATGCACTAACAGTATACTCACAGGGTACTTGCAGTGAGATAGTAATATATATACTAACAATACACTAATACTAAAATGTACTTGCAGTGTACTAACAGTGCGCTACAGTATACTACAGTGTTCTAGTAACTAGTAATGTACTAACAATGCACTAAACTTGCAGTATAAGTGCAGTGTACTAGCGACTAGTAACGTACCAACGATGCACTACCACTGGAGGAACGATGTAAATTAACAAAATATAAGTAAACTACCACATTCTGAGGGGGGCATCTTGCGGTAGAGTTGGAGCCTGCCAGTATCTACCGCAAGCCTCAGGGTCCCAGATAATGGGGCCTCGAATCTGCTTGGTCTGCTCTAAGTCGCAGCTATTAAAAGTATCAACGGAACATGCAGTTTGTTGCGACTCTGCAGAAACAAGTGAACCAGCACTTTTGCAGATGGGCGTAAATATGGGAGTGTTCCACATGTAGGCGTATGATTGAAGCCAAGGATGGCACTTGATATCCGGTAACGACATTCGCTTGGTCGGATTGCGGTCGAGCATACCGCTAATTAGGTCTTGCAGCGTGCTGCTGACGGTATCCGGGAATTCCAATGGGGCCGTACGGATGTTGCTATACTGTCTGGAGATTTCTTCCGGGGAAGTCCCAAAAAATAAGTGGTCATTAAACGGCAATTGGCCCACAACCATGGCATACAGAGTGATGCCCATTGCCCACACATCGGCCTTGCATGCATCGTAGGGGGCATCTGAAAGCATGACTTCAGGAGCGCAGTAAGTCAGCGAACCACACGAAGTGTTCACGAATGGGAATCCCTGACGCCCGAAGCACTCGCACATTTCAAAATCGGTGAGGATGATACTGCCATCTTTGCTAATAAGTATGTTTTCGGGCTTGATGTCGTGATGTACGAATGATCGAGTATGTAGAAAATCCACCACGCAAGTAAGCTCGGCAAACCACCTTTGGCACTGCTCTTCCCGACGGATCGCACCATTAAGCTGTAGAAAATGAAATAAGTCGCCTCCACGGGCCCACTCCATAACCAATCCCAGGTAGCTGTTATCGATAACAGCCTCCTGGATGCAAATAATGTGAGGATGACGGTGCTGATCTAGAAACTGCAGCTCCTTGCCTAATGCCTCGATGGTGTCACGAGTGATGCTTTCAAGAGGAATAAGTTTAATTGAGCAGGGTGACTTGTTTCTCCAGGCCAGCCTCACTTCGCCCAACCGGCCTTTTCCCAGAACACGATCGTACACAAACTCACCGATATGACGCTGCGTCTCTGTGTGTTTAGAACGCTTCATCCATTTAGATTTATGTTCGCTTTTGGCGACTGTAACAGGAATGTATTTAGAGATTTCATGGACCAATTCCCCTAAATATGCGAATTCTGCCATGCTATTTCTTGCGTATACAAAAGAGTAATAAAACTCTGGCGGAATATGTTATTAGGTTGATTCAAAGCGATGGATAACAGTGAAGAAACCACTGGCTTGATGTGTTATGGCTGTAAAAACAGTTATGAATACACACGTGTGCAGGAGTTACTTGTTACTCCACCATTATTCTAATGTTTGATTTTGCAACATATACCTGCATGATGGGTTAAGGCAATTCACTTTTAGGGTTAATGCACAGTGAAGACTACGGCATTATCGGGAGCAGTGGAGAGAATTATATGATTCTATCATGTATAAAAATTCTAGGAAATAAAATGCTGCAGTCTGAATGGCAGTATATATTTCAGCGTACTGACATTTTTTCCAAGCGCTCTGTTGTTTTTTGTTTATGTTATGTGCTGTCAAATATTGTTTTCTTAGCAAGGCTTCAAACTGACGTGTTTGCCTCTGAGGTTAGGTCGCAAGGTTACTGACTACGTTGACCGTTTCAGAAGATAACATATTTTTCAAGGCACCACCACAACCCTGTTTGGCTAACATTAAATGCGCTGGTACAAGCCCCAACATTGAACCGCTGACCAAGTACCAACGCAGTATAATTACGAATTTACGAATTCGCCGCCCCAAATTATCCACAATATACCCGTATAAAATAGTTTATAAAATTCCGCATTTTTTGTCACATGGAATGTAATATGGAATGTGAATATGTAATGTAGTGTGTACCATGTTTATAGCTCGTGTACACAAACATGCTGTACAGCGGTTAAAACCACCTATACACACGTGTACGCGTCTGGTTCTATTTATATACTACACATATATAATCATGTATGGAACACATATCGAGTCATACACTATAGAATCATGGCATACTTATAGAATCATATATAGCATAAACTTATGGAGTCATGGTACTCAATGCTATCATGTCAAATACATTTCGTACACGCACGCTACACATAACGAATAGACACACTCACGCATACCGTCCAGGTCAAGAACTTTATATGCTACACCATATATGAAATATACTTATAGAGTCATAACATACTAATAGCATCGTGGCATAATTATAGAATCATATATGGCATACAAATGAATAGTAATGGCAACGCTTACAGAATCATGGCACAAGCTTATATAGTCATAACATATGGTACTCAATGCTATCACTTATGTACATACCTGCGCACAAAGCTTGCACTCATAGTCTACCTCAAGAACTTTATAGGATAATACAATATATGCAATATAGAACATGCACCGATCTGGTCATACGTCATACGCAAGTGTGTCTATTTATGTACAATTAGGCTATCAGCAATACCGAAAACACTAAGATCCCCGCTTAAAAGCTTAGAGTTTATGAACGAGATTGCTGTTTGGGTCCCACGCTCAAGAATGAGGGCTCCCACTATAGCATGCACGGCCTTGGCCTTCACGAGAGGGGCACTGTTAGGTCCTGAGGGCTTGTAGAACATCGCAGGCTCCAGTCCCGCACGGTCACATACCACAGACAGTACCGGGGTCGAGGCCAGTATATCGACAGCGTTAGAGTTGATATTAAAGTTGTGGCCGTTTATCGTCGCATATTCGGATATGGGTGCATCTGCCTCGGCAGCCGCTCTAGAGGCCTGTAGTCTAAGCAGTTGTTGGCCCAAGATGGCTAGCTTTTCGTTGTAGGGAACTTTCCCGTGTGCAAACGACTTGTGCACCAAGCACTGCAGCAGAACGCTGTCACGAAGCACGAATTCGTCACCAAGGAGTTTCTTAAGCGGCGCTAAGGTTTCTGAAGTCCCAGGATAGCGCGTTCCATTGGGGGATGTCATGTACTCTTCGGGGTCCTTCTTCAAGCCCCTGCCGGGCGCGGCTGGCTTGGCAATAAATGCGATGCTTCGAGCACAACGGGGTGCCAGATATGGTGTCGTTGAGGCCAGCCGTCTCCAAGTAGCTAGCATCTTTCTTGCCCGTTGGAATCTAAATTTTTCAGGGTAGCTTGATTACTTACCAAAGTGGTTAGGATGCGCGTCTCCACTAACTGGGTGTAAACTCCGTAGGCCGCGGAAACTGCGAAGTGGAAGCCACGCGGGCTATATTTTCCCTCGCATCGCATTTTTCCCTCGCAATTGCGGATTTTGGATGATTCAACCGAGCCTGCCTGCGAGCCGGATCGTGTACACGATACGGCTAGCTTTTTCCAGTAACAGTTGCCTGACAAAAGATGTTCGCGGACGCTGCGAAGTGGAAGCCACGCGGCTTGTATTTTGTCTTGCGTCGTAATTTGCCTTGCGTCGTAATTTTCCCTCGCAATTGCGGGTTTTGGATAATTCAACCGAGCCTGCCTGTGAGCCGGACCGCACACGATACGGCTAGCCAGTAGCATTTGCCTGAACAAAATATGTTCGCGGACGCTGCAAAGTGGAAGCCACGCGGGTTTGAATTTTGCCTTGCGTCGTAATTTTCCATCGCAATTTTCCATCGCAATTGCGGGTTTTGGATAATTCAACCGAGCCTGCCTGTAAGACGGATCGCACACGATACGGCTAACTTTTTCCAGTAGCGGCTGCCTGAACAAAATATATTCTAAACCCCAAAAAAAATTCAGTATGGATTTGTTCAAATTGCTGGCTCGCGGAGCCAGTATCAATCAAAAGCAAAAGAAGGATATATCGAAATTCAGCGGCAAAACGGAAAAAACTAATAATGCGGTTGAAATTGACCAGCGTATCAACTTTTTCGCTTCTGGTGCGCAGAAGCGCCCGAAGACCCAGGCGAACAGCCAGGATGAGAAGCCACATATTCTGAAGATCACGAACCACGAAGAGGCGGCCGAGTACCGAAGAGCCAATAAAACGAAAGTCACCGGAGATCCGCCTCTCCCCATTGCCTCATTTAACGACCTCACCAGCCGGTACCAGCTGAGCCCGAAACTCAGACGGAACCTGGCCAAGATGGAATTTGAACTCCCCACCCCGATCCAGTCGGAGGCCATTCCCATTTTGCTGGAAGAGCACGATCTGCTGGCAGTCGCTCCCACCGGTTCGGGTAAAACATTGGCCTTTGTCACCCCGATTGTGCAGGCACTGATCAACAGCGACAGTGCCAGCGGTAGAAGCGGGCGCAAGGGCCCAATTGCACTAATTGTTTCACCTACTCGAGAACTGGCCGCGCAGATCTACGAGGTGGCTGCCCAGCTCAGCCGGGGAAGCGACCTGTCGGTGGCTATTCTCAACAAGAAGCAGCTGGCCAAGATGAGAAACAACAACGCAGGCAGCAAGCAGGTTGTGGACATCCTCATTTCCACGCCGCTGCGTCTGATCGAAGGCTTCAAGGAGTCACTTTTCACGCTGGACGGGGTGCAGTGGCTGGTGCTGGACGAGGCTGACAAGCTGCTGGGTGACGGCTTTGTAGAGCAGACAGACGAGATCATCGCCTCCTGCAACAACCAGCATATCGTCAAGGCGATGTTCAGTGCCACCATGCCCTCGCACGTCGAGGAGCTGGCCCGAACGGTGATGACCACGCAGCCCTGCCGTGTCATTGTAGGCCACAAGGAAGGTGCAGCGGAAACGGTGGAGCAGAAGCTTGTTTACTGCGGCTCGGAGGCCGGCAAGCTGACAGCCATTCGCCAGTCGCTGGTCGGTGGTGGCATCATCCCTCCCATCCTGGTGTTCGTGCAGAGCATCCAGCGTGCCAAGGCCCTGTTCCACGAGCTGCTGTACGACAAGGTGAACGTGGACGTGATCCACTCGGAGCTGTCGCAGAACCAGCGAGAGCGGGTGATCGACCAGTTTAAGAAGGGCGACATCTGGGTCCTGATCTGCACCGATGTGCTTGCTCGCGGTATCGACTTCCAGGGCATCAACCTGGTGATCAACTACGACGTTCCGCTGAGCGCTCAGTCGTACGTGCACCGAATCGGCCGAACGGGCCGTGCGGGACGCCAGGGCCAGGCCGTGACATACTACACAAACCAGGACGTGGAGACGCTGAGGCCCATCGTCAACGTGATGCGCCAGAGCGGCGTCGACGTCAGCGACTGGCTGGTCGCAGCCACCTCGAGCGGCAAGAAGCATAAGAAGGACCATGCGGTGAAGCGATCGGCCATCTCGACGGTTCCCAAAGTGGTTCAGCGGCAGAAGCGGCAGCACCAGCAAATGGTCGAGGCCAGCAAGAAACGGAAGAAAGAAAAAAACTAGCTGAAATATTTATTATTTACTTTTTTATGCAAATTACAGATTTCGATGCAGTTTTGTGAATTATGATAAGTGGGAAAATGAGCGGGTGGAGACGGCCTAAACGACGGAGGCCTTCTTGACGGGGTGGTTCGAGGTGTTGAGCAGCTGCGGGTGGTAGCTACCGACGAGATCCACCAGCTGGCCGAGCTCGGGGCTGTCGTTCAGCTCGTCCGGGAAGTCCTTGCGGTGGTCGACCACGACGTCGTACAGCGCGGTCTCGTTGAGGTGGAGCTGCGTGGCGTCTCCCAGCAGCTGGTACTGCGTGAGGCTGACGCGGTCGCAGGTTCCGTACTGCTCCAGACAATTAGGCACGTCCATGAGCTCCTGCGGGAAGCAGTAGACGTGGTTGGAGAACCGGTACAGCGCCAGGTAGTGGCTGCAGCTGTCCTTGAACTCCCAGATCCGGAGCTCGGCGTTGTAGCGCCACTGCTTATATACAGGGGAGCTGTACGTCTTGTACTCCCGCTTGAGCATCATCTCGTAGGCCGACGGGACCAGCGCCGGGTACCCTTCGAACAGCGTCCGTCGTATGCGGTTGAACGTTTTGAGCTGGTAGAAGTGGCGGTTCTTGCACGATATCATTATGCGCGCGGGGTTGTTGCGCGCCAGTCCCGTGATGTCGATGTACACGCCGTTCTCGACGTCCATGAACCGCGCATCGATCACGTTCCGCCCGTTTCCACGGCTGCGCTGCACGTAGTACGGATTCACGTCCAGCAGGTACTTGCGGTAGCCCTCGGTGGGGTGCTGGATCACCAGCGTGTGGTTGAAGTCCTTCGCCAGCCGGTCCAGCTCCATGATCGGCACCTGCACGTCGTGGTCGGCGTCCCACGGCATCGACAGCCCGTTCCAGTAGTGGCCCAGCAGCGAGCCGTGCGAGTACCAGTACACAATGCCGGCCTGCTCGGCGAACTGCTGCCACGCCCGCGCAATGGCGTGCAGAGCAGCCCTGTGCTCGTCGTGCGTCAATATCTCCTTGAAGAATCGCCAGTCGTAGTGCGAGCCGTAACCAGCAGGGTCCTCAGCGATGTTCACCTCGTGGAAGTGCTTCTCGCTGCGCACGATCTCCTGCATGGCTGCCTTGAGGGTGTGATTATGGCCCTCCAGCTCGCCCAATTCGATGCTGTCGACCTCCGGAGGCATCCACGTGAAGAGTTCCTCGGGGATTTCCGGGAAAACGAGCTCGGTGCGGTTCATGGTCTCAGCAGGGGCCTTGAGGCTCGAGACCAGCGGTGGTGACGGCTCCTGGTACTCGCTGGGATGAGCGTGGCCGAACTGGTGGTGCCTTTTATTGGCCTGCTTCGGGTGGACTTCGAAATGCTCGAGCTCCGTGGTTCTGAGCCCGTTAATAACGATGTTCTCGCCGTCTGCATCACCAGCAGGGTTTCCCAGCGCCACAATGCGGTGTGGAGCAGGCAGAGTTGTCTTGCAATACAGCTTGGCAATCATGGCGTTCTCCTGGGGAGACGTGTGGCCCTCGTGGGGCATGTCAGGCAGCTCCGTGCTGTTGAGGGCGCTCAGATAAGGATAGAGTTTAACATCGAGTTCTTCTCGGTAAAAAAGCACTGTTTTTTTAAGGTCAAGCCAGTCAGACCAATCAAAAAAAAAGGCTTTCCACTGCGAAGCTTCTCAACCAAGGGAGACACGTCCACGACGCGGTCCCAGGCGTAGTCGTCGGACTCCCCGAACGTGTAGGATTTGGCACGCTCGGCGTATTCCATGGCGTGCTCAATTAGGTCGATGGACGACTTTTCGCTGCGGTAGAAGCCGACGCCCAGCAACGCCAGGGCCGACAGAATGACGTAGCGAATCAGGGATTGTCTACGCATGTGCTTGGCGGTATCTGGATTATCTCAGGTGAAAGCGGCAATAATCAGTATATCACAAATACTCGGCAATGGGTGGATTGGTCCTTGGGAGGCGTACTTCGAATCCGTGTCTAATCTATACACCTGCCAAATTTGTGATAACCAGGTATATGCCTAGAATCTGAGTGGCCAGCAAGTTATGGCGCGACAGGACCAAGCTGCAGCTGTGCGATTAGGTAAGCGGGTAAAATACACTGCCACAGTTTGTTATTTTTGGTGGCACCCTGAGGAAGGGTTATGTACCACTTAGGGTTGCAGCTCCCCCTTGGTGGGTACCGCTCCGGTTAGAGTTATTCCGAGCCGAACAAGCGTCCGGAAATATCCTCGGTGCACCACGCGGCATGCATCGGTCGCCAGGCTTGACTGCCGCCCCACCGGCACAGAACCTCCACCCCCACGAACCAGCAGAATCTCCAAGATCGAAGGGTCCCCGCACCGACGGGGCCTAACCTTAGAATCCGCAGTTGTAACGGTAATCGAATAATGCATCCCACCGCAGCAGCAAATGCACGATATATATATCGTTGGGCGCAGCCCGTTTGTTCACGGAATGTTTCATATATATTAATGCGTGCACGGCAGTTGGCACGTCCGTCGCAGGCTGAAACGATGTAAAACATTCACGCACAGGGCGAAGGTTGGTGCAGTTGCATGCTGGGCTGGTGCATATGGGCAGATACAAACTAATCTAAACACCGCACCAACCCCGATAGATTAGAAATACAGTAGATTAGCAGGCCTGCCCTGATAAATGTTTCAGGGTCATGGTAAGCTGCATAAGGCGTGTGCAGCACCGGAAACGCTATTTGAGCTCGGGGCTGCGACTTAGTGCTGCGACCTAGCGCTGCTGGGTATTCTGCACGGTGGGAGCGAGTGGCAAATCGGCTGCCACCTCCGCATGTCTCTATGTAAAATCGATGCATACTTAAACAGAACAGACACTAGAAATTAATTAGAATCGTGGAACGTGCGGTTGTGGAGCCACTGCTTCACCATCGTAAGGGCCTCCTTTCCCTTATCGTGCGGAACCATGTGTCCAGCGCCGTAGATCTTCATCCAGCTCAGGTGCCCTGCAGACTTGGTCTCGCCTGCAGGCTGGCCGTCGACGCTCCACACGCTCAGCGGGTTGGCGTTGAACTCCGCGTGCCTCTCGTACCGTAATCGCTCCACCAGTCGGTACGCGCCAGGCCAGGAACAGATCCAGTCGAGGGCACCGTCGTAGAACAGCACATCGATGCCGGCGTCCAGCATGGCCAGCACGTCCGGGCCCTCATTAATGGTCATGTCCTGGGCCAAGGTGAAGTCGGAGCCCACAGAGTCGGAGCAGCCCACGAAATCGTCCACATCGGAGCCCACCGCCTTGATGACCTCCGGTTTGCGCAGATACTCCTCGATGCTGTTGATCTCCGGGTAGCACGAGTCGCCACAGTCGTCGGAGATGTCGTAGAAGTTGCGCCCGGTCTCCAGGTACGGCGTCTCCAGCTGCGCGCAGTACAGCTGGGCACCGGCACAAGTCAGGTAGTTCTGGTTGGAGTCGTAGCACATGTACAGCAGGCGCTCGCAATTGGGCACCTTCTCCCACAGGCTGTCGCACTGCTCGTCGCTGTAGATGCTGGGGTAGCCACCGTCACCGCAGGCCATGGCCACCATGCTGAAGGCCTGGATCGCGGGGTCGGTGATGGGGTTGCCGATGAGCGCCGAGCTGAGGTTGAACGAGCGCTCGGGGTGGTCCAGAATGGCCTTGCCGATCGCAGGCAGGTACTTACCACCGTAGCTCTCGCCGCTGATGTGGAACGGCAGTCCAGCGTACTGCGGCAGCGCGTCGAACAGGATCTCCAGGAACGAGTAGACGTCTTCGCCAGCAACCTTGGACTTGCTCACGCGCTGGCTGCTGTACGAGTAGCCCACGTTCACGGGCTGGTCCAGGAAGATGACCGTGGCCGCCTCGTTCCACGAGTAGGGATTGCGGTCCATGGTGAGGTTGGTGGTGATGCGCGACGGGCCCAATTCGAAGAACTCGCCCGTGGAAGACGAGCAGCCCGGGCCACCGTTGATCCACAGCAGCACGGGGTCTTCCTTGGGCTTATGGCGTGACTCGAACAGCCAGAAGAAGAAGTGCTTGTCCTCGTCCAGCACGTCGACGTATCCCGAGTACTGCTGGACGTCGTCGATCTGCAGCTCGGGGCCGGGGTCCTTGACGCGCAGCTCGTAGTTGGGGAACCGCTCGTGGGTATGCACGGTGAAGCCCTCCTTGCGGCTTGTTTTCAGCGGCGGGGGCTGCGTCTTCACGGGAGACGTGCCTGGCTGCAGCATAGCAAGCACCGTCTTGGGGTCGCGGGCCCAGGCGCCGTCCCAGGCCTCGCGAAGCAGCTCCAGCGACGACGCGGAGAGGTCCACGTCGCCGAAACTGCCCGGAAGCAGCTTGCGCGCGAGATCGAACCCGGTCTGCGAGTGCGCCGATCCAAAGATCGCCTGCTCAGCCGCAATTGCGGCCGTAGGGATCAGTAAGCTTGCCAGAATCATGTTGGCCGGGGTGTGTGAGGTGGGGTGCCGGCCTGCGGTGGGATATATATATTGGCGTTGAGGGCAAGGGCGATAGATAAGATATGTAGACGTATGAGGCAGCAAAATCCCAATTTCACGCTCGAGCTGGCGAGTGTCGCGCTACCGGCCCATTGCGTGCGGGAGGCCCCACTGGACGAATTTCCCGCCGGCTGGTGTCGGCGCGGTGGAGCTCTGGGAGCATGCAGCTGGGTGACACTCGCTGAGGTAAGCGGCGAGTTAACGGCCGCGAGGGCCACCCACACAGGGTACGGGCTCCCAGTTGGCCCAACCGCTGGCTTAGTACCCCACCCGCACACCTTCACACCAGACCCCTATTTTTTCACCACTCATACCACTGCATCGATGCTTCTTCGCCGTGCTGTAGGCTCCGCGCGTTCGTTCGCACCCATTATTCCCCGGCGATTTGCGTCGGTGACCGTCCGTGATGCCATCAACGAGGGTCTTGCCGAGGAGATGGAGCGCAACGAGAAAGTATTCCTCATGGGCGAGGAGGTCGGCCAGTACCAGGGCGCGTACAAGATCACGCGTGGCCTGCTGGACCGGTTCGGGGCCAAGCGAGTGATTGACACGCCCATCACGGAGATGGGCTTCACCGGACTGACGGTTGGCGCCGCCATGAACGGTCTCGTGCCCGTGTGCGAGTTCATGACCTTCAACTTCGCCATGCAGTCGATCGACCAGATCCTGAACTCGGCTGCCAAGACCCACTACATGTCCGGAGGCTCCACCGCCCCGATCAACATTGTTTTCCGTGGACCCAACGGTGCTGCCGCCTCGGTAGCGGCCCAGCACTCCCAGGACTACACCTCGTGGTACGGCAGCATTCCAGGCCTCAAGGTGCTGGCTCCCTGGAGCTCCGAGGACGCCAAGGGCCTGATCAAGGCTGCCTGCCGCGATCCCAACCCCACCGTGGTGCTCGAGAACGAGATGCTCTACGGTGACGCATTCGAGGTCAGCGACGCGTTCGCCAAGCCCGACTACGTCACGCCCATCGGCAAGGCCAAGATCGAGCGCGAGGGCAAGGACGCCACCATCGTCACCTACTCGCGCAACGTGGGTCTGTCGCTGCAGGCCGCTGAGGAGCTCAAGAAGGAGATTGGCGTGGACATCGAGGTCATCAACTTGCGTACCATCAAGCCAATTGACCTGGACACGATCGTCAGCTCCGTCAAGAAGACTGGCCGTGCTATTTCGGTCGACTCGTCCTTCCCTGCCTTCGGCTTCGGCTCGGAGCTGTGTGGCTTGATCATGGAGTCCGAGGCCTTCGACTACCTGGACTCGCCGGTTATCCGTGTCACTGGTGCCGACGTGCCCACGCCTTACTCCCGTCCCTTGGAGGCCATGGCTTTCCCCGAAGTTCCCATCATCAAAAACGCTGTGAAGAAGGCACTTTACATTGAGTAGGCTTTTTACGTTGATGCTCTGCATTGATGCTCTTGCGTTGAGACTCTGGCGTGAAGATTCTGGCGTGGAACTCTGGCGTGGACACTCTGGAATGGAGTATACTTTTACACTGAGTACGCTTACGGTTAGTACGCTCTTGCATTGAGTATGCTTTTACGCTTTTACGTGGAATAGACTCTCACCTTGAGTACTCTTTTACGTGGAGTAAGTTCTTGCGTTGAGTATATCACGTTGAGGCTCTGGCGTGGAGTACATTTTGTGGAGTAGAATACGTGGAATACGCCCTTACGTTCTTACATTGAGTAGACTCTTTACATTGAGTAGGCAGGTGGTGCTTAGCTATAGATCGCACTCTGTATATATTATCAATAGAAGCCGGCATTGTCCTGCAGTTGGCCATTGTGGCTGGGTGCTCCACCGTGAAATTCAACGCGGTAGTCGCGAGCCCGATATTGGTGAGTGGTTGGCAGAATGTGAGCTACGGCAATTCATGTGTGGTATTTGTATTGTTTTATCTCTGTAGCACTTGTGATTTATAGAGATAGTGCAGCAGTTACGACGGTAGCTTTACATTGCAGAGTTGCAGGCGTAGTGCTTTACCAAAGTGAATATCATTAATCCCATCACTTCCGATATCATACCTATACTAGGCAGGTCGAGCGGGTTGAGACAATCAGCGAAGTGGGACAATTAGCCAAGTGTATAGACAAAGTCAGGTACTAGTGATGAACTGTCGATACCATACTATACGTCTGTGCAATTCAAGTGCTAATCATGCTGAATGACACACCATGCTAACTATAACTGGAATCAATAATAATCACCATCTGGCATAGCCATTAAAGATAGTGAACCTATTGACATGCAAATATATTATTAGTACTAAGGCATATTCAACTATACATAATATGGTATTAAGTCAAACTGGCCTAATCCATTTTCCCATTATGCATTATTTGCATTTATATATGGTAATTTAATATTTGATAAACCAAGCTATGTGATATATCACGGTATACCTTGCTCTTCAGTATACCTTGCGATCCTTGCTATCCTATCCTTGTTCTACCATAGTGATACACCTGGCTATGTGATATACCGTTAGTGATATATCATGCTATGTGTGGTACAGCATGCAAACGCGGCACACAATTCAAGGGAATGTCAGAGCATACAGTACTAATGCTATATTCTAGTGCAAATCGAGCGTGATGACATCTGATACCAACAGTTAACGACTACATGATATACAAGTGCTATATTTTATCAGTGTGGTTTTTCTGGCCCATACGATATATACGTGTTATTTAAACCAATAATAGTCCCAGCATTACGGCGGTTACGATCAGAAGCTAGTTGTCATGCTCGATAATACACGATTCGTGTTTTACGTTACATATCATGCTTACAGGAGTCCGGTCTAATTCTAAGGTGCTTCCTGTGCCGATGGATCGTATGCTCTAAGTTACCCTGGACTTCCTCCAGGCACTGGCCGGAAGACTCTGGAGTTTGATCATTGCAGGGTGGATGTACATCACATAAAGCGCCAGGCCAATCAGCACACACCCAATATTCATCACGTAGTATCCGTCACGAACGACCGTGCACACGCCGTGTTCGTCACACTTGCTCTTAGTGAACCAGTCGACCCCCGAAAACACAATAGCTCGGGGCCACTGGCCACCGATGTTGCACAGAGTGTTCAGCACCGTCATGTACGTGCCACCGATCTCCGGGTCTGCGATTCGTGTATGGAACGCAGTGATGGAGACGGCTTGCACGGTGGAGAAAAACGAAGAAAGGACGTGTGCGACAATGATCAAGCACAAGAATGGCGTGGATACTTGGCCGCTGCGAGGGAAGCACAGCACCAGAAGCATCAGAATGCACGCACATCCAAGCCTGAGGACATAAGCCCACAGCCAAGGCTTCAGAGGGCGCGATCCGGTGGACCATTTAGCCGCGTAGTAGCCAAATATGATCTCGAAGGGGAAGTCGATCAGCACCACCAACGCCAGGTCCTCTTTACTGAGGCCGCGCTCCAGCAGCTTCAAGTTCGTCACAGAATCGGCAGCTTGGAACGCGATCTTGGCCACCAGATGCACGCAAATAAGCGACCCCATGCTCTTCAGCCGCAGCACATTGAGCATCTGGGTGTATATCTGGACCACGCTTTCGTCGAGGCTGGCTTGGCGCGGATCGGGCCGCCTTCCCCAGCACACAGCAGCTGTGGCTATCAAGAACAGTACTCCGCAAAGATACAGGTATTCTGGTAGGGTGACCAGCCCCCGCGTCATATCCGGCACCTTGCGAAAGTACTTATTGGCGAACTCCGGCGAGCTGAGAGCTAAAAACACGGTGAAACTCGTGAAGTACCCGCTATTGATTCCTATAGTCTGAGCGGTACTTGCATACGGCAGCGCCCGTTGGCTCAAAATGGTCAGCGACCACCCGTCCACGGCGATATCCTGCGTAGCACAGCCCATCACCAGCACACCGAACAGAAAAGTAATTTCGGGTAGTTTGGAGCCAGCCTCGGCCATTAATGCGTTGATTTTTGCTGCCAGTACAAATAGCACGCAGCAACTGAACAGTTGAATGGGCACAATCCATGACTTACGGCGCCCAAACCGCTTGAAGTAAAACCCGTCCACGATTGGGCTCCACAACAGCTTCAGGCTGTACGGAAAGGTAGCAAATGAGAAAAGACCAATCTGGCTATAAGATAAGCGTTCTTTGAGCAGGAAAGGAATGCTACCAAACGCCAGTCCACAGGGAACGCCTTGAGCAAAGTACAGCAGAGTCAGGAAGTAGAAGCTCGCACGGTCCCGGGGAGTCAACGAGCCAAGCGCCAGCGCTTCATGCTCGTCATTCTCGAAAATAGGGAGCGGCATTTCTGCAGAGCCGAGCACTGGCTGGTGCTGTTGCATCAGCTCATACTCCTCGGTACTCATAGGGTATGGACTGAGCGCTATGCCGTACTAAATTGCAGGTACGGAATATTGCAGGTACAGGGCGTGCGCGTAGGGCTGTGCGCAGGGTGGTAATATGGTGGTGTATATAATATGCGCGTAGTAAAGTGAGCGTACGCAGTTATGAGCAAAGGAGCAGAAATAATACGAGCAGAAATAACACGAGCAGAAGTGCCTGAAATATCCGTTACATGTAAATCGTCATATAGAGCTATGAATAATCGAAGTGTTAGTATATGGATGTGTTAGTATATGGATGTCTGGTGTTTTTTATGGCTATCGGGGCTAGCTTTGCAACTTATGGTCTTCACGTTTCAATTTCTATTATTTGAATAATGATCGCATGTGTGAGCATGGTGAGTAGGTGGGTAATACTGCACATATGTGGAAGGTACACGTATATAAATGAATGTACGATGCATAGATACGCACAAACACGCGTTTACAAATACGCGTGTACAAATATAACAACTACGCCGGCACGTATAAAGTGTAAGCATATAACATGTTTACTATTTATACTATGGTACACGTATATAAGTGGGCGTACGGTGCGTAAACTCGTGTGCACAACTCGTTCACGTATAAAGTGTAAGCATATTAAATGTGTACACCTGTTTGTACCTATATTCTAGGTTGGATTCCTGTTGATGATCTGGTGCGTACTTAGGTAGCACACCCTGGTACCACAGAGCACTGACCCGAACAACCAGACACATGCTGTCTTGCATCATTATAGTTTGCGTAGAGTCATCTATTCTATTTTGGAGGGAACAGTTAGTGAGTGTCAAGAGCGAATTGAGATCGCTAAATATGCCAACTGCGTGTTATAGATAATTATGGATCAGAAGTGCGAATATCGTAGAAGGATAACCTACAGTCACTCGGAGCTATTACCACGGATCACTTCGCGCGCTCATAAGCTGAATCTGCTGTTCACGTTCTTGTACCTACAAATGTAGTGCATATAGCAGATCCTTAGTGTGCTTGCATAAGGCCACTGTAACCTCCATTCTGGAGCACTTGGTTGCTATAGAATAATATTTATATACGCATCTAGAGAACTCGAAGGTGGCAGGAGCACCAGGTGGTATCGTTTATGTACAAAGGTGGCATTATTTGTCTTCGGTTTCTGCCACCTGCTCTTTCGCCTGTTCGCTGTAGCGGTATACTAGCAGCACCTCGACAGCAGCAAACAGAAGCCCCGTCAGTTTCTCCCAGAACGAGTGGAAGTATACGGATGTCATGAATAGCATGAAGGCCCATAGAGCCAGCAGGGCCAGGGGCAAGCCAAACGGCCAGCCAAGCCTGAGTCCACGTCGGGAGTACTCAATTGCTGCAGGAAGGGTTTCCATGATCAAAACCACGCTCGATTGAACCAGCAAGAAGACGTGGCCGCTGGGATCGTGGCCACCCAGCCATAACCCACCCGTTCTGCGGCATACAAGGCTGGTTCCCGGGGCAACGGCCTGGGCAGTGTCCATCTCCAGCTTGGGCAGGTGCTCCAGCACACACTCGCCCCCGCTCAGCATGAAAATGCGGTCCATGATGGGAGCACCGAAAAACCACTGCGAAAACAGGATCCACCAGCCGGTGGCCGCGAAGTAGTGCAGAATGGCCCGTGGTGGCGTGCTGCGGTACAGCCTGCCAAAATAGGACGCCCAGTAGACAACGGTGAACCAGAACCAGCCTTGCTTCACAAACCACTGGTTGAGTATGTTGTTGCGCGTAGCGAAGTAGTGCGAGCCCTCACTGCCGAGCCAACTCCACTTGCTGCAGACGCTCCCTGCCAAAACAATGGCCAGGTAGACGCCGAGAATCGCCAATTGCTGGCTCCGTGACACCACGTACATTTAGAAGCCAAGTTCCCTCCTAACCCCGCTGCCTCCCCACATTATATGTTGCCACCCAGCAGCCCAACAACGCACGATTGCGAGCGCAGCAGGCCTGTGTGAGCGGTGCAATTGAGCAGGGAGGCTGCGGCAGTCCGCATATATGAGCGGGGCGCCGTATCGGGCTGTCGCTGCGACGGCGCCACTGCAGCGCGGAAAGTGGGTGCAGCGCCGCGCCACCGCAGCAAGCGAGCCGTCACTGCTGCCGAAAGCCCCTCGCGCGCCAATCCGCGCGCACGAGCACCGCAGCGGCGATTCACAGCCGGTCGTGGCCAGCGGTGCCTCCGTGGTATGTATGCCCCAACCCTCATCAATGCTTTACTGACTAACGTGAATCGCGCGTGTGAGATCCATGGATTTCTTCGACGACGATTCGGCGCTCGGATTCGGCGATGAGGACCTGGGAAACGACAATTTTAATGCCTGGCTGAACCCGCAGCCCCTGCAGTCGCAGCTCATGGACTCGGTGCCCGTGCCCCCGTACAACGCGCAGCCCCCGCAGCGAGCCCAGTCGGTGGCTTCGCAGGGCCCACCGACCTCAATCTCGCCGAAAACGGCCCCCAACAGCATCAGCGGCCAGAACGCGTGGCAGCAGCCCGTGGAGCCCGAGCAGATGATGCCCGGGTCCGCGTTCAACCCCCAATTGATGCACCAGCAGCCTCAGCAGCTGGGCCAGCAGATGCCCATGCAGATGCAGATGGGCCAGCAGCCGCAGCAGTCGCCGATGATGCCCGAGCGCGCGGTGCCTCAGGTGCAGCAGCCGCAGCCGGTGAGGCGAATGGGTCCGCAAATGGGCCCGATGAACCAGATGGGCCAGATGGGCCCGATGAACCGCATGGGCCAGCCCAACCACATGAACATGCCCGGCCAGATGTCGCCGATGCAGATGCCCGGCCAGATGATGCCGATGGGCCAGATGCCGTCCCAAATGGGGCCCATGCAGGGCCAGCCCCAGGGCCAGGTGCCGGGGCAGCCGAGCCAGCTGGGCCAGATGGGGCAACTTCCCGGGCAGATGATGGGCCAGATGCAGGGCCAGATGCCCCCGCGTCAGATGAGCCAGATGCACATGCCAGGGCAGATGGTCCCGCCCGGCCAGGCGCGCCAGATGTCCCACGCAGCCCCCCGTGCGGCCGTCAACCGCGCGCCAAGCACCACGGGAAGACGCCCGGCACCCATGAAGATCGACATTCCTCCCAACTCGCGCCAGGTGTACCAGCCGGGCCTGGACCAGCCGTACAGAGCAGGCTCGGTGGCTGGGCAGCCTGAACCCAAGTCTGCGGCCAAGCGGGGCCACCGGCTGATGGAGTCGCCCGCTCCCGGCTCGCTGAGCGCTGCTGCCGCTGCTGCTGCCGCTGCTGCTGCCGGAAGACCGCAACCTGCTGCCGATCAGGCCCAGCCACAGATGCAGCAGGCCGCACAGGCCACACAGGCGCAGCAGGCACAGCAGCCGAAGCAGCCCGCGAAAGGCCCGGCCCAGCCACCTCAGGCGCGTGCTCCACAGCCTCCACAAGGCCCACAAGGTCCACCAGGCCCACCGGGCCCAACAGGCCCACCAGGCGCCCAGAACGTCGCGGTTCCTCCAGGGCACCCGGCAGCACGTCCCGGCCAGCAGCGGGTTGGCGCGGTGTCGCTGCACGCGTTCCAGCTGCCCAGCGAGGACATCCGGTACGCGTTGGGCGCGTTGTCGCTGTACACGCAGAGCCTGAAGTTCAACCCGCAGCTGACGAGCATCAAGGAGGTGATACGGCGCGTGGACATGTTCTCGGACTTCGACCGGCGCAAGATGATCGAGAAGTTCGAGCTGTCGCGGCAGGGCGAGACGTGCGAGACGGCCGAGCTGCCCGTGTCGCGGCTGCTGCCCCAGCTGTTCTGGCGCTCGCTCTCGGAGGTGTACATGCATCTGCGCAAGCCTCCGCTGCCCGAGTTCACGACGGTCGCAGGCCGCAAGATCCCGCTGATGCTGCTGTTCCAGACCGTGCAGCACTCGGGCGGGTTCCTCAACACCTCGCTGTGGGGCCGTTGGGGCCAGGTCATGCAGATGCTGGGCTTCCCGGGCGCCAAGTACGACGACGCGGTGCTGGACCTGATTGCGCTGTACGCCGAGACCATGCTGCCGTTCGAGGTCTACGCGTGCCGCAACGAGCACATCCGGCGCACGCTGGTGTCCAAACTGGCGCCTCCGCGCGTGCCACCGGCCCAGCAGCCGCCCAAGGCCCAGCAGCCTCCCCCGGCCGGCCCGGACTCGCACTCGGGAATGCCCGGCCCCATGGTAGCGTCCGAGGACCCGAAGCAGCGGCCGGCGATGCCTCCACGCGGCCAGCCTGCCGCCCACGCGCCGGACGATCTTTCGGGGCTCATGGGCGCTCCTCCCGTGCAGGGAGAGGCTCGTGCGGGCGCAGCAGTCGGTGATCCACCCGCACCGGCTGGGTATCCCGGCCACGACGCCGTGCGGGCACCTGCTGGCGATGCAGCCATGTCTGCGCGCGCTGCCGCAGATCTGCCACCCGTGTCGACTGTTCCCGGCACAAACATCCCTGGAGCAGCGCTGCTGGGAGCGTCGGTGTCCTCAGCCACGGCAGACGGCATTTCGCCCACCACGGAGCCTGCGGGGCCCCCGGGGATGAACGGGGCGTCTCTGGCCGGCACAAAACACCCCCTGGGCGCCAGCGAGCCCCCCGAGGCCAAACGGCGACCGCGCGACCAGCCAGCCAGCGCGATCCCGTTCTGGACGCTGGTGCAGGACGGGCAGTACATGCTGCAGCGACGGCACCACTCGACGCACGGTGGGCGCAACGTGCGGTACCTGTGCCAGCTCGGCAACGAGATCGAGAACTGGCGTCCCGAGGTGGCCTTCCCGCTGGACCTGGGCACGGTGGACCTGCACGCGGTGACGCTGAGCCTGGCGAGCCGCGATCCGGCGGAGGTGCGGCAGGCGCTGGACAAGCTGGCTGTGGTCAGCGCCAACCCGCGGGTGCACGAGTCGCTGCAGCACTGTCCTCGGCTCCTGGCGAACCTGTGCAACCTGATTCTGATCATGCTGCACCAGCTGCTGCAGAAGCCGGAAGAAGGCAAGGACGACGGCAGCCAGTACGTGCTGAAGTCGGTGCAGACGCGGCCGCTGGCGTTCGACCGGTCGATGCTGGGCATGGTGTCCCGGCGATCGGCTGCGCTCGGGCCCATGCACAGCGTCAAGGACCGGGTGTGTCGCGACGAGCCGCTGGAGGAGCTGGAGATCGAGCTGGACGAGGAGGGCGAGGAGGTGAGCCGGCGCGTGCGGCCGATGTCGAAGACGCAGCAGCAGAACCTGGCGCAGAACGACGACTTCGAGCACCGCGACACCAGCGCAGCCAGCAACAACACGGACAACGTGGGCCCGGACGGCCGGCCACTGACGGCGAATGACCCGTGGCCGTCGACGGTGCCCGACTTCGAGCCGTCGGACGGCCCGTTCTACTTCCCGTGCTACGGCACGCGGTACCAGCGGGTGGAGGCCGAGATCTGCACGATGGCGCCGGTGCGCGACGAGAAGTACCAGGCGCTGTTTGTGGGGCTGTGCGACCGGCTGCTGCTGGCGACGTGCGTGCTCCGCAACCTCAGCTTCAGCATGGCGAACCGCGTGATCATCGCGCGCAAGCCCGAGTTCCAGAAGCTGCTGTGGCAGCTGCTGGACATCATTGGCGAGCACCCCAAGCTGCTCGACTCCGAGCTGCGCACGCTCGACCTGTACAAGGACCTGCTCACCGTGCTCGGCAACATTGCATTGTACGTGCGCATGCCCAACGCGCGCGACACGCTCAAACTCATCCTGTTCCTCACCAGCTTCGCGCCCGTCGAGAGCCCGTACACCAAGGACGGCGAGATCAAGCTCATGGACTACGACATCGACGTGCACCGCTACCTGCCCAACGCCGTGGACGTGTTTGTGAAGATCGCGCCGCGCGAGGAGCCCAACCGCAAGCTGATCGAGGAGGTGCTGCTCGGCACCTGCAAGGACCCGGGCTACACCAAGCTGCTGCAGCGCTGGCTCAAGGCGCAGAACCGCACCGAGATGTACCCGGCCGAGCTGCTGACGCGCGTGTTCGCGCTGTCCGTGGTCATGATGCCGCTCACCCACTTCCGCCCGCCCTCCAGGGACATCGAGACGCGCCAGCCGTACCTGCTGCAGGGCTCGCTGGCGCTGGAGCAGCTGGTTAATATGGTGCCCGAGGGCGACTCGAAGTTCAACATCGCCACCAGCTGGCTCAACAGCCTGGAGAACTTCGGCGCGCGCCTCGTGCGCACCCTCAACTTCATGGGGATGGTGGTGGTCAACCACGCCGACGGCGAGGCCCAGCGTCCCTTTGCCAAAATCACCCAGCGCGGCGTCAACGTGGTCCAGCAGCTCTACAAGAAGGCCAAGTCCGACCCAAACTTCTCCAACACCGGCATCGTGCCCAGCATCGAGACCCTGCTGGGTGGCCTCATGGCCTCGCGCATGGACAAAAGCGTGGTGAAGCACATGAGCTCGCTGTACGACGACACGCTGGAAAAGCCGGCCCACAAACCTAATGTATTATAAATAGAATCTAATGCAGTCTAATGTTCTCCATTCGCCTCGCCTACATGTAGTCCGTAAGTCTAGTGCATTGCCCAAGTACTTACATGAAGTAAGCCTGGCATGAAGTGGTCGCACGTCGTAAGTCCTACCTACTTACATGAAGTACAGCCTGGCATGAAGTGGTCGCACGTCGTAAGTCCTACCTACTTACATGAAGTACAGTCTGGCATGAAGTGATCGCACGTCGTAAGTCTTACCTACCTCTTACATGAAGTACGGCCTAGCACCAAGTGGACATGTAGTGCATCGTAAGTCCTATCATAATATAAAAGGTACTTATACATTAAAAGGGACGGAATCAGACTCCTTCTTTGTGGACACATCTTTTCTCGTCATATCGGATACATGGTAACAGTCTTGTGGACATGCACTGCTTTGGTCGTCCTACCATCGGATCATCATCTTGTAAGTAGTACCAGCCTGGCATGAAGTGGTCGCACGTCGTAAGTCCTACCTACTTACATGAAGTACAGCCTGGCATGAAGTGGTCGCGCACGCCGTAAGTCTTATCGGGATACCTACATCTTATACAGCCTAGCATCAGGTGGACTACGTGTGGTATCCATTTTGTCGTAAGTCCTATCGCAGAATGCGTGATCATTAAAATGACACAGGTACTTAAACATTAAAAAGGACGGAATCAGGCTCTTTCTTTTTGGACGCATCCTTTTCGTCAAATAATCATCATCGGATATATGGTAACAGTCTAGTGGACATGCAGTGCTTTTGTCGTAAGTCCTACCATCGGGATCATCATCTTATAAGTAGTACCAGTCTGGCATGAAGTGGTCGCGCACGCCGTAAGTCCTACCTACTTACATGAAGTACGGCCTGGCATCAATTGGACTACGCAGTGCATCGAAGTCCTATCATAATATTAAAAGGTACTTAAAACACTAAAAGTAATGGGACCAGACGCTGCCTCTTTGTCAGTCATCGGATACATGGTAACAGTCTAGTGCAGTGCTTTGGTCGTAAGTCCTATGGGATTACCTACATCTCATATGCCACAGTCTAGGATGGGACAAATGAAGTGCAGGACTGATTGCAGTGCCATGCAGCACCGATACTTCGTATGTCCACATTCCTATGAATCGTTAGTTACATACACATGCGGACTAGTATTCGCGACTGTTAAGTGCTGAGTAGATACCCATTGCAATGTATCAATGCAGAACATTAGTTATTCAAGACCCGGTAAATACACGCTTGTCGTCGGTAGTAATGTTTGCTGAATAGTGTACCATAATACTATTATGTAGCCTGATATATTGTAATATTTTTTCACTCACCTACCGAGTTTCTTATATGCCCTCAACCGACTGGACTGGATAACCTAGAAATGACACTAATACCCAACAATCAAAAATAGCTAACATGCTTTCAAACCGTGTTAGATGGTAGAATGGCCAGAGATAAATATATTTATTGAAGCTCGAACGAAGGATGCTGTACTGATGGTTTTACAGATCTGGCCGTTTGCTATGATGTAACACATACCTCGTATATACACTCTGATGTGTTTACTCTGGAATGCCATGCTACTTATTCGGTACTTCTGTCAACTATTACGGATGTTGGTTGCATACTTGCCATATTACATGAGGAGAATCTACGACTACGCGTGTGGAGCCTACAGTGTATGATGGTTGTACTATGATGCAGGCGTACAAGCAAACAGCGCAGCTACAAGGTTGCACAGCAGCTACATCCACATGTGCTATTCTATTGGTTAACAGATGATCTATTCGATGGCCTTGATATCAGTCAGGGTGTATTTGAGCCCACGTCGGACCTCGAACTTGGGGAGTTCTTCACCCTTAGCTTCTTTTCACTCTAATGTCGTGATATACTTTATAGTATAATATTCCTCTGCTGTCCCGCTTAGATTCTTCAGAGCATCCTGTACCCCTGATCCCATATACTCCCATCTATCACGCATTTCGGGTAACGTGTGGTGAAATAGTTTATACAACCTTCGCTAATACCAGATATACGATGCTGATTTCATCCCCTCTAATTCTCCAGTTACTCCCTTTACTTTTCAAAATGCTCCACTAGGGCCTGAGTAGGCTAAGCAGTTCGATGAGCTGAGCTAGCGCCTGATATGATACTTGTGTATTTCTTATTCAATGATCTGATATTCTCGTACGGGGTACTAGGTGTAGCTTACCTTTGTGAAATTGTTACGATATGTTGTAATGCTAGTGAGGTATTGAGGTAAACTCGGGAATAAACCTTTTGGTTGGTCCGTAACTGCAATGGTCTTCATTAGGTCAAGTCTGGATTTGATGCTTAACTATGCTAGCTATCTACTTCTTGTCTTCGCTGGTGCTGCTTGTTCGATTGCCATATTAGATGCGTTATAGCTTCGTGTGTCTTCATTAGGTCAAGTCTGGATTTGCTTAACTATGCTAGCTATCTACTTCTTTTCTTCGCTGGTGCTGCTTGTTCGATTTGATGTCATATTAGATGCGTTATAGCTTCGTGTGTTTATGTGTTTTATATACTAAAAGCTGGTAGTACTTCTCTCAGCACTTGGGGAAGTGGAAGCCTATACTGGGTTTGTTATGAAACGGTAGAGCCTGCCGCCGTTTTCGGGACCAAGTGCTTTTGTTAATTGCTCCTCAGTGAGTTCGCATATTTCAACCATGGTGGAGGCTATGTTCGCTAGCAAGTGTGAGTTTCCCGGTGTGATTCCGGGAAGTGCTTCCAACATACTCAAGGCAACGGACTCATAGAGCACCGATTGTCCGGCCATCGCGCATGTTGCTGGCTCTGGCTCTGGCTCGGCTTCCTTGAGGCCCCTAAATATCTGCGCACTATGCAGAGGAGATGACGACCACATCAGCTTGAGTTTGGGGAACTTCAGCAGCAGCGCACTTAGGTTTTCTTGGATTTCCCGCTGTACATCGTTCGCTCGTGAGCGTATTTCCCTGAACGGCTCCATGGAAAAGTGCGACGGCCCGTCGAACTCTACTAGAAGCACAGCAATCCGGTAGTGTTTCAGCATGGACTCACACTGCTCGTAAAGTCGGCCATTGCGAAAACTGCCCACCAGATCACTGATACTCTTGCGTTCAACCACTATTTCTGGGGTGAGCACATAGTCACCTACTAGGAGTGTCAACGGAACCACGTCCATTTTCTGCTGCCAGACGAAAAATGGCAGCGCGCTACGGAACTCGCGGGTATCGACCACCACCCTATGGCGTTGATTAGTTGCGTATGTCCTTCTAGCGGGGCCTGTGCCTGACTCTGTAACCAGCCTCATTTCAGGCTGCTCATACTCCTCACCTTCGTCTCTCAGCACCATGGGCATCAATCCCTTTTCTCTAATCAGTCGAGTAAACGCATCCTTTTCCCTGCGCATGATCGCCAGGTACTGTAACTCCTCAACTGATCGCTGGTAATACATGAAGTGGACCTCGACATCACTGTGCGTGCACGAATACCGTTCGAGCTCCCGTGTGAAAGGGAGATCGGGATCGTAAAGTATTACATGCTGTGGTTGCACTGTCGTCAGGCTGTGGTTTCTGAATGTTGATATGGTGATGTCCAGCCTATCCAGTTCACTTCGTCCCGGTAGATCACCCTCCACATTGCGTCGCTTGGCATAAATCTCTAGAATTTCGGCTCTTCGTTTAGATGCAGTCGGCTCTTCAGAGCTTTCCCGTGAGCCCGCTTTCGATGAACTCGCGGCTTGTGAATCTCGATCTTGTGAGTTTGCAGCTTGTGAGCCCGCGACTTGTGGATCCTGAGATCCTGGCTGCGAGTCTGATCGCCCGACTTGTGAACTTTTGCCGCCTCGTACACGTCTCCGGCCGGGCCTTCCCTGGTTAACCTGTTCCATCCTTATCTGCTCTCTCTTTTTGGCCTCTTCCTCGTCCTTCCTTGTCAGCTCCTCCTCTATTTCCCTCAGCCGTTCCTCATCCTGTTCGGTTTGAGGGTCGTTTTGCAGGTAGAGCTCCAGCTCCAGCACTGTTTTTGAGGAGTCGCAGACAATTAGCACTCGGCCACCGTCCTTGACATCCTGTAAAATGTTCCGTAGGTACCCAAATTTTGCCGGAACCCGGTTCAGCACCGCAGCGGTGCGGGCTTCAGCAGCCAGCATATCAGCAGCAGCTAGGTAAACCCACGGCTGATCTGAGTCTTTGCGACAATACTCGAGCTGTTCACGGAAGTTCCTGGAGTCGTGCTGTGTCAGAGTGTGCTGCAACTGAGCCAGGGTTCCCAGTGCATGCACGCTACGTTTGCCATCTCGACTCAGCTGATGCCATACGCTTTGTAGCGCGTTACGGATTCGCCAGGCAAGATCTGGAGTAGCAAGCACAGAGTCCACGGTGGTGGTTTCATGCGATTGGTCGGGGTTCGCATGCGGTTGCTGCTGCTGCGCGCCCAAGGCAGGTAAGAGATAATCGACATCTAAATGTGGAACACGGCGTTTAATATCACTTAGTACCGCCTGGAACAGTTCTGAAAGAAGTGCTTGTTGTCGACGCACACTTTCAGGCTGCTCCACAATGACCTCGTCCACATCCAGTTTAGGCAGCGAGCGATCAACTACCAGATGGAATCGCGGCCACAGCATGATGGTGGGCACTGCCAGCGTCCGCAAACGAACAGGAAGTGGAGGCTGCATAACCAGCCTCTCTGGTGCTTCACTAAGGGCCTTTACAAACATCCTGGGGTTGCGTTGCTTCAGCAGTCGGATGGCAAACGCAGCTGGTGAATGCTCAGCAATGCGCTCTGCGTTGGTAATAATGAGGCCCGACACATGCAGTGGCTCTAGAGTGTTGGTGAGGATATCCACTACTGCAATTGGAGCGGTGATTCTGTAGATACCACCCTTGGAGTACATTTTCACGCGCTTCGGGGCAGAAATGCCGAAACCAATGGCCTCACTAGCCTCATCGACTTGAGAATCAGGTTCTTCGTCCTGGTTTCCCAGTACCAAAACCAAGGCGTTTGGAGAGCATTGCTTGATTTTGGCGAGAAACACTCGTGCAATATGTGCGAGTCCCAGGCCACGGCCCAACACCAGCAAGAAATCCGACTCGAGCATCTCTTTGATGATTGCAACCATGTAGTCAGGGCACCCTGCAAACACAGGATCCTTGGTATGGAAGTCTTTCATAATTGAGGCCAACTGCACATAGTCTACCTGTGCACGGTTCGACTCGTCCGTCTGAGATCTCTTTTGTTGATCTTCATCTGTGGCTGCTCCTTCTCCTGTACTAGTTCCTTCTCCTGTACTGGTTTCCACTCCTGTATTCACTCCTGCTCCTGCACTTACTCCTGCTCCTGCATCTGCTCCTGCTCCTACACTTGCTCCTGCTCCTGCATCTGCTCCTGTATCTGCTCCTGTACTTGCTCCCGTGCTTGCTCCCGTCCCCGTGTCTGCTCCCGCTCCTGAGTCTCCTGTATCATTCTCTGGATTTTCTGCTTGCTCTTCTACAGCTGGGGTCTCTGTAACAACATTGTCCTCATAGTCATCTACGAATAGGTCCTCTTCCATCGTACACACCTTGATTAGTATCCACACCCCATCACCTGTTTTGGGTTCGGCTTGCACAAGCAACTACTTGACTCTCCATAGTCACAATATATATATAACTATACCCATAAATAGAGTCGATCAAAATTATCCAAGAGCATCCAATATTGAAAACATTGCTAGTACATTGCTAACGAACCCCAGTGGCCACATGAGGACCGTAGATATTACATCCCTAACGATTCGATACTGTACAGATATGAGGCAGATACAATGACGATTGCTTCTACTCCTCAACAGACTCCAGAAGATCACAGAATATTGATCACAGAATATTGATAACAAAGATTTACCACCACAACTGACCGTCAAGACTGACCGCCAAGACTAACCGCAGAAAATCTGCCCACTTCTCGTAGAATATAACACCACTTAGTAGCGTTTCGTCCAATGTTCTTCAGCTCCGCAGTCCACCAAAATGATCGCTGGACATTACTTAGTGGAATTAAATATTAACGTAGCTATACAGTACACTCAATGCTCAACAATCAGCTCCTCGCAGCCCCAATCCTCGAAGCAGCCGTCCGGCAGAAACCGTCTGACGACCAGCGGGACCTTGCGCTGCGACAGCTCTTTAATTGCGATCTGCAGCGGGTCTGTTTCACCTTCGAGGTCGACCAGAACCGGTGCATTCATGGAGATCTGGAGGGCGCGAGTGCCCAGGATGCGTGCTCGCTCGTACTTGGTCATGTATGGGGTGGTCGTGCGTTTCTCTTTGGGTATGGCGAGCTCCTGCTGTGTCTTGAGTCTCTGGTTGCTCTGGCCAGTACCGCCTAGCAGGATCTGACGTCCGTCGTCTGCGAACTGGGCCTCTTCCTCCTCACCATCTTCGGGAGCCTGGTCCTCGAACTCGTCCTCGAACTCGTCGTACGCGTTCTCGAAGCCGTCGTGGAATTCCTCTTCGTCAGACATCAGTGCGGTTGTCTCTATGTATTTTTCAGTAGTTGTGCACAGAAATCCTGCTTACAAACCGGCTGCCAAAATGGGTACCCTTCACCCTGGAGGTGGGTGGTTAAAAAAGTGATCTGCCGGAAGGCCCGCATTGACCGCTCAATTACTCCAATTGCTCGCAACCATTCCTGAGAATCGCGAGACGAAACCGCGGCCTCGGCAATACTGCGGTGTTCCGAACTGCGGCAAGAGCTTCGACCGCCCTGCGAAATTACAGGCCCATCTGCGCACCCACAACGGAGAGCGGCCGTTCGTGTGCGAGCAGTGCGGCAAGGCCTTTGCGCAGAAGAAGCATCTGCTCGTGCATAGCGGCAGCCACCTCAACCCGGATGCCCGCCCGTTCATCTGCCCGACGTGTGGAGCAGGGCGAGTGACGAAGCAGCAGCTCGAGCGGCACCTCAAGACTCACGAGCCGGCAGTTTACACGTGCGAGCACTGCAGCCGGCAATTCACCCAAAAAAAGTCGTTTCTCAACCACACCGCTCACCACGTGCGCTGCGAGCAGTGTGGCGAGATGCAGCGCGACCGGAAAGCGCTGGCGCTGCACGCGTACAACCAGCATTCGCAGCGCTTCCACTGCTCGTTTTGCAGTGCTCGGTTCGATGAGTCCTCTGCGTTGCGCCAGCACATCAAGCAGGAGCACCAGGCTCCCATGCCTCCTCTGGTGGCCTTCCTGACCGGGCTGGAGTACGAGAACCGCAGACTCGTGTGCCCGAACCAGTGCGGGCGCAAATTCAACAGGCATTACGACCTGGAGCGGCACCTCAAGCAGTGCCCCCCAAAATAGATAGTTACATGTACAGAAGCATATTTACGGCCTTATTTACCCAAGCCTCTATTTACCCCGATGCACTTAACCTGATCCGAATTACCTGCACATTTTACCTGCACCATTTGGGGCGGCCGGGCCTAACCCTGAAAAGAATTATATCATTTTTTTAGCGTCTCCCCTTGTCACCATACAACATGTCGACCGTCTCCAAACGAAAGAGAGAGGACGAAGGCGAGGGAAGCGGGTCGCTTTTGCGAGACGAGGTGGAATTCTCGCGAATGGACCAGCCGTTCCCCCGTGGTGGAGGCTCCATTCTCGCACCATTGGACATCAGACGGGCGGCCGCAGATGCCACCAGCGACGTGTTTGACCAGGTCGTCAAGAACAAGAAGAGCAAACGGCCGAAATCCAAGCAGAGCACGGCTCCCGTCTCGCTTGGATCCAGCATTGAGCCGTTGCTGCTCACCAAGCTGAAGATCGGCACGCTGGTGCTGGGCAGAGTCGTCGACGTCAAGTTCAGCTCCGACGAGCTCATTGTGTCGCTGCCCAACAACCTCACTGGCTACTGCAAGACCGACTCGGAGCTGCTGCTGCCCTCCCTGGTCGGCCGCTACCTCCGTTTCTCCGTGGTCGAGGTTGGCCAGGCCCCACGCAAGAAGATCGAGCTCAGCTTCGACCCCGAGCTCGTCAACCACACAGTCACCCCTGCTGAACTGACCACCGGCCTGGCAGTGCAAGGAACGGTGGCGAGCGTCGAGGAGAAGGGTCTGCTGCTGGATCTGGGTTCGCAGCTGGGCCAAGGCTTTGTGCGGCTGTCTGCAGACGCTGCCACCGAGTACAAGCCTGGAATGCCCGTGCTCGCGTTCGTCACTGAGTCTGAGAAGCGCATCAAGGGCCTCACACTGGACCCCAGCACCGCTGCTAGCGCCATCATCGAGCAGCCCTCGCTGGTGCCCGGTACGCTCATCAAGAGTGCTCCCGTCGAGCGCGAAAATAGCATGGGCTGCGTCTACGACCTGCTCGGCCACCTCAAGGCCTCGTCGGATGCCGTGCACTCGCAGAACGAGCAGTCGAGCTGGGTGCGTGTGCTGTTCAGCTACCCCCCGCTGCAGATCAACGGCGAGCGCAAACTCGGCGTCTCGCGGCTCCCGCACCTTCTCAGCCTTTCTGCATCCCCGGCCGACGAGATCAAGCCTGGCCGGGTCGTCGCGACCGAAGTCACCGGCGTGTGCCCCAACCTGGGCCTGTTCGTGAAATTCGGCACTCACCGTGGCTTCGTCCACGTCTCGCACATCCAGGCGCGCTCAGCCTCTAGAAAGAGCGGCAAGCAGGACGACGAGGACAAGAAGGTCGACCTTGAGGCCGAGAAGTACAAGGTGGGCTCGGAGCACGATGCTCGCGTGCTCACAGTCTCGCCCGTCGACGGCCTGGCCTACTTCTCGCTGGACCCCGAGGTGATCAACCAGCAGTACATGTCGCTGCAGGAGATCCGGATCGGAGACGTGGTGCCCAAGGCCAGCGTGGACCGCATTCTGCCCAAGGGCGGTGTTCTGATCCGCCTCAGCTCTGGAATCGTCGGTATTGCCTCTGAGATGCAGCTCAGCGACGTCGCCATGCGCAACCCCGAGCAGCGCTACAAGCCCGGCCAGAAGGTCAGCTGCCGCGTGCTCGACGTCGACCTCGAGAAGCAGCGCGTCATGGTCACACTCAAGAAGTCCGTGGTGGACTTCGACGGCCAGATCCTGCAGGCCTTCGACTTCCCGCGTGGCGAGGATACTGTGGGCACCGTCACCAAGATCATTGACGCTGGTGCGCTGTGCGTGTTCTTCGGTGATGTGCGTGGCCTGCTCCCGCACTCAGAGATGTCCGAGTCGGGTGCTCGCGCCGAGGACGTCGTGCGGGTGGGCCAGACGGTGCGCGTGCGTGTCGTGGACGCCGATCCGAAGATCCGTCGTCTCATTGTGTCCATGCGACCGGCCACGCAGCTGCTCAGCTCGCACATCAACCAGGTGTTCGCGGCCAAGGTCTCCAGCAAGAACAAGAAGGAGGTGCGCGTGGTGCTCACGGGCGATGCCAAGGACGCAGAGCTTGGCGAGGCCACTCTGGTGGGCCTGTCCAAGGGCCTGAAGGTCGGTGATGAGACCAAGGTGAAGGTCCTGACCGATCGCCTTGTTTCCGCGGACCCGGCCATCCTAGAGGCGGAACTGCCGCAGTCAGTGGACGATCTGGAGCTGGGCCAGCAGGTTCTCGGCTACGTCCGAGGCTCGCAGCCCAACACCGGCGTGTTTGTGGGATTCGCGGACCAGCTGGTGGGCCTGGTGCCTGCCAACCTCTTGGGTGCTAACCAGGCCACTTGGCCCGCTGTTGGCAAGGCCGTCAAGGTGACCGTCGACACTGTGGACTTCGCCAAGAAGCGCGTGTTCCTGTCGATCCCGTCTGCTGCCAAGACCACCGACGTGACCATCACTGCCGTGAAGGACATGCAGCTCAACGTGGTCACGGACGACGGACAGCAGGGCCGTTTGGACGTTTCGCAGGTGTTTGCGTCGATTGGCGACATTAAGGACCTCAAGAAGCCTCTTGCTGTCTTCAAGAAGGGCCAGCGTCTGGAGAACGTGTCTGTCATTGGACGTCACGACTCGCGCAACCACCGATTCCTGCCATTGTCGCACCGTAGCGGCACTCATGTGCTTCTGGAGCTGTCGCGCATTCCCCAGGCTGCTGACGCCGTCGCCGCAGGCACTAAGAAGCTTGCGTTCGTGAACAACTACAGCGATGACGGACAGTCGCTGTACGTGACCTTGTCGCCTACCAGCCGTGGCCAGCTCTCGCTGGTCGATCTGAGCTCGGATGTGGAGGTGCTTGCCGACCCGGAGTCGCACTTCCCTGTCGGTTCTGCCCTCGAGGTCACCGTGCTGAAGTCTGGCGCCAAGCCTGCCGTCACAGCCCTCACCGGCCCTAGCGATCTGGCACTCATCTTCTCCGTCGAGCCGTTGCGTCTCATGGTGCGTCTGCCTTACCACAAGACCGGCGTCGTGCAGTGCGTGGACAGTGGAGACGAGTTCACCAAGCTGAAGGAGACCTTCGACGCGGGAGACATCGTGAACTTCAAGAAGGAGGGTTCCCGCATCACCCTGCGCACGGAGGAGTTCGAGCCCGTCACGGAGGGCACTGTGCGCCGAGGATTCGTGTCCAACATCGCGGACGCGGGTGTGTTCGTGTCGCTGAGTCCCACGGAAACCGGCCGGGTGCAGATCGGCCAGATCTCCGACAACTACCTGAAGGACTGGAAGTCTGCGGTTAAAGTTGGTGATGTTGTCGATGCCAAGGTGCTCAGTGCGCAGAAGGGCCGGATCGAGCTGTCGCTCAAGCCCAGCGTCGTTACCGGCCGCAAGCAGCCCAACATCGACAAGGTGGACATTGGCCGGAAGTACAACGGCACAGTGTGCCGGGTCGAGAAGTTCGGTGTGTTTGTTGAGTTTCACGGCGTGCGTGGTCTCTGCCACCACTCGGAGATCAGCGATCACCCCATCGACGACCTTAGCCGTGTGTTCAAGGTCGGTGACAGCGTCCGCATTAAGGTTCTTTCCAAGGACGTCACTAGCGGTAAGCTCTCGCTGGGTATGAAGGCCAAGTACTTCGAGTCTGACGCTGAGTCGGATGCTGAAATGGAGTCTGGATCGGACGATGAGGCCAGTGCAGAGGTCAGCGAGGACGATAGCGAGGACGATAGCGAAGACGACAGCGAGGAGGACAGTGAGATGAGCGATGGTGAGTTGCAGCTCCACGGAGACAGCGACAGCGAGGAGGACGAAGATAGCGAGGACGACAGCGAGGACGAGGAACCCAGTAAGGGTCTCAGTGCAGGATTCAACTGGTCTGGCGAGCTCCCGGATGCCGAGAAGGACGCCAAAGCCAGCGACAGTGACAGTGACAGTGACAGTGACGACGAGCCCCGTAAACGACGACAGAAGAAGAAGCGTGAGGAGTTCGTGCGCGATGAGACTGCTGCTCTGCACACTCGCCTGCCCGAGTCTGCCAAGGACTTCGAGCGATTGCTCGTCGCTACTCCCCATAGCTCCGTGCTGTGGATGAACTACATGGCCTTCGAGCTGCAGCTGGGTGAGATCGAAGCAGCTCGCCAGGTTGCTCGTCGTGCTCTCAAGACAATCCCCCAGCGCGAGGAAGAGGAGAGGCTTAATATATGGGTTGCCATGCTCAACCTGGAGGCCCAGTTCGGCAGCCGCGAGACCACCGAGGCGGTGTTCAACGAGGCCCAGCAGTACATGGATGCTCTCACTATGCATTTGAAGATGGCCACTGTGTTCACACAGGCCGGCAAGCTCAAGGAGGCCCGCAGTATCTACGAGCGAGCCCAGAAGCGATTCGGTAGCGACTCCCTGGAGGTGTGGCTGGCCAGCATGCGCCATCTGTTCGGCCCCGGCGAGGACAAGGCGGCTGCTCGGGCCCTTGCGGACCGTGCGCTGCAGCGTCTGCCCACCCGTCTCCACCGCGACTTCACCAGGCAGTTCGCCTTGCTGGAGTTCGAGATGGGCGATGCTGAGCGTGGCCGCACCGTGTTTGAGGCTCTTCTGGATGCTGCCCCGAAGCGTGTCGACATCTGGAACGTGTACATCGACCAGGAGATGAAGCTTGGCGACCAGGCCAGGATCAGTGCCTTGTTCGAGCGTGCCTTGCAGCAGCGTGTGTCCATGAAGCAGGCCAAGTTCTTCTTCAAGAAGTGGATCGAGGTGTCTTCTGACCAGGACTACGTCAAGCGCAGAGCCCGTGAGTACGTGGAGCAGCGGGAGGCCGAGAAAAAGGAGCAAAGCGACGATGAGGAATGAGCCCATATGATTAGAATATACCACAGTGCACAGCACGGATTTATCAGGCATAATATACGTATATATGAATAATATCTGTGTAGACATGCTTTAGTATGCGCTTTGCGGTATGACATACTGTACCATAGACTGGTATAGATATGCTTTATGCTGTATAGTGTGGTATGACATACTGTGTACCATAAACACATGCTATAGATATGCGCTTTAGTGCAGTATAGGAGTGCGGTATGACATACTGTGTACCATAGACATATGGTATAGATATGCACTAGTGCGGTATAGGAGTGCGGTATGACATACTATATACAATATACACATGTTATAGAGAGATTATATAGTACAAATGCTCATGCTGTATAAATATACGTGATATATATCACACATTTAGCGGTATACTCATGTGGCTCATAATGTGGTGTGGTACAGTATTGAGACACTGCAACACTCTGCGTATGATAGAGACATGCGGTATATGTGACCATATGTGGTATACTCATGTGGTATGCAGTATAAAATACGTGTAGACGCAATATACCCTGCGACTTTTGATAGAAATATGCATACCATGTAATATAGATCTATGCGGTATACCGTGGTATATATCTGTGATCTCCATGCTTTACAGAGATACTCATACGTATATATGCGATATGTATATAATGTAGAATGTAGAGTATATCTAAACCTGATTGTACACCCTGAATACCACTTAGTACAGCATTATCAATTAGTTACTATAATTATAATGTACCCACTACAAGGTTCGAAATGTATTGCAGCACATTCATGCATAGTAAATATTATACTGTATAGCAGTATAGAAATACTATACTGTATAGATATACGAATATATACTACGGTATGGTGATTAGCGGTAAGAATATGCGGTATAGAGGTGAGATATATGGCATGGAGAGACTATATGGTATATGTACTCATGGGGTATAAATACATGTGGTATAAAATATGGTATAGATCTGTATATAGATACGGATGCGGTACTATGCTATGTAGATATGGGATATACCATGCTATATAAAGGTATGCTGTATATGCTGTATATATAGGATATACCATGATATAAGGGATATGTGGTATAAAGAGGTGCGATACATTGATATTACATGTTACACCACTTAGTAGAAATATAATATGTCATAGAAGTGCCCGCAGTATACGGCATACATGTCTCACTGTTGATTGTGTGAAAGCACTTTTTATCATCAAACCACTCAAGGCTACTACTTGAAATACACATAAGACATATTGTACAGATCCATTAGGTATTTTGGTATACACAGGTGGAATATGTGCGGTATGTATCGGTACTTAACGGTATAGAGATACCACACAGTATAGACATATCACTGGGTGTAGAGATACTATGCCATACTATATGGTATGTACGGTATATAGGTATTATGCGGTCCACTATACGATATAAATACTATAAGACAGGGCGGTATGCATATGCAGTTTATATCGATAATAAGCGTTATGCCGACTCAAATATGCGGTATACTCAAAGGCTATAGATGTGCGACACGCGACCTAACGGTATACTTACCCGTTTGGATATGCACCATATTATGCTACTCTGCCATATTACAGTATAGATATATTGTACTTTCTATGTGAAAGTCAGCGAGACTGATTCTATCATACTCTTCAAAATCTATGTTTATCCTGCGTTTTCTTTGTGATATGACGTTCTTAGCGTACCGCATCCACAGGATATCGTAGCATGCGGCTGGGCGTACGAGCTGAGATTCTGATAATATAGTTTACTACATTTTAAACATTTGCGTACACAGCAAATATAGTAACCAATACCCGAAAGCATGAACTAAAAGTGATAAATCTTCATTTAAAAAAAGATACCAAAAATACAGACATAACAACATTACTCAACCGACAGCTCGGAAATGCTATCGGAATCTCTATCAGGGCATTCGCCAGCAGCCTTTTCAGCATCCATCGGCATTGGTTCGCTTTGTTCCTGTTTCGTGTCTCCTCCAGCAACTTGCGGTACCCGTTTCGATACAAGCTTCGCCACGAGAAGCAGCGCCGCGCAAACGCAGGCCAGGCCTGCTACACCAACATTAAAGTAGAGAGCACCGCGCCAGGCGCGCCACGCATCGTCCGGGCGGTCTATGAGCAGCTCAGCTTCTACTGTTCCTGCAAATCCAAGGAACACAGCGGTGCCATAGTTGACCATCACCGTGACCAGCGAGCCGGCCAGGCCTTGGAACTTGGCCGGCATTTCCTCGCTCAACATGATCGTACCAGCCGGGAATGACCAGTCCATGCCGAACGGCGCAATAATCCACATGGCAAACGTGTGTCGCCAGTAGGATTGGTGGATCCCTGCTGTGGCCAGGAGCAGAGAGGCACCAAGGAATGCCAGCATGGCCGTTAACAGGATGAGCTCCACCGTTCGCCAGCTGATGATGAGCGAGCAGCTGATGGCAGCAATTGCACCAGTGACAATCACTGGCGTGAGACCCACGCCCGTGACAAACGGGCTTTCGTGCCGGAAGTTCTCCATCAACGTCGCGTAGTGATAGATGTTGATACCGAAGGACCCCCAGCCCAAAAATAGAATGAAAAGCACAGCCATGATTTTCTTGTGGGTGAGCACAACAGCCGGCAGCAGCGGGTTCTTGGCCATTTTGAGCTCCCACCACACGAAAACACCAAACATCGGCACGCTGATCGCCGTCAGCACGATGATGTACGGGTCTCCCCAGCCGTCGACTGGAGCCTGGTTCCACACAAAGCTGAACAGAGTCAGCGAAGCTGTCACCAGAATCGACCCTATCCAGTCAATGCTCTGCCGTGAGCCATCCTCCTGGTAATGCGCGGGGATATCAGGCAGAGACACCAAAACCAGAATGATGCAAACGACCGAAAAGATCGCCATGGCGTAGTAATTCCAGTCCCAGCGGTTGGTGCGGACTGCAATAACACCACTCATGACGCAGCCAACCCAACCTCCCCACGGAGCACAAAGTCCAATGCAGCCAAACACCACCTTCTTACGGGTGGTTCCTGGCGTGTAAATGCGACCAGCAGCTCCAATGGCGTTAGGCAGGATAAAGGCCACACCAGCACCTTGGAAGGCACGTGCAGCAATGTACAGCTTGGAACCGGCGAAGTTGTCATAGTAGCTAACTCCCGTGATGATGGACCACACGGCTGTCCACGCGTAACCGCCAATAAGCGCGTTTTTCAGGCCGTACGCGTCGCCCACACGGCCACTCATCAGAATCAAGGTACCAATTGACATGCCGTACGACGCCATGTACCACGGAATCAGTGCGTCCTTATCGCTAAAGCTCTTCTGGAGCTGGTACATGTGCGTGAGCACGTTAGTGGTGCCAGACTGGGTCATAATCTGGCCCAGGCACATAGCAACGATGCAGACGTATTCCAGCCATGGTCTTTTGGCAAAATACGTGGGGTCGGTGAACCTTGGAGGTTCAACATCATTCTTACTGTCCGCCATTTGACTTCAACGGTATTTGCCTGGCTTCTGGGGAGTTTCAGGCACGTCGAGTGTATATATATTTATGCGGATATTAGGTACATATATGAGGCACATATTTTGGATTACGCAAGCTGCAGCCAGGGCAGGAGGGAGGCAGTGCTATTGGACCAGGCTCGGAAGGCCGACCCCGTAGTAGTAAGGGAGATTGGGTAGTAGGGCTAATAGCAACGAACAACTATAACAGCACGGCCGTAGAATAAAGTAGGGAGCACCCGTGAACTCCGCAGGGTAATCTCAGCCGTCCCCATAGCCATCACCGCGCCCGTTCTTGGCTTACTCCCCTGGTACCTTAACTGAGTAAATAAGACTCTGCAAGGTGCGGCATGTCCCAACCCTAAGCAACGGCGCTGAATGTTACTGCATCCGGCGTCAGCGTTGGGTCAATCGGATTAAAGCTGCTTAGCAAACGCCGGAGTATGCCACTAACGGTACTCTGTGACCTGAAGGTATTGTGTGACCTCGTAACCTTGTTTATATTGTCCTCTAGGGTTTTGGTGAGTAAGGGGAATTTGTGGTGTAGCTAAACGCGTTAGGTTTACTGCCACACCGACCTTCCACAAACATCCACCACGCAACTCTTCCAGCGTCGACGCGTTCGACAATGCAGGCAAGACCTTCACGAACAGCTCTCGTGAACTTCTTTAATGATACCCTCGATTTAAATATCACCAAAGTTGACGATCTCGGTACTGGTGCAGCATACTGTCAACTCCTTGATACCATATACGGCGATGTCCCGGTGCATCGTGTAAAATTTGATTCCCGCTCGCTGCTTGACATGCAGCAGAACTACAAAATACTCCAGCAAGTGTTCATTCGCCACAATATTAAGCATGAATTCGACCCGCTTCGTCTTATGAAGTGCAGACTGCAGGACAACCTTGACTTCTCCCAGTGGCTCTACCAGTTCTGGTACCAGTCCCAACACCTAGCAGATTACGACCCTGTTGCCCGCAGGTCGAGTAGTGGTGGAGGTGGCCATGTTCAGCCTGCCAGACAACGCACACCCGCTGCACCTCCTACCACCCAGAATACCACTCAAAATACCGCCCTGCACTACCGCAACTCGGTGGGACCGCAGCCACAATCAGCTAAAACACCAGCGCGCCCAAGAAGTATTATTTCCAAGGGCCTCAATTTGACAGAAAACCCTCCGCAGCAGCCTCGCGCCGACATCGAAAACTCCATCATGGTTTTGACGCAAAAGATCAAAGACTTAGAGCTAGAAAACGACGGCCTAAACCAGACTGTGGAGGTCCTTGACGATGAACGACTGTTGTACTATGATAAGCTGGTCGATATCGAACAACTTATAAACCAGCAGCTCGATATGCTTTATACATCCAAAGGTGACGTGGATGCAGCAGATATGGCTAACAATCCCATGATGGCGCTTATCAGACAGATCCAGGTTATACTGTTTTCCACCCCGGAAGGTTTCCAGCCACAAACTAGGCCGGAGGATGAACCGTTTTAGTTATTGCATTATTTATATAGGTTTGTCATAGATCATAAACTGTTTCTTTCTAATATATATAAGTTATGAAGGTTCGTTTATATTGACACTGCATTTATATTCAGACAGTTTTGTGGTCCGATGATATATATCTATATTTACTTTCAGCTATATTTATGCAATATTATTTATAGTGCGATAAATGTCTTAGCCCTAATTCGTAGATCGATATTGCAGAGAAACTATTTCAACAAAACGGCACTCCCCGGGCTACTTACAACAAGATCCGTGATAGTTTAATGGTTAGAATTTCCGCCTGTCACGTTTACGTGGTCAGTTCGCGGGAGATCGGAGTTCGATTCTCCGTCACGGAGTTTCTTTTTGACCTTCACCCAGAAATTCGGGTCTCAGGTATAGACACTCCACTTCAGTACGAAGTCACGAGATCCGTGATAGTTTAATGGTTAGAATTTCCGCCTGTCACGTTAACGCGGTCAGTTCGCGGGAGATCGGAGTTCGATTCTCCGTCACGGAGTTCTTTTTGGACCTAAGCTACCTTCTCGGTTGTCAGGTAGAGTAGCACCTATCCAGCACGAAATCACGAGATCCGTGATAGTTTAATGGTTAGAATTTCCGCCTGTCACGTTTACACGGTCAGTTCGCGGGAGATCGGAGTTCGATTCTCCGTCACGGAGTTTTTTTGCACTTCAGATACTGGAAAGGTATATCTATCTACATTACGGTAGGCTCATACTGAATTGAATATACTGCTGTTCACTTTCACTCTTTTTTTATACACGTGTAATATTGAGTACGTATTATACTTGCCTCGATGGATGGCGTATTATACTATACGAATGTACCTTCTTCAACTGGCCCCTCAGATAGTTGAGGGATTTGCGATCACCAACATAATAGACTTGCACCAAACCTAGCACTGCCAATAGTTCGCTTTATCTCATCCATTCATTATATTGTGTACGCGCTGCTGCCATGGTATATGGTATAGTACGTACTATACGAATGTGGTTTCTTCAAATAAGCCCTGCTCGGTGAATCGGGATAAATCTTCTAAGTATAAACGTGGTGCTATCGCTGTCAATCTATTTATGGTGTATACATTGCGGCACTTTAAAATGTGCAAAAAGAATATTATCTATTTCTTAGGACTTTACACTGTTCTATAAGCAGTTGATAACCTTACATTTCACCTGAATCATCAACTTCCCTAAACTACAGTCTCTTCGTGAAAACAATTGGAGCACCGTGTAACAACAAGATCCGTGATAGTTTAATGGTTAGAATTTCCGCCTGTCACGTTTATACGGTCAGTTCGCGGGAGATCGGAGTTCGATTCTCCGTCACGGAGTTTCTTTTTCTACTCAGTTCTAGTGAACGGACAGAACAAGTATGCCGATTCATTATTATATATGGTTTCTTCTAAATGTGGCTACTTATTTTGGGTTGATCGCCTTCTAATTGTAAGGTCAATTGAGCCCCATCTGAACTTAGGGAGGTGCCTGCGATGTAAATACGCTGAGCTTACGGATCCGTAGCACATGTATGTGGGCCCTAGCAACTGAATCTGCTCTACATCGCTTTCTTGAGCTGTTCCGTTGATAACAGTTGGCGACTGCGGCACTGGAGACGCCATTATGTACACGCTTTCCAGTAATGGTGGAATTAAATGTATACAGGGCTGAACGGTACTTAAGGCAACGCTTAATGAAACAGTAATAAAAGCCAATACCTAAATAGGCTCACATAGGGTAGTATTAGGAGGATTTAAAACACCAATTACTAACTGGGACCAATATTTACGAATTGTACAATACTTATAGGACACAGATACTGCTTAGGATGCTGTCATTCTACGTGAAACTGCGTGAAAACCTCGTGGTTAGACCGTGCATAAATCGGCCTATACCGTCCATATATAATCAGACTAATATAATAATAATAAAATTAATCATTACACAGTATAACTATTTACAGCGCAGTCAGAGAAGGGTACGTACTTAACAAGCTACTTGTACTGCTTTTTGAAATACTCCTCATCAAAGATCATAGTCTTAATGCCAGTGGACTTGGGGTCAGAGGCCTTGGCAAATGCCGCCGGTGCGTCATTGAACGAGTACTTAAACGACACCAACTTTTTAACATCAATCACACCGTCGCGGATCATGCGAATTCCACTGGGCCAGGTGTTTGTGTAGCGGAACAATCCGTTGATAGTCATCTCGTTGAAACTAAAGTGCATGAACGGGATAGTGACCTCGTCCTTGCCTACGCCGATGATCTCACAGGTACCGCGGAACTTAAGGGAGTAAATGGCAGCAGCAATCGAGGTTTCGAAACCAGTGCATTCGAGGGCTACAGCAGCCTTCTGGCCCAATTCACTGATGATCTTCTCACCAACTTCACGAGGCGACTTTTCGCGCTCAACCAACACGGTCTTGATACCAGGAACAATATCCTTAGCCAACTCCAAGCGAGCCGGGTTGAGATCGGTGATGGCCAATGGTGAAGCACCGGCAGCGCGGGCCAGAATGGCAGAAATAATGCCAATGGGACCAGCACCGCAAACCACCACAGGGTCACCCAATTTAAGGCCACTGTGCTTGACACCAGCCAAACCAACACTCAAAGGCTCGAGCAAAGCGCCTTCCTCGAACGAAAGATCACCGATCTTGTGACACAGATGAGCGGGGTGGTTCACAAATGTGCGGAGCAAACCATCATAAGGAGGTGTGCTTGGGAAAACGACGTGGGGGCATCCATTGTAAGCACCGGTGATACAGTTCTCACACTTACCACAGGTGATGCCAGGCTCAATGGCCACACGGTCGCCAACTTTGAGATCCTTGACATCAGAGCCAACCTTAGCAACAATACCTGCACTCTCATGGCCCAAAATAACATCGCTTTCCACCTTGACATCTCCAATTCCACCCTCGTGCTGGAAGTGGCAATCACTACCGCAGATGCCGGTAGCAATGATATGAACAGTGGCTTCCAACGGTCCGGGCTCACCGGGGTCAGCCGCAGATCCAACGTAAAGATCGTGCTTAGGATTCGTGTACACTCCTAAGTTACCTGCCATTGTAGATTGCTTTTTTGATAATGATCTGATCTCTAAAAGATACCTGAAGAAAAGCCACTCTAGCAAGGAAGATGTGGAGTATTTATATTGGCTACCATGGCTGTTGTTCCCCCTCCCATGTGACTTTCCCTTGCAGCTCCGATCCAAAAAGTACGAAAATACAGTGCGATCGCACGGTCACGAGCTAGCCCGGGCAATCACACTGGGGTAATCCTTGCCCTTCTACCGCCCACGAATGTTCGCTTATATGAGTATATGATAACTGCCCATATAAATCTTACTGTGAGCTAATCGGCAGGGGAAATTATCGATAGGATTAATTTATCCACATTTGTCCCAAATTTCAGGTGAGGTTTCCCCAATTTTATGCGCATGGCGCTTATTTAACAGCAAAGTTGTTGAAAAAGCAAGGTTCGTGGACACAAATCCCATCATCAGCAATTACCATAAATTTACGGAGCTCGAAATCGATAGCAGGAAAATAGATTGCCTGAGGTTCGAGACTCGCTGGTTTTGATATCTGCTGTGCAGGGCCAGTCTTTCTTCGTTTAGCGGCCGATACGGGTGTGGCTGTAGCAACGTGCGGGGGTGGTTGTCCTGTTTGGATCAACCCACGCTCCACAACCTGCTCCAGTTCATTGCTCTGCGAAGCAAGCTGTAAAATAACACGAAGTGGTCTTATTAGAGGCATAACAGACCTTAGTTTTTTTGCGGTTATATCATCAAAAATTAATGGTGCAAACTCAGCCATGTTTTTCATAACGGCAGTAAACCCATGATCGAGTACATCTAACACTTCCCCAAATGCTTTGTTACGGGTAATGCCTGGTTTTTGCCCAAGTTTCACTGAGACATGGATAGATTTCATCTCACGGCGCTGGCCTCCTCCCAAATACGGAAGTTCTGAGGGAGCAAATACAACCGTAAACCCGCTGTCGGTTTGCTCATACTTATGTGTATTTATACTGCCGCAGAATGTTCCAGTAAGGAAGCTTCTGAATATGTTTTCCATCATGTCAAATTCTGGCTGCGAGTCGTTGATGGTCAATCGCACTTTTAACGCCCATTGAGTGGCCGTAGGCGTCAATTCCGGCGCACCAGGGCTTAGTAACATGAACGAATGGAACTTGCCATGTACATTCTCTGCAGTATAGAAAATATCGTGTTTAATTTTTTGTTTCGTGTTTTTACCCATTTGGTGGATATGTGGCTGTGGGGGACGTGCGGTACCAGAGCACAGGGTAACAGGGTATCCTCGCCCTCAACACGAGATGGCTTCCGTGCATGCCCTTTCCCATAGTTACAGAGTCGAACCGCCCCATATCTTTGCTGAGCACCAAGCCGGAGTGGACTCTCCACAAGGTAAATGCAAAAATATGTACAAACCTAGTCGGACCTAATCGGACCTAATCATACTGCCGTCGCTGCTCACGGAAAACACATCAGCCGAGAGTTCCAGGAAACGGCGTCGAAACTTCCGCTCAAAATCTAAATTATTCTTTTGGCGGTTGATATGGTCTAGCATGTCTGGGTGGACTGGCCGGGGAGCATCCCTTAAAAACCTGTCGTAAAGTGATTTAAGGATATTCGCTTGTCTGCTAGCAGGCAATGGCTGCCCGAACATTGTAAGGGTACGGATACCCAGGTCCGTCGGACTGAACAGCAGTTTGCGCTGCCTTTTTCCGGTTTTGATTCCATTCATCCGAAGAAGTCGAGTAAGCTGCCAGTATGGATGGTCTATCTTAGTTATTGGGAGTTTCTTATACATTTCAACCTTGGCGCGGTGCTGGTCCAATGTCCGTTCAGGAGGCATGGGGATATTATTCAATTGGAAATGCAGAGACTTTCGGTCTATAATAAGATAAGGCGGCGGATCAAACAGGAGCTTCTTCATACTTGAGTCTTTGACTCCGTACGTGGATACTGCTGTTTTTAGCACTTTCTGCAAATCTTTGTGATTGCCAGAAGCAGCACCGGTAATCCATTTCAACTCATTAGCCTCAGCAAAGTCTATTAAAGCATTTATTTGATGAGTTTTCGTAACGAATTTAAATCTTGCAAAGTTATGCTGAATCATGCACTTCAAGTGCTTGCGGATCAGTTCATCTGGTATATGATTTAGACCGCGATGTGCAGCTCTATAACTGGCTAGAACCTGGTTCCTGGTAGCTTGATTAATAAAATGCGGCACATATTCTTTAGCCAAAAGTATAGACTGGGGAGGGCCCATCCAGTTGCGGGCTGATGAGTTGCAGGATTGAGGATTTAACTTGATACGGCTTATGGTTAATGCCATTTATTCCTTTCTTCAAGTGTGTGTAGGGCTGAGAAAATTGGGAATTGAATAAACCGACAATACAGCTTTTGTGGGGCAGTGGGTGAGATAATTTTGGGAGTGGCATTGGGACCCGAGGGAAGGGCAGCATACTAATGTTGGCAAGGTAGGCCAAACCAGGATGGAAATGAAGAAGCTACTGTAGCATAAAGGCAATATAAGTTAAATAGGCGCTAAAATTGCACAAATACTAAACCAATAGTGCTAAAATAAGGCTTAAGGATATTTAATTGGAGAAGAGAATGGAAGTGGTATACGCATATGCGCGCCTACTTGACTTAATTAGCCAATCCTGGGATTCGCACAAGCCCTATATAATTTATGTGTCACGCCCTTAAAATTAAGGTAAGGTAAGATCTATGGAATGCGAAGTGATACTTACTAGAGAGCCACATGGAAAATTCCCAATGGTGGCAAGATCGAGCTCTGATCGCTACCCCGGACAAAGTATATTCATTCCGTAGATCAAAGTTTTTTCTGAATAACGTTAATGATATAGATGTGAAACGGCGTTAATAGCAATGCAGTTATGTCAGTTTAATAAATGCCGTTGTAGGGTTATAGGGGAGCAATTATAACGTTAACTAGGCGAGGGATATCCGCACCCTGTGCACCATCGGCCGCGCCTCTGCAAAGATAGGCAGGTGAAGCGAGCACTGGTAGGGAGCTGGGAGGGAAGTAGAAACGAAAGCGCTTAACCTCAAACGAAGCGAATTAGTAAAGTTTCTGTTTAATCAGGTATAACAACATATCTGATCGGATAAATTAGCACCGGAGGTGCTGAGTGTAGCTTGATACCAGAATGCCATTGTTCTGACTGCACATTCCTTTTGACCTGCCCTACCAGAGTAAACTGCCCTCTAAGAATATATGATGTTTCAGGTTAGGGTCCATGCATGCACTATACATTCGTCCTTTTGTGGTGAGTTCGAGCCATACAGAAAGTACGGTTGCTTATGTGTCTGGAAAAAAGCTACGGGTACCCCATTGCCCCGGATGGACCGCAGCGTGAGTGCTGCGGAAAACTTAGAGTGTATCTAGTTCGAGAGAGAAGGAATTTGAAAATAGAAAATGGTAAAGCACATTTTTTAATCTAAACATAATCCCCACTTGTGGGCATTTATATACAACGCATATATTCGTATATTACACACGGAAAGCGGTACTTCGACGCCGGAGAATGTCCAGTACCCTCTTTGCCCTACAGATCATGTGTACTTCATGCATGCTCTTGCACAAGCCTGGAAATACAGCGGGAGTGGGGTACCGCTCAAGAGGAAGCAATGAAAAACATTATATATAGGCCTGTAATTTCAGCAAATAATCTCTTTAAGTCTTTTTCTTCTTGAGGTAGAGTTACTAGTATATCCTTTCTTGATATTTACAATGCAACTTCTTAGTGCTGCTATTCTGCTAATGGCTGCCGGCAATGCCGAGGCAAGTCCAATTAGCATCAATGAAGACTATGTCCGTCATTCTTCTAACCACAGTGTCAAAGACTCCGACAAGATCATTTCCCCCAAGGCATTTGTTCTTAGCACCTTCACCGATGAGGCTGCACCGTGGCACAAGTACCAGAACTTGACCAGGAACTTCACTCTTCCTGGTCTATCTCCTTTGTTCCCTAACGTTACATGCACCAATAACACGGACCTCTGCCAGCTTACCGTTGGTGAGGGACCTGCGAACTCCGCTGCATCTGTAACCGCTCTTCTCTTGAGTCCCAAGTTCAACCTTACCAACACGTACTTCTTGATTGCAGGTGTTGGTGGAATTGATCCCAGCTTTGGTGGTCTTGGATCTGCCGCATTCGCTCGATATGCTGTCAGCGTTGGCAGCATGTACGAGGTTGATGCTCGTGAGAAGCCCAAGAACTGGAGTACTGGCTACTGGGCATACGGCACCCAGGAGCCCGGCAAGCCTGCCACTAGTTTCTACGGAAATGAGGTTTTCGAGGTCAATGAGAACCTGCGTGACTATGCTTACGGATTGGCTCTTAACGTCACCCTTAAGAGCACCGCCGATTCCAACAAGACAGACTTGCTTTATAACATCTCAGCTGCCCGCTCAGGTCCCAAGGTATTGGCTTGCGACGTTTCAACCTCTGAGATCTACCCTACTGGTGAGCTTCTTGGCAAGGCTGCGTCTAATATCACCTCGACTTTCACTAATGGAACTGGTAAGTACTGCCTGACTGCCCAGGAGGATACTTCTATCCTTGAGGCCGCTCTCCGTGGCGCCAAGTACGGTCTCACTGACTACTCTCGTTGGGTTATTCTGCGTACCGCTGCTGACTTTGACCGTCCTCCTGCTTCGCTTAACAGCAACCCGGTCAGCTTCCTCTTCAATAACAACACTGGAGGCTTCAGCATTGCCCAGGAGAACCTGTACCGTGCTGGATACCCTTTCATCAAGAATGTCATTAACCAGTGGAACAAGACCTTCCTTGATGGCACTAACATTGTCAATGGCAGCGAAGTCATTAACGGTACCCATGCTGTGAAGCTCAACTCCACCAAGGGCGGAAAGGGCCGCAATAGCTCATCTCCTAAGAATGGCACATACGCTCCCGATAACTACATCGGGGATGTGTTCGGCACTCTTGGTGGCGAGCCCGACTTCGGACCTGGTTCTTACAAGCATCACGCTTATATCAACACTTTTTAAAAATAGTGGATAGGCTGTGATCATGCCTTTTCAATTACACCTCATACAATCACATCAGTTTACGCCATATATATAGTTAGATTCTTCTACTCAGTATATATTTGCAGTCTTTAAACCACTTTACTTTAAGGTTATTTTATTAGATCGAGGTGTATGGAATATGCATAATGCTGCGGCAGTACATAATTAGCAAAATATTCATATATATTAGTGACTGCTACTACTGATATGGTACTGTAACAAATGAATATCAGATATCGTACTTGTATTATAGTGTCGTCAGTATTGTTGATAATTTCCGGAGAGTTTGCCGTTCGTATAGCTGTAGAAATATATCATATTATGTCGAGAAGGTAATAGAAACCAATGTTTGACAAGAAAGGAAGATATATTGTTAACTATTAGAAGGAAATTTGGGACACTAAAAACATAAGGTACTTATATATATTGGAAGGAAGATGTGAATCTCACAATACTGAAAATAACATCGAAAAGTATTACGGGTTTATGTAAATTTCACTGGTAGTTAATTCCACTGGTAGTCATATAAAACATTATATACTCATATATACTCCTGATTCCAGTGGCTGCTCTCAATAGTGGCTGCTCTCAATACTGGTATCCTTTTGTACATAGCATAGCTTTCATTTCTTGGGATCTAGTAGATGGCTATGGATTATTGCAAGTGAAATATATGATGTACATTAAATATATCCAGCCTTTTGTGCAAGCTCTAGCTGCTTCTTGCCTGGGTCTATGGACCAGTCTTTCTAAATCAGGTTCTGGGGTCGAACTTGAACTTCCGTTCCAGTGGCTGTTTCACATCTTTATATAATATATCGGGAATATAGTCTAGAACTCGCAATACCGACAATGTACCATTAAGCAGTGTTGGCTTTTATGTAAATATGCAGTTGTAGTATCATGAACAACTTATATGCACTTTCCAATCTTTATATAATCCATCGGAAAGAAGGTCTGGAACTCACAATACGGACAATGTACCATCATAAGTACTAATTTTTTAAAGGAATTGGCGCTGATATACTGACAATATTATCGGCCTAATAATACTACTGCTATATGAAACTGCGTGTCTACATAGTGATATAACCATGTAAATCATAGCACAGTGCCGCATTGTGATGTAATATAAACGCTGAAATGGCATACTGGGCTTGAGCTAAATACCATGATGAACACCAAATAGTTACGATTAATATACAGTACAGAATCTTGTTTAATTTCTAGCGGTAAACCGACATGATGCTAAATTATAACAGCGCTAAATTGATATCGTTCCCGATAATAGAGCCGGAAGTTATTCTCGCGAGGCAGTTGGGGCCAGCGGCACGTGTCCCCCACCCCACCCGGTGCGGGTTGAGGTAGTGTATTTATAACCCATATGTTTACTTGTGCCTTTAGTCGACAGGTCTGCCCATCGTCGTCAATCTCTCCGAAATACACGGTGCATAACACAATAGATAAGCAGAGAACTGAAGGTCGCTAATTGTGTAATTTCCCAGTTGCACCAATTCGTCTTATGCAGCCTTCATGAACTCACTGAGATACCTAGTTTCGTCTGATGATGATGAAAAGCCTCGACCCAAAAAACCCACAATAAGATTGCCCGACCCGCCATCGTCGCTGCTGTGGCGACTCATATGTGGAATCTTCCCCTTTCTCAAGCAGTCACCTTCACCCCGTCAGGTTGCAGCCAGTCAGACGACCAACGAGGGAACCACCAAAAAAAAGCGCCGGAAGTCATCCACGGCCAGCTCGCTGCCTTCCATTCCTAGGTTACTTCTCCGAACTAAGCGCAAGACACTGGTTCTAGACCTTGACGAGACCCTGATTCACTCCATGACACGGGGTTACAATCCCTCGAGCCATATGGTAGAGGTGCATTTACGCGAGGCTGCAGTCTCGTCATTCTACTACGTTTGTAAGCGGCCTTACTGCTCGGAGTTCCTGAATAGCGTGCTGCAGTGGTACGAGTTGTGTGTGTTTACCGCCAGCGTGAAGGAATACGCAGACCCCATTGTGGACATGCTAGAGCATGATCTCGGTCGGAAGTGTTTCAAGCAGCGGTTCTACCGTGACAGCTGCACGCCAGATGGGTCTGGATCATATATCAAGGACCTACGAGTGCTTGGCGAGGACTTGAGTCATGTGTTGCTGGTCGACAACTCTCCCGTCAGCTGGACCCTTCAGCGCACCAACGGCCTGGGTATCGAGGGCTGGATCAGTGACCCAAGTGATCGTGCTTTGCTGCAAATCCTACCCCTGCTGTACGCACTACGGCACACATCCGATGTCAGGTCAATTCTGTGTCTCCAGAGCAGTGATTATGTGGATTCGGTGTCTACGTTGTCCGAAACAGACCCGGCCACACCTTCCCAGCCACCACTTCCCCCACTTCCCTACGAAATACATTGATAACTATTTCGTAAATATTATGGATCTGTGATAGAAACGGAAACAGATCCAGCTTGTATGTACTCTCTCCCTACTGGAATTAAGTTAGAAATACTTTGATCAGTCTCCAGGGCCCACAGAATAGACCGCATAAGGTTTACGGTCTCAAGGAAGGTGCATTGTAGTCTGATATCCGGCAGGCCGAATTGCGTACTTAAATGCTTGCCGTTGTCTTTAACCCCCATATTTCAAAACAGATCAAGTGCACTTGGCACCGTGTATATATATGTATAAATTACGAGCTTGTAGTGCTAAATTCAAGCCATAAGGTTGCAAAAACGCCCAGGTAACGCACTGGTGGCATGGCACGCTAGAGCATATTACAGAAGCGCATCAAAGAAAGAATATATCACGACAGCATAGTAGAGTATGATGCAGCAGTATAGGATGGTTAAACTGAGATACAGCAAGTGTATAGCAGTGTAGAATGGGAGTGAGTTGCGGCAGGTGTATAGCATAATAGTTTATAGTACAGCAGCATAGAATGTTTGAAGTGAGGTGCGGCAGATGTATAACATAGTAGAGCAGAATCGAATGGTGCGTAGCACAGTAGAGCAGAATAGAATGGTTAGAGCATATCACGCCAGATGTATAGCATAGTACAGCAGGATAGAATTGTTAGAGCGGTGTATATCCCATATAGCACAGCAGAAGTGTAGCACACCGAATTATAACATAACGGAAAGGCCGGATGATTTGATATTAGTGTATAGAGCAGATCAAATTCATTAGGGATTGACTATTTCTTCAATAAGTTATGGATTCGAGGCTCCAGTGCGGCGACCTCGGTGAATAAATAATGCTCATCAGAGTGCTGTTGACGCTCAATGGCCTGGATCTGGGACTGCAGCATGCTAACATATTTCTGGGATTGCGCCAATCGTTGGGTATCGTACTTAACCTGTGCCAGGAGTCGTTGGTTTTCAGCTACTAGGCCTGTGTTGAGGTCTCGGAGTGTGTCCAGCGGGGTTTCCTGGGTTACGCTTTGCTGTGGACCGGAGGGCGGCAGCGCTCGGTCATTTTGGGCGAGCTGCTCGAGCAACTCACTATGCTGCTGCTGTAGTGCTTGGTATTGGACCAACAGGAGCTGGTACTGCTGCTGGTACTGCTGCTGCTGGAGCTGCTGCTGGACGAAATTAATGCGGGGAACTGTTTTGACGTTTTTTGCCCGGAGACCGAAGCGTAAAGTGCTCACTGTTTCGCTGATATGCGCGTCGAGCGGTGAGCAATGCACAATCAGGCAGGTTCTTGAGTTCCCGGCCAGCGAGTCCTGCAAGATCCGGGTCAGCTTAGAATCCCGGAACGGAATGTGAAGGGCAGCATCACCTGCTGCTGCATCTGAATCGGAGGTGGACTGTGACGCCAGTGCGTTTACCACCATTCCTAGTGAGCTCAGGCTGCGGTTGATGTTGGCAGCCTCCTCCAGCACGCTACCTCGAGCCCCAGTTTTGGCGACTTTTTCGGATCCAGCCAAGTCTACCAGCACCAGTTTCGAGCGGGTCTGCGGGCCACACACGTCCACCAGGAACACTGAGTGGCTGCGTGAGGAGTATGCATTCATATTGGTCGCAGCAGTGCTCCTCTGCTTGTCACCGCGCTGCATGATGGCATACACCTCCGATGCAGTATCCACCGGGATTTCTGTCAGGCCCTTCACGTGAAACCCGCCTCCACCCGCGTTCTCGTGCACCTTGAGGTCGGTGCCCTCTCCCAGCAGATCGCGCACCTTCTCGTTGTAGATCTCCATGTAACCCACCTTGACCACGTACTCCTTGGGCTTGTTTTCGAACAGATACTCGACCATGCGTGGAATCGCGCCACGCATCTCGCTGCTTACGCTGGGACCCATCATCGTGTGCGACTTACCGGCTCCAGTCTGGCCGTATGCCAGCACGCAGCCGTTGTACCCCTTGAGCACGCCCTCGACCGTGGGTTTGACGGCCTCGGTGAAAATGTCGGTCTGCGTTGCTGTCGGGGGAAATACCTTGTCAAACACAAACGATTGGCTTAGTCCCTTGATGCGAACCGTGTCCTCCGTGAGTTCCTCAATACAGGTCGGGTCCTCGGATAGCAGCGACGCCTGGCCCGGTCTGAATCGCACAACCACCTTGATCTGGCTCGGTGCTGAGCGTGCGGAGTTCGTACGGCTCAAAGCACGGCTGGACTGCCGGCTGGAGCTACGCTCCATATATGGTGATATTTATTATACCCTAACCAAAACAACCCGAGCATGCCATATAAATAACAGGAGTTGCAGCGCGTGATACGAGCAGTGACGCGATATGCTGCAGTGTATATGTATATATAATATCCGCACGGAATGTGCATAGCAACAGTGCCGTGCAATTGCCTCATACTCCCCTTAGTTCGTAACGAGCAGTGTTGAGCTTGTTGATCTCGCGTTGAACCTGGGCAAACCAGCGCTCAATTAGCACGGCTGTAATGGCTGCCGTGAGCGGGAACAGCCACAACGTGTCCGATGCGCTCCATTGGTGTCTTCGGATGACCCATGCCTGCAGCGCGATGACTGCTGCCAGTGCCATGTTGAGCAGTCGCAGAGTCGGCACACGAGCACCTCTAGACTTCAGAGTGAACGCACTGGTGAGCAGCGAGATCAGGCACATGAAAGACAGCTTTGGGTGGGAGCGGCAATGCTTGGCAATGACGTACGCGGGTGATGGGACCACCAGAACCACGGCGAACGCAAATCGGTAGAACCGCGACTGTGCGGCAGCATGCTCGGTGAATTTGTTGACCAAATCCTCCTGCTGCTCTTCGTCCAGGATCTCTGTAGCGGCGATCTTCCGTCTTCTTCGCAGGTGCCTCTGAGAAATCTCCATTGGTGTTTGTAATCACAGCATGAAATCTGGACCTGGGTACATCAGTGCTATGAAGGCTAGCGTACTATAGCATTTGTGGTGGTAAAATTTGTGGTGGTAACAATTGCAGTGGTAGCATTTGTGGTGGCAGCACTTGTGGTGGCAGTGCTCTTGGTGGCAGTGCTCTTGGTAGTTGATATACAGTGGCAGCACTTGTTCTATCGGCAGTGTTCCATCAATGTGTAGTTATTTAGCGTACTATATATGTATCGAAGTGAAGGGCAGCGATGAATGCCACTTACGGGCTTTAGAATTTATATTAACAATAGAGCACCTGTGCCAGCTTTCAGCATTTAGATATCAGTATTTTGGTGGTAAGTATTCATTCGATGAATGCCACTACTACAGACTTCTTATATAAGTATAGCATATATATATAATACACAAATTGGAGCTATCTGTGCCATGTATCTGGATATAAAAAAAATAGCCATTTTCAGATCTGGCATATATATATCGTATATACATACTACACAAATTGGAGCGATCTGTACCACATACCGCATTTAAAAATTCAGCTATTTTCAGATCCAGTATGCACGGTGTATGCATTTAAGTGGAGGTGTAGACTGTAGAGCAGCTGGGTTAGCTGTGTCTCGGGGTCGTGGTAGCGGTGTGTTCGTAGCGTACTATAGTGGGAGTAGTGGTGGTACATTCACTATCATTGTCAATCGGCTGTAATATTGCTCGATAGTGGAAAATGCAGTCAGATAGGAAGTTCTTTAGATACTGGTATTGACTATACATTATGTCTACATCAGTATTAGGTGTAAGATGAAGGAGCTTCTTGGATGGGAAGTTCATTATATACTTGACATTGTTGTATACTTGACATTGTTATATACTTGACATTGTTGTATACTTGACATTGTTATATACTTGACGTTGTTATATACCAGTGGAATTGACTATATACACACTAAACTATGTCTACATCAGTGTTGGGCGTAATGTGAGGGTGCTTCTGAAATGGAAGCTCATTAGATACTGGTATTGGCATTGTTATATGACACTGAAATTAAATGACTATACATTAGACTATGACTACATCAGTATTGGGCGTACGAGACACTGCAGAGTACGCTGAGTTGGCCGCAGCTAGGAACAAAAACCCAGTCCAACTCATCACAGCGTACTGGGCCACTGGAAAAGCTACAGCACACTAAGTTGGGATCGCTGCGCATAATCGGACACCTGGCGTACATACAGAACACACTAACGTTGCTGTGTTGCTGTCGTACTGGTTACGGCAAGGTCGCGGTATACAGGACAAACGGTTTGTAGTCCTGCTCGACCAGCGCGGCGAACTCCGCCAGATCCGTGTCGTCTCCCACCTTTACCTTTCCCTTGTGGTCGCGTGCCACCGCGTTTCCACCCAGGAATGAGAACTCCTCCAGCAGCTTGGCCTCAGCCTTGTCTGCAGTCAGCACCGGCTCCAGGGAGGCTGTGACGTAGTTGAGCGGCAGGCCGTACCGCAGCACGGACTCAACAAACACACGGATGACCTTGATGTGTCCCCAGGCCTTGATGATATCGCTGTAGGCCACCGAGGCCAGTCGCTCGATCTCGTTACGCTGGCGACGCTCAGTGTCCCTGATCTCCTTCTCCTCCTTGCGAGCAGCTTCCACCGGTGACAAGCCGTCGCTCTGTGCGTCCTGTGATGACTTTTGCTGGTGCTGCGGCGTGTCCCGAGGGATCCACTTGGCCTCGCGCACCTTGGTCTGGAACTCCTTGCTGAACTTCTTGAACACAGTCACGCTGTACAGCACGAACGATGAGTCTGCAGACAGCTTGTTGGCCGAACGCGGTACCACCATGGCCGAAATGCTCTCGTATTTGGCTAGGAACTCCTTCTCCTGGGCCAGTGGCACGACCACGAGCAGCGTCTCGAGGAACTCGGAGTTCTGGACCAGGTCTGAGGGCCTGACAAGAGCGTCCAGCGAGCGCACGCTCAGATCGCCCGAGAACTTGCGGTCAATGGCCTGCACCTGCTGCCGGGTGACGTTGTAGGCAGCCACGCGTGTTTTGAGGTCCTGGTCGGCACTGAAGGCCTCCTGGGTCAGCGAGGCGAGCAGGGCCGAGATCGCGCGGTCTGGCCGGTACTTGGCGGTGTTCCAGCCGAATTGCTGCAGGTACGCCTGGGCCGAGCGACCGTCGACCTGCTCTGCAGCTTGCACGCGCGAGGCGTCGTTGTTGAAGATGGAGGTGATGGTTTCGTGGCACTTCAGCAGCACCGTCTGTAATTGGCCGTCGATCTTCGCCACTTCCTCCGCCTGCTGCACCAGGTTGTCCAGCATGCCTATTTTGAGGTCTGGCAGCGCAATACTGGCCACCCCGTGCGCAGCGCCAATATTGTGCTCCAGCCACGACTTCAGCCGCGTTTCGGGCTCGCCCATTGTGCCGGGTACGGCTTTAGGTGGTAGAGACAGCAGTAATAAGGATGGCATTCGTGCCTCGTATTGTCTTGGGGGTGTGGAGGTTGTACATCGGCCGGGGTTGTGGTTTGTCCCATGTTATCGTGTGGCGCCTCGATACGACTAACCCATCTCCTCCCAGGAAGCTCCCGGAAATGGCAGGCGGATGAAGCTGTCGCCGATACTAGGAATCCGGAGGCGTGTGGGTGCTCTGACCGAGCTTGCACGCAGGGATTCGGCGCGCTCGTGGTCGCGCAAAACCGCTGCCGTCATCGACCTGTGCCTGCGTAATGAGGCCCCGCTGAGTACCGACGCCGTGCGCAAGTTCGCTCTAATCCCACCCAATCTGCAGGATGTGGCCCCGCTGCTGCCGCGGCTGGAGAAATGGGGGCTCAGCCAGCGTGCGGACGGTGCCATGGACGTAGTCGGTGATCTGGCCCTCCAGCTGCAGCTTGTGCCTAGCCTGTCTCAGCGGTTCCAGGCTGCGTGGATAGCAGGTTTGCAGACCAAAAACCCCTTCAAGGCGATCCAGGCCTGGAAGCAAACCGGTCTACCCGTTGAACTGGGCATTCAGCTGTACTTGGCAGCCCGTCAGACCAGCAAGGCTGCCGAGCTAGCGGCTCAGCTGCCCACAGTGCCCGGTAGCACGATGCGAAAGCTTGTATCGCAGCTGAAAGACCCTGCTGAGGTCCAGCGTTGGGTAAATAGGTGGCAGGCCATGTCTCCTGAGGATGCGCGCTGGCTGCAGCACAGTGTTGGCACGCGTGGAATCGACGTGGATTTGCCAGCCAATGTCGACCGAACTGTGTTTCCCACCCATCGCCCTCAGGTCAAGGAGCAGCTGCAGCATCTCGTCACCCACGTCAACACAGTGCTGAGAAACTCGCCTGATCTGCTTGTAGGCGTGCATAGCGAGTGGCAGACGGCCATGTCTTCTCCCAGCCGTGACACTTTACAGCAGCTGATATCCGCAATCGCCCACCAGGCCCCACAGCTGAACGGCGAGGCGTGGTTACCGATTCTGCGGATCGTAGACACCGAGCTGGCTCTCCTGATTCTGCAGAAGCTGCCACCATCGCCTCGGGAGTTCGCCACGGTGATCTCCAGGGCCCAAACAACGGAGCAAATCGAGCGTGTGCTCGCTATTATCAGCCCAGACGTCATGTACTCTCGTGAGTGTCTGGGTGCCTTGGCCCATCGGAGCCCGGCCCTCTTTCTGGGGTTGGCCATCCCACCTGAGCTGCTGGAAACCTCGTTGGATCCACACCACCTGGTGTCTTTGTGGCTAGCGCAACCACCACCTCCGGTAGTTGCGTGGCTCTACCCATTGACATTAGATATGTTGGACTCCACTATTCTGCTGCGGGCAGCGGTCCAGTGTCTGCGCTCCGAGCCCGAAAAGGTGCACGAGCTGCTGACGGAGTTCGTTGTGAACCGGGGATTCCTCGTTGACCGATCCCTGCTTTCGAGCACAAGCCTGAAGCTCCCAGCTCCTTCCAAACACAAGCTGTCTCACGCAGAGGCACAACAGCTAGTGTCTGATGTACATACGTTAGTGTGCCAGGAATATGCATAATGTTCATGTAACGCATGGAACCATAGTAATTTTGCTATAATCACACGAATTTTCTAGAATCACCCTATGTATGTATAGCATGCAGTATACAAATGTTCAGTGCATACTCTAAGGTACACTGTATAGTGTCTTTTCTACAGCACGGCTATACTTAATTCTGCACACTGTACACACCATCAAATACATATACCATACTATACATAATGTGTATTATCTATTTTCTACAGTCACAGAACAACATCTACGGTATCAAGTGCATACTGTACTAGCTGCCATTGGCTTTTATAAAGCGCACTATTTATATACAGCAGGGATCATCTACCATGTAGCGTCTGTATGAAGCATCTATACCATGGAGTACAGCTAATTCCCGAGGTATATCCCTGTATCATTAGGAGTAACATCTGCGTAACACTGGGTTACGGTGGACCTAATCTGTTACCACCGGTGACAATGGTGGTAAGTGACATGGTGAGCTGCTTAGCCTATCAACTATTTGTTATGCCTAACAGTTACCACAGTTTAGGTGCAGTGCATAAGCTCCAGGAGCGGAAGAGGGAAACTTACCAGAGGAGTTGATCCCAATGTATTTTTCAACACTGAGGTCTGCAGAGATGAAGCTATGCAGAGGTACTAAATCTTAGATATTACATGGTTACACCTTTATATTTTAATTCGCAATATAACTATCTCGTGATTTAGCATTGTTTAGCCGCATTAACTAATGAGTATATGAGGTAGTTGAAAGCTGAACTACACATTGCATTTTTAAATTGAGTCTGCGTTTTATTTTCTTCAATTATGGACTTACAATTTAGCCAAGGCAATTGAATTCAGTTTCCCAGTGTAGCTGATATCTGTGGTACAAATATATAACTCGTTTTCAGTTTCAGTATATCAGACCTCATTCACTCTTATGGCTGCTGGCAGACATACTCGTACACATCTGTATTAAGCCATTGGCTTAATGTAGACTTTAGTTTGTTACAGCTTGCATGGTTTTGCATAGTTATGTTTTTAAGAGACTATTCGCTGTTGCAGTCATGTCCTTACACATTCTATTCGCTATACCGTAGATCACATCCTCACCGTTTACTCATGCAATCTGCAACCTGCGTCACCACAGCGGGAATTCATCCTTACTACTAACACTGCACTCTGGCGTCAACAATTATACTACATTTACGCTGCGCTATCTGAAGCATTGGTCGCTACGTACTGGGTCTATTTATGTAGCTTCAGCCATTTCGGAGTCAACTTGGACTTCATTTTGCTCTCTTTTGGAGGCTTCTGTTCCGTTGTGGGCGTTTCTTTTGGGGAACTTGGTGGCTCGATTGGCTTGGCCATGCTCAGTGCTTTATCGTTCAGGATGGGTGCCTTAGCGGTCTTAGAGGTGAAAACCAGCAACGCGCGCGACCCCAACTGGCCCGGAAGAACCTCACTCGTGTCTAGAGTGAACTTGGGCTTCATACTATCTAAGGTGAACGGCTGGCTGGCGTCCCGCAGATATGACTTCACATACTGGTATACTGCAGAGCCAATCTCTCCGGCTTGGAACTTCCCCGCTAGCGTGCTCTGGTCGGGGAACTTGATTCGAATAGTGGTGGAGGTAACCGGTGGCCTTGACTCGGCCTTGAGCCTCTCGCTTGTGGCTTTACTGATCATGGCTGGCTCAGCCTGTGACTTGAGGTGCTGGTAGTACGTCAGAAACTGCGCCTGGCTCATTTCCGATGGATCGTCTTGAGGCACACTTACCGCGTGGTCTTTTGTCGTGACAATTGTCATCCGTTCGTCAGAACCTGCAGACTTATTTGGGCCTGTCTGAGTGGCATTATGCGAGCCAGACGTGGCAGGACCTCCACCTGGTTTAGAGGTGGCAGAATCATTTTGAGCCGAATTGGAGCGGCCAGATGCAGATTTATCCTGCGTAGAGCTCGCAGGAGCAGATGTACCCGGTCTAGAACCAGCTGTGGCTGGCTGGTTGGTGGCAGCTTTCAGGGTGAAAAGAAGACCGTTTCCTCCTAGACTCGCCAATTGGGACTCAGGACTGACTTCGACAGCACCCAGTACCAACTTACCCTTCAGACCAGCCGTGTCAAGCACTGTCTGCACGTCAGCACCGCCGCTGAACTGCCCGATGAAGTCCTTACCGTTGGGAACGCGGATCTTCACACGAACCTGCTGCTGCTTAGATACTTTAGGCAGCGAGACCAGCTCGAGCTGCGCGTTGTTTACCAGGTTGGCGAACCTGAACGGCAGAGTGAGGTCGAGGTTCTTGCCTTGACGGGACAGCGTGAAGTCCTCTGCCTTTAGACCAAATTTCTCGTGGCCACACGCTGCGTCACGGATCTCACCCAGTTGCGTGCTGGGTGTTACCGGCACTTTCACGCTGCGTAAATGGTAGCTCACATTTACGTACGACATGGTGAGGCGTGGTGAAGCTTATGGGTAAGCTGTTCCCTACTCCCAGCATGTACCGAGTTCTTGGAGTCACAGCAGCCAGTGCCACCGCTGGGTGGCTTTATGGTCGCGAGCGCCGGCCACAAAAAGACGCAGAGATTCCCAACGGTTCAAATTATTTAAAGTATACACAAGCTCTGCAGGCCCAAGGATATGTACAGGAGGTTCCTTCGTCGCCGTTTTTCGAAATACATCGACAGCACATGTTTACACACGCAATTCTTAGCGGAAACAACCGAGTGAGCGCGGAAACTCACATGCGGAACCCGCAAACTGGTGAAATCATCTCGTTGTTCCACATTGGTAGCGAAGTGCGGTCCAGTGACCACTTTCCCACCGTGTGCACTACCCTCTTTGATGAGTGTCTGGCCCAGGCAGCGTTCCAAAACCTTCCCAATAAAATAGGAGTGACGGGTACCCTCGAAGTAGACAGAATCAGCAAGTTTCCAGCCGGAGGTGATGGGTATATAGCAGTACATGCTCGGCCCACAGCCCACAAGGGCCGGAAGGCGGAGGCCGAAGGGTACATAAATGTGCTAAGTACGGGTGAGCGGGTCGCAGCAGCAAGGGTGATAATGATTGAGCCCGCGTGGGCTAAATATTTAGCATTTCTTGCCTGATTTACCCGGTGGGTCACTCGACGCTTGGTCGGGTAATCGCAGGCTTACTTAATAAGATTGTCGAGCTGTGCCTGGAGATAAGCGATTGAAACCTAGTCATTGTAGACGTGGGCTAGCGATACACAGGATCCCGAGGAAAAATACGATATGAAATGCATAGAAGCTCTGTAGTCGTAATAATAGAGCCATACGCAGCTAGCAGGGTATTCACATGGGGTTCTCGCGATGGAGAAGTGTACCTATCTGGTAAATTTAAGGCACGTGAGGTTGTGCGTAACTCTCATGCAGAAAATGGGGCAAGGCACAGTGCTATTATAGTGATGGGCTGGCGTTTCCTTATCAGGAGCGGCTGCATAAAAACTTCACTTTCCCCGTCTATCACCCTAGCACCTACCAACACAGTAAACCAAGTACACGACATGGGTTTCAGCCTTAATCCCTTCAAGAGCAACAGCAAGAGTTCCTCCAACAAACTTGAGGTCCCTGGCCAGGGAGACGACAACCTCGCCCCCTCGAAGTCCACCAGCTCTATTGCAAACTCCATCCGTTCGGTCCAAGACAAATTCGAACACCTGACCGAAGGTGGCCAGGGTCCCCCCAGCACCAACAAGGGCTTTGATCTAGATAAGGACGGCAAGAGGCCTTTAGGTTCGATCGACCCAGATGCTGTCATTGGCAATCCTGGTATGACATACTCGTTGGGGTCCCGCTAGTGCTCTGCTGTGTAGCCTGACATGCTGCTTCTTAATTTCTAGCCTTAATTTCTCGCCTTACTTTCTAGCCTTACTTTTGTTGTAATTTATATATTTATACAGATAATGCACTGTTGCACTGTTTCCAATTTCTTTGTTAATCGCACGTATTATATAATTGTTTTTTGCTGAATTGTATATTTTTTTTCTTTTTCTTTTCAAGACAACAATTTGTCGTCGAGAGTAGTGCGCTTTTTTATGCGGCTGATATTGCTATTTATTTTTATTGTAAATAAATACAGTAAGCATTATTAGATAATTTGGGATCCTTGCTGATGCGATTACGATCGCCCGAGGGGACTTTTTAATGATACTGTTGCACTATCATGCTAATTAAACAAGAATAAAGTTGATGCAAATAAATATGTAGCTAGTTTAAATTATATAATACACGATAATTAAACTGCTCTAAGCTATTCCTCCTCGTTTCTGTCTTCTATATCCATTCCTTGTGCTCTAGTTGTGTGATTTCGTTTCTGTTTAACGTTTGCATATGCTTAATGTGTTTTGCTTTGTTTAATGTTGTGTGTGTTTACACCTCGATCTCAGATGGGTTAGTCTCGTCCATCTGCCTGGGGTCGTAGCCGTTCTCGGCTAAGTAGTTGCGGAAGCGAATATCTTCCAACGCAACCGACTCCTGGCTGAGCTCGGGTAGTAAGATCGTCAAAAGAGCGGAGGCTGCGCACATAGCGGCGGATACGTATACCAGTACCTGCTGGCCCTCATCGGACTTAATACCACCGTAGTGCTTGGCAATAGAGGGAAACACGTAGTTTGCCACGAAGGCTCCGATCTTACCACAGGCAGCAGCAATGGCGTAGTAGCGACCACGAATACTGGACGAGCACGTCTTGGAGCAGATCAAACCGATGTTATCGCCAGGACCGAACTCGCCCAGCGTCTGGAAAATACCGTAGGCAACCACCAAAGGCCCGATGTGCTCCTTGAGTGTGAAGTATTTCGCGCCCATGATGAAGCCAACCATTGACTGCAGACTCACACCAATAAGCAGGGTGAGTCGAGGACCCAAGTAATCCGAGCAGTATCCACCCAGGAACGATCCTGGGAGATAAAACAGGTTAAAAACGACGTTCCAGCCGAACGAGGTTTTGATGTTTTCCACGCCATCGGCGTTAACAGGTACCTGCGACTTGATAATCATCGAGGAGTACGTGCTGAATCCGTATCCACTCCAGTCATAGATGAACCACAAGAGGCTCACAAGCGCGAGACGGGGGCCATAACGTTTGAAAATGAGCCACCAGGGAGTCTTCTTTGCCTTCTTGAAATTGTTCTTCTTGAACTGATCATCGTCCTCGAACTTGAGTCGCAGATACAGTAGTGACAACGGTGGAATGGCTCCGAGGCCCATCAGTATACGCCAGGCAGCCTGCAGGCCGTGGGAGTTACCAGGCTCGGCATAACTGGGAACACTGCAGATGTACATCAGAAGCCAGGCCACAAAGGCCGAGATCACGAATCCGCAATCAATCATGAAGTCAGTAAACCAGATGAACCAACGGTTACGAGTACCGGCACCCAGGCGCTGCGAGACCTCCGCGCACGCAACGGACCCAGCGGGGTACTCACCACCAATACCCACACCTACCAAAGCACGGCAGGTGATCAGCATGTCCAGCATACCCGTAGGGTTCGATGGAGAGCCAATTCCCCATGAGCCGGAAGCCAGGATAGAAAACAAAATGAGAATGAGGGTGGAAACGATCATTCCGCCCTTACGGGACCAGTAGTCCGCAATCAAACCAAAAACCAGCATACCGACAACGGTACCTGCAAATGTGATGGAGGCCAAGTTCTGCATGGCCGACGATTTAGAGTACTCCGCTGGAGTGTATATTGTCTCTAGCATGGTGATGGCCGTACCGCTGCCGTTGTTCACGTAGCCGTCACTGAACAGGCCGGCACCGGTGGCTATAATTGCCCAGTACTTACCCAGTCCACGAGATTTCCGAGCTTGCACAGGGCTGATTTCACCGTCAACGTATAAGTTTGCGGTTTTTTCATCATACGGTTGAATATCCGGAGAATTAGGCTGGGAGAAATCGCTGCCTATGCTCTGCGCAACAGTGTGAACGTCTTCCTTCTTCAGGGATTCGTCTTGGCTGTTAATTGAGTCTGGATGCGCGGGCCGCCGAGTTGCCCAATTTGGGATCGCGGTCTCACGACCGATCATGTGGAAGTATTCCCTAATGAAATTATTACCCATTACGACTGTTCTTTAGTTGTTTAAATGCACAATGTATAGTGTCGAATTATATTTAATAGTCTTTGGAATTCCTAGAAAGTATCGGTAATGATGTGATTGATCCTTAGTGTCACTAGGTTTGAGTATGGGAATCCACGCGGCAAACTTTGAGGATACCAGAAATCGATCCCGCAGGCATCAATTTAAAGTGCTGGGACTCCTCCACGTGGATTACACATTACCCTAATTAACAGGGCATTTCGTCTTCATTGTGGGTGAAGCGGGGGAGGGTTAATGCCTGTAGTGATGCGTAATGAGGCGTAATGTGCCCGAATTGAGCATGTGAGAACGCGTGGGTAACACCTAAATGGGTCCTACTACACCACCTCGGGGCCTGACATACATATCTTTAGTGGGAGCATCGTATAGTTACCACTTGGAATCTCTCTGGCGGTGGTTAATCGTTTTTTTGGGTGGTTTACTGGCTTGCTGCTAAACCGTACAAATGATTAGCGACGCACGTTCTTGATTGAAACGTGCGACACGCATTACATAATCATGCAACTGCTCGTAGATCGCCTTCTTCAAGATTACGCTGCACGTTCCACACACTACCGGCACGTTCCTTGCTTTACCCCCGACCTGTACTCATGAAAGAGGGTTTGAAAAAAAAAGTGAAAGATTAGCTAATATTAAACGCGTACAATAGGAATTACGGATTAATTTAATCAATAAAAACAAAAATTTTGAAAAAATTGCTCGGAAAATTTGCTGCGGAAAATACTTCGCGTCACTCGCATTACTCAGTGGCCGGAAAAAAAGCGTCTTCTTCGCAGACGGAAAAGTCCTTATCCCTAGTTGGGTGAAGAACCCTAATTATCCATGTCAGATCCACATCGGTAGTTGAAGGCAAGCTTAGTCAAAAAATTAATTAACGCGATAAGAGTTGTCACTGATATGGATTAATTAGAGATGGCGCAGTAGGGCGGATATGAGTACCCGCAAACAGCGCATATCGGCCATGGTAGCACGTTTTGCCGGAGATCATTGTGGGTGCTAGGGAACGGAGCATTTCATTATATTCTGGTTTGGGTTGCTGTTAGGGATCACAATTTAATGTACGCTGGTTTGGGTTGCTATTAGGGGACACATGTTAATTCAATATACTCTGGTTTGGGTTGCTGTTAGGGAACAGATTGTAATGTGCTTTGGTTTGGGTTGCTGTTAGGGATCGGCTTGTTTTAGTGGATTCTGGTTTGGGTTGCTATTAGGGATCGGATAATTATTTTTTTTTGAGTATATTCTGGTTTGGGTTGCTATTAAGGGTCGGGGCACTTGCGTACATCGGGGTGTCTACACAGTGCAGTAGGGCGTCTACATTCTATGGGGTGGTTGCACCTATACGAGTTGGTCTATTAGATCTATGTGCGGGTTTGTGGTGAGTATGGCGTGGGTTGTATTAAGCGGCTGTGCATTGCTCGAGGATTACGAGTTGGGCTGCACTACTCCCGATCAGCCATTCCCACTACCCGCAGACACAAAAGCATCGCGAACCCACGGAGCACTGCATTACGAATTCCTGTAAAACCGCCAAACTGGATGGACAGAAACGTGCTAGACATGAACCAGCTGCTCCCGACTGTTTTAGCCTCATAACACTGCACGGCCGTCTAAAACCAGTTGATTAGGGAAGTGTGCCAGGCTAGGGTTTCTGTGCAGTCATGTGTGTGAAACTAAATAAAGTTGCCATAGACTGGCGGTTTGGTAGGCACGATTTTTCTGGCCTGGAAAGTAAGCCTTTCCGTGGTCCCCGACTCCTGCATTTGTTTGTATATCACCAGGGGGTGTTCATGATCTAGCAGGTCGCGAGTGGTATCACCATGTATCAGTTGCAATCTCCATTCGTTTATGTCACCCTCCAATTTGTAGATCCTAGCCATACTTGACAGCACTGCAACGGTATTATCGTGCTCACTGCATCGCAATTTATTCAGCGGGTCTGCATTAGAGCTCAGCTCAATTCGCGTGCTCGACGGTGGCAGAGACGGTGAGAACTTGCCAGACGTTGGCGAGATCTGGTGCGGGCTGTGTCCCGCTACCAAGTAATTTTCATGGGTAGTTGGGACTTGGGGTGCGGAAGTGGTTCTGACAGGTTGTGGAGGCGGTTGGGATGAGTTGGACGACGTCCTCATCATTGGTTGCCATACATTGCCAGGCCCGTTCTTGTGCCCACTAGGCCCATTGGCAAACGCGCTGAGCGGGTTAGACTTAGGAATGCTGCCGCTTCCACTCGAATTCGGCTCCGCTGGGCTGTACGTGGGCACCCCACTTATAGGACGTTGCCCAGCATTGGCGCCAGAGTAATGCATGGACAGCTGGGCCTTGTTAGCGGCAGCAACATTGATATTGGCCATGCCGTGAGGTGCCTTGCTGGGACCATTACCACCGCCACTACCGCTTCCACTGCCACCACTACCACTACCACTACCACTTGCGCTACTGGCCCCAACGTTGCCGTTGGTGATCGTAACTGTGCTGGCGATGCTGCTCGCGGGACTCTGCAGCGAAGTAGTCGAGCCCATATTTTTGTTTGCGAAGTAGCCCTCCTGCGAGGGGCGTCTCTGGCTTGCTGATTGAGGATTGCCCAGTGGGGTTGTAGACGGAGATTGCCGCACCGTGGGCGTGGGCAGCGGCTCGAGTTCCTTCGACTTGCGGAGCAGGTCAGTTCGCAGCCTCACAATCTGTTCGTTGAGGCGCTTGATGTGGCGTTCGCAGGAGTCCACGCGCTGCCGCAGAGCGAGGTTCTCGTCTTTGGGAGTATCTGGCGGGTCTGCCAGCGCCAGACTACTGGAGGAGTTATTCTTTGATGACACATTCGATAAGTTGTGGGTGAAGGAGGGCGAGGAGGGCGACGTCTCTGGACGGGTCTGGAATTTGGAGTCGTTGTAGGCTCGCACCAGCTTCAAGATCTTGATGCGGTGCCCCAAACTGCGCACGCCCATCTCAATTAGGTCCTCGTCGACGAGCTCCCCAAAGACGTCGGCTCTGATCATGTGGCTGTGGAACAGCGGCAGGTACGCCAGTAGACTCTCGTCGTTTCCAAGCAGGTGCTCCAGGCGGGACTCTGTCAGCATATTATTGGCAGCTGCTACGGAGAATTCGCTAATTGAAGCCACTTAAAAAATCCCCATCAATACCTGTACACCAAGCTTGACTAACTGCGGGATTAATACGTGCCACCAGGCTCTATGTAAGATAGTGCGACGCTTACTCCAGGCTGCTTACTCCAGGCTGAATACTCCGGGTCACGTTACCGGGGAATACCACACTGGCGTCCACAACGGGCTAGCCGAATAGCAGACGAGAGCAAGTGTACATAATGAATAAGAATAACAACGCTGCGGGATAGTGCGCAGCCGTTAGATCTGGGTATTACGGAGTGGTAGAAAATACATACTTGAGATGCGGGGACACGCCGGAGGCGGCGCGAATTTCACGCCCCGCCTCATTTTCCCCCGGCGTATTTCGTCCTGCCGGCAGTAGCGGACTCCTGCCGTTGGCCAACCCTGGAGCTGTGGAGCTGGGAGAGCGAACATGCTCCCCACCCCAAGCACCTGCCCCATGATATCTTGCTGCGGCCGGACTTGAGCACAAACCCTAATAGGACATGGCCATCGGTCCCCTGGACGCCCTGGAGTAGTCATAGCAGGCGAACCCCCATACACATTTTCAGTTGCCGTCGCGTCACTCAGGCCCCAAACACCTGCGCAAACCCAGCAACCTAACAAATCCAGCTACTGGCAGACTTTGTCTCTCAGCATTAGATATTATCTTCGAGCACCCAGAGCAGCAGTGGTCCGCTGTTGAAACAAAATAATATCCCGGCCGCATCCGCAGACACCACCAGTTCAGGCCGATTCTCCCTTGCTTCGCACACGTCTAATTCCAGCATTTCGTCGTGTTTTTAGATGCACTCTGAAACAAATCCCTTCCGCCAGTCAATGATGCGGCGATCACAGTCTCCCGAAGACCCCTTCGGCGCCCGCACGCTCGACCCGTACGTGAGCAGGCAGAGCAGCGGGAGTTCCATGCATTCAGACCGCCAGGAGGACCGCGTCCTCCCCAAGGTGCGCACCAACCCATTCAAGGTCAACCTGGCCGACCCACCGGCCCCTCCGGCCGCCACCGGCGACCACACTCCCACCCTGCTGGAGCCACCCTCGTACTACGAATCGGAGGGCCGGCGACACTCGGACCCGAACCTGACGCGTCCCGACGACGAGAAAAACCGCCTGGTTGCCCGCGACGACAGCTACCGGGAAGGGTACGAGGAGGGCATGCGCATCGCGCGGGAGCGGGAGCGACAACGCCGCCGAGAGTACCGAGAACGCCGTCTTCGCGAGAGCCAGGGCCAGAGCCAGAGCAGCCGGCCCGAGGAGCGGCGCAAGCACAGTGACCATTCGCATTCGCGGAGCCAGGAGAACCGCAGCAGCACCAAATCATCGAACCGCGTTCGCAGCAAGTCAGAGTCCGCGGGAGGCTCCAGTTCCCGCCGAAAGGGCAAGCCCAACGAGTCGCTGGACGTGATCGACAAGCTCGACGCCACCGGCATCTACGGAGGCGTGACCGGGTTCCACCACGACGGGCCCTTCGACGCGTGCACGCCACACCGCAACAGCAAGTCCAAACGCAGTGGGCCTGCGCCCATTGCTGCATTCCCTGCTGACGGTCCCAACAACTCGCTGGCGGTGGAGGACCCCACATTGTCTGCGTTCCGCAAGGACGAGGCAGTCTTTGGCCGCGACGTGATCGACCTGCCTCCTGAGGCCTCGCAGACCTCCTTCGACCCCACCGACAGAGGCTCCAAGGTCCATGGCGAGAGAACCTTCGGACTCGGCTCCACCACGTTCATAGACGGAACCCCGGCTTCGCGAGACGCCATTGCCCAGCAGGGAAGAGACGCACAAACCGGCCTGGGCAGATCACGGTCGCTGCTTCGTCGCCAACCTTCCGCTAACCGCAGATCGACTATCGACGAGGATATTGAGAACGACGCTCCCAAGACGTCGCTACTGAGCCGTGTGAGGAGCCTGCGCGTCGGAAGACACTGATACCCAGTTAGCATCACGCAGTCATTGCGCTTGGACCAGCCTCTGCTGGTATTATATATAATAAATAATGCACCTAGCATTTAGTTTCGCTATAGAAGTGTAAGTGGTGTGGTGTTCTGCACGGTGTTGTGGTGTGTGTATTGAGCGTTGTGTATATTGTGTAGATGTGTATATTGTGTGGATGCGTATATTGTGTGGATGTGTATATTGTGTGGATGTGTATATTGTGTGGATGTGGATATGTGGCTGTTGCATGCGTATATGTTGTGTGTATTAAGCGTTGTGTATATTATGTAGATGCGTACGATGTGTACATTGTACGTTGTGTACGTGGGTGTTCTGTAGATATGCGTATGTGTTGGTTCATATTCTATTACATACTCTACTCTGTATGCTGGACGTTATATTGGTTGCAACGAAATACGGCTATTCATCGTTGTACGTTACTCATATCTATGCAAACATTCTCACTAGGATGCCTTCTTGTTAATGGTCAGAGCGTCTAGCATCTGTTCAGTACACCTCAATGCACTCTTCAGCATCTTGTCTGTGCATCTAATCAGTGTACCTGCTACCTCTATCAGAACATAGACTTAGTGCACTCTTCAGCACCTTGTCTGTGCGTCTAATCACCTGGTTGTGCATGTTCAGTACTATTCAGCGTACCTGCTCAGTACATATGTTCAGTTCACCTGTTCAGTGCATGTGTTCAGTGCATGTGTTCAGTTTAACTAGTCAGTAATCCTCTAGAGCATACCTGTTTAGTGCACCTGTTCAGTGCACCTGTTCAGTATACCTGTTCAATGCAACCATTCAGTACATCTATTCAGTACACCTGTTCATTGTACCTGTTCATAGTGTCTGTTCAGAATATCTATTCAGTACACCTGTTAAGTGCACCTGTTAAGGAATTGATTCAGTGTGTCTGTTCAGCGCATGTTCAGTGCTATTCAGCGTACCTGTTTAGTGTATCTGTTCAGTGTATGTAATAGTGCACATGTTTAACGTACCTGTACAGTGCTATTCAGCGTATCTGTTCAGTACATGTGGTCAGTTCACCTGTTCAGTGCATGTGTAGTGTATGTGTTCAGTGTAACTAGTCAGTAATCCTCTAGAGCATACCTGTTCAGTGCAACCATTCAGTACATCTATTCAGTACACCTCGTCATTGTACCTGGTCAGCCCATCTGGTCAGTTCATCTGTTGGTTTGCACTTCCGTTATTGCTGGAAGTTAGACCGCTGAGAAAGTACCACCATTTCCAGTCATTTCCGTCTGAGAATAGGACTGCCATCTTTTATGTCAGACAGGTATTCATGATCGTTTAACACAAACGGAGAAAATTAGACTATTTTTGTGGATTGGTGTCCTGAGTATTAGCTCCGCAATTACCACCAGAGATGTGTCTTTCTGGCTCACAACTGAGACGTACAAGATCTGCGGGCCGTACTGTTCTCCACGAATCAGTGGAGGTTGTGTTGTACGTAGTGTAGGTTGGTGGAGCCGCACTTGGTGATATTGTAGCTCGAAGGGACACACACTGGAACTTTGTTACAACCAGAAACTGAATAACATTTATTTCAGGTCTATGTTTGACCGTGCGCTTCATTAGAAGATTACTGCCAAACCTGTCATTTTTAAACCCATTAGTATCAGCTTCTTTGAGTGAATTGCCAGTAAGCTTAGCAGGTTCGTTCTCATCGATTCGAAACAACTCGGTGTATGACGAAGCGCAGCTCTTCATGACAAGTAAGTTCCCTGTTCCAATGAAGAGCATGCGACCATGTAAGCTGCCGGTTTGTTGCGAGATGCCTGTATAGCGGCAAATATGCTGCCAAACAGGCACCGGGTATAAATAATTGAGGGCGACATACCGTCTGCTCTTTTTGGTATCTTTATGCCTATGCTAAAGGACAAGCGTGATACCACAACGCCTAGGAATAATATCTAATTGTTTGCAAAGAATTGTCTTTTCGTTCTTTCTTTTTTGTTTTTTCCGTCTTTATGCCTGAACTAAAGGCAAGCGTGCGGTGAAATACGCACCATACTATATAGCCGACGAATTGTCGTTGTTTTTTTGTTTTGTTCGTCTTTATGCCTATACTAAAGGCAAGCGTGCGGCTAATACGCTGGATAGTATCTAATTGTGGACGACCTAATGTCTGCTCCTTTAAGTTCTAGCTAGGGGGGATATACATATGGTGACACTTGTTGCTTTTTTTTTTTTTTTTTGCTTTTTTTTTTGTGTTCACTCTTCATGCCTCTGTAATGCGGGCATGAATGGTTCTATCTAGGGGGGGGAAATGATACATAGGTGACACTTGTTGCTCTTTTTTTTTTGCTTTTTTTTTTGTGTTCACTCTTCATGCCTCTGTAATGCGGGCATGAATGGTTCTATCTAGGGGGGGGAAATGAGATACATAAGGTCAAGGCGCTAGTTGCTGCTCGGCTATGCTTGGAGACTGCGGTTGTCAACTATCATATGAGCGCAGGCCTTGACACTGGTTGCAGCTCTGTTATGCGTAGAGACCATAATAGTCTACTAGCATGTGAGCGCAAAACCTTCTGGTTCGAACCAGTCCATCCCGTTCTCATCCTTAGGCTTAGACACATTGGCCTGCCAGAGGAATTGAGTAGGGATTCTCACCATATTTCGTAATGTAGGGAACAACGAGACTATATAGCCACTTTGTGTGGCTGCTCATTTGTTGACATCTACCATTACTCGGTGTGGGACCTTTTGGCTGAACCAGTTCATCCCGTTATCACCCTTAGGCTTAGGCACATTGGCCTGCCAGAGGAATTGAGTAGGGATGTTCACCGTATTTCGCAATGTAGGTAACAACGAGACTATAAAGCCACTTTGTGTGGCTGCTCGTTTGTTGACATCTACTATTACTCGGTGTGGTAAGTTGGAGTGTACAACTCCTCCTGTTTGTTTACTTAAATAGTCCAAATTAATGCAGGGTTGGGCGGTTTGGGGCTAGGTCGTGTACCGCCCGTTGACTTCCACATTCGGCCTATTCCAAATAGCACACGCTAAAAATACTTATCTCCAAAAGTCAAAGATCATTTCTACTTGACGAAGAAAGAAATCTAAAATTTTATTAAATTAGTGGAATATATAATATTAGCCTACAGAGTAGATATCACTCGCAATACAAAACAAGGTTGACAAAGCTTATACATTGTTCGCTACTACCAGGTATGTTATTCCAGTTTCATCACACTAAATATCTTTCGAAGACCCATTCGTTTTAAAAATTCCCCTCCGCTGGTCCCTCTGGCCCCTCGCTATTCCCAATTACCCCCTATTTATGCAATATTTTGGGTCATTGTGGAATGAGTACTGGTTAGAGAATTTTAAAATAAGTTTCTGTTTTTCCCAGATATACTATTCTGTCGTCATTCCTCTCGAATTCGCTCAAAGTCCCCTTTATTTTTCAACAAGACCTCCCTACTACCCCAATGTGTCCCCTAATGATCCCAAATTACCCCCATTTTTAACATGTTTTCGAACATTGCGATATGAATACTCACGTTCTGCTATATTCATATAGTTCATTCATTCGGCTCTATTCCTTGTTATATGATTCAGGTTTCATCCCCCTCGAATTGTCGAAAAGCCCCTTCATTCTTTTAAAATCCCCCTTTACCGTCCTTCTGTCCCCTGATTATGGTAAGACGAATACTCGGATCAGACAAGTTTAAGATAGCTCATTCATTCACTTCAACTACCAAATATACTATTCCTTGATTATCCTCCTGGAGACTAAAACAACAATAATCATAATATATATAATAGCCCTCACATGCGCAAATATCACGAAAATAGACGTGCCCGCAAATCTGCAGGTACACATATAGATGCCCAAAACATGTTCACACATAGGCATTACATTTCCACGCAAAAAGACATGTTCATAAATGACTGCCCACTGAATACATTTCCCCGAAGATATACAGTCCACAAATACAGTCCACAAATACAGTCCACAAATACAATCCACAAATATACACGTCCATACAATACATTTTACGCAAATAGGTATGTCCACAGAATCTGCACATCCCACAACTATCTACGGGATACATTTTCGCGTATATCTACCTGTACATTTAAATAAACACGTCCTCCAGTGACACCACCATGCAAATAGATATCCCGGATCGCCGCTTCATTTTCTCGGGGCATACTCAAATATGCTAACCATGTCGCTAGCCACCGCAAGCAGGTTTCCGCTGAACCTGACCCGGTTGACCCGGCCCGGAACCGAAAACGTTCCAATCTCTATAAAGTGGGTATCGTCGAGCTTGAAAACTGTCACCTTACCCGTCTCCTCGCCAATGGCAGCGTACTTCTCGTGGTAGTCCACCGCTGTACCTGCAGCTTCTAATTTATGTGTGGCTTTCAGTTGATCGGAGGACCACAGCTTCACCGTTTTGTCTCTCGACACGGTCAAAAACTCGTCATCGTTGACGAAACAGCAGTCCCAGATAATACGGGTATGGGCCTTGGGGAAATCCACCAACACCTCATGGTTAGCGATATCGGTGAGCATGAACTTACGGTCTCGTCCCACACTCAGGACTCGCTTTCCATCTGGTGACACTTGCAGACTAGTCACAGTCAGCGAATGGCCTGCGGTGGGCCCAGGGACTTCCAGCCAGGTCTTTGTGTCGTAGAATCGGAGTTTGGCATGCTGTTCGGAATTTGCCTTACAACACGAAACTACCACTCCTAGCTGTGGGGAGCTCGCTATTGCGCACACCTCGTAACCATGCCCGTAAAGTTTATCCGCTTCGGGCCACAATGTAAGCCTCTGTAAGTGGTCTTCGCGAGGATGAATAGGTAGCTTGCCTAAGTCTTCGTGCTCAGATTTGTTACTCAATCCCAATACTGGCACAGCGGCTGTGTCCGGTAGCTCATCTACATTGTTGGTGGTGGCAGCAGCCGTGCCAGTAAGTTCTTCTATTTGCTGTGCCACCTGTTTAGGTAGCTCGAACACTCGCATAACCTTTTCATCACCAGCACTCACAAACAACTGACTGTTGATGGGAGCCACTGCCATCATATCATAACCATGGATCTGCGGCCGGCCGATCTCCCAAATTTGCTCCTGGTCATAATACCACAGCCTCGTAGTCTGGTCTAGTGAGGTGCTCAATGCCAGATTATGTGCAAGCCAGGCTATATCGGTCACATCCTTCAAGTGTCCAGTGAGTCCCGGCACGGTCTTCCATTCGCTCTCACTCTCAGTCGGCCGCATCCACACACGCCATGAGCCTGTAATAGTAGTGGTGATTACCCGGTCTGTAAGCCATAATCCAGTCCAGAAGCCACCCGAGGTTCCTGTGGCTGTAGATGCACCCCACTGGGAGACATCACCCAAGCGAGTGTCTGGTGTCCACAAGTCGCTATCCTCTGCCTTCCACACGATCAACGAGGAATCACTAGATGCAGACAGCAGAGAATTGCTGCCATATGGGTCCCACTCAACCGTTAGAACCCAATCATCGTGGCCCATCAACAAAGCTTCGAACGAAATGGTCCAGTCTCCGATCTTGTGGTTGGTTGAGAACTCAGTGAACTTGACGGTTTTAGTGGTGAACTTCCATAGTCGAATATACCGTTCCTGCGAGGCGCTGGCTAGCAAATATGTACCTTCCTCTTCTTCACTCTTCCTGAAACTCAGAGATCGTACCCAGTTCTCATGCCCTTCAAGGGTAATTATGTTCATATTAGTGGTAGCATTTAGATCATGAACAAAAATCTTCCAGGCAGTGCCACCAATTACTAGCAGGTTTTCACACAGCGCTACACACAATGCATACCCTTTTACGGATATTATTTGGGGCGTAGACGGTGGAGCGGAAAGAGAGGAGTATACATATACATTCCCGTCCATGCACCCAATTGCCAGTAGGGAGTTATTACAGGCAATGCATGTTATAGATTTGGGCAATGTCTCATAAAGTGACATTCTGGAACTCTCATACTTGTATATCTTGCCAGAATTGGTGCCGATCCACACAACCTGCTGGTTTGGTGCAGCTGTAATACACTCGATACGGCCCTCTAAACTACCAACAATTGCAACATCGTTGCTGTCAACATCCCATCTAATTAGACTGTTGCGACTTCCGTATAATACACTTCTACCAACTACACAACTCGCAGTTGGAATCGGATTTGCTGCAGCCGCAATTGCCATTTCTGTGTACTATTTGAAAATTTATGATCGCCCTTACCTCGTCTGTTTACTGACCTGGAAATACACAGGTTAATCAAGAACCACAACGCTTCACAGAATGGAAACACAAAAATCGAAAGCTAAATATACGAATTTGATTTTATCATTTTTATATATCATTAACTTACAAATTATGAAAATATATGCACTGTTTATTGCTTGTTTTTGTCTGTCTTGAATATCCACTAACCATTTATTATACTATTTATAACTTAGTTATATCTAAATTGACTCTCAGAGGAAGTTACTAACCAGCACTGGTGGGTTAGTGGTATACTGAGTCGTTGCCATTGGCTGAATCGACTCGACCCCGGTTCGATTCCGGGCCAGTGCATTGTTTCCTTTTTGTTCCTTCTTTACTTTGCCAGTCAACATATTTTTATCCAATCCTCGGAATTTTCGTTTCCCTTCTGTGGTTCGTGAATTATATTTCACCTTATAAACATATACAACATTTAAGAAGATCTATGTATTTTCACCATTTAAGCCTTTACGGACTTATTATATGTAAATACAATAACCTCTCTTTCTTGCACTATTGGTTAGGGGCTTTAAAAGCTCAATGTGTGTGATTCTAACATTCACAAACTTTGTGTAACTACATCGACTAAGTTCCGTAGCTAGACATATTCCATTTCTCCATGTTAGACATCAAGCAGCACTGGTGGGTTAGTGGTATACTGAGTCGTTGCCATTGGCTGATTCGACTCGACCCCGGTTCGATTCCGGGCCAGTGCAGTTTCCTTTTTGGTCGTTGCTTTTTGATGATATTTTCCCTGTGAATCAACGAAAAACCAAATTTTCAACACACGACATATATTAGCGTACGTCCGCGACTTCTCACTAACCAGCACTGGTGGGTTAGTGGTATACTGAGTCGTTGCCATTTGCGGATTCGACTCGACCCCGGTTCGATTCCGGGCCAGTGCAATCGCTTTTTATATTCTAACTACTTTTTTGAAGTTAAATCACTTTTTGGAGAATCTGTTAGAGAATGGCATGAATATTTTCCATCCCATAACAGAGTCATCTATATTCAGAGGCGCATGTCTCTGATTGAGCCAATAGCATCAATAAGCACTGGTGGGTTAGTGGTATACTGAGTCGTTGCCATGGGCCGATTCGACTCGACCCCGGTTCGATTCCGGGCCAGTGCAGTTTCTTTTTTGGTCATGTTTTGTGTTTCATCGTATATTTTTATATGATCATATATGTCCTCGACGAAATTAGAAGTATGTGATGTTTTCTTCCTTTGAGAATCCATTCGTCTAATTCATCATTGAAGTTTTCTTGCCGTTATTCCTTTCATTAATAAGCACTGGTGGGTTAGTGGTATACTGAGTCGTTGCCATGGGCTGATTCGACTCGACCCCGGTTCGATTCCGGGCCAGTGCATTGTTTAATTTTTGTTTTTATTTGGTTGTTATTATTTTATCATCTTTTCGTAGATGTCTATATATATGACCTTCATGAAACTAAAGGTATGTATTATTTTCTTGCTTTAATGACCCATTTCATCTACCTCATTATCGATTCTGTCTTACCATTTCCCTCTCGTTAATAAGCACTGGTGGGTTAGTGGTATACTGAGTCGTTGCCATCGGCTGATTCGACTCGACCCCGGTTCGATTCCGGGCCAGTGCACTTCTTTTTGGATAAGAATTCTTTTTTAAAGTAAGCTCTAAGCGAACAATAGATACAATCGGGGAGTATTACTAACAAGCAAAGGCACTGGTGGGTTAGTGGTATACTGAGTCGTTGCCATTGGCTGAATCGACTCGACCCCGGTTCGATTCCGGGCCAGTGCAGTCTTTTTCTTCCTACCTACCTGGTAGGTCTACCACATACGTGAAATAAACGCAATATTTTTATTATTAGAAAACCAAATATTCTTTTTGCACACAGTTGCATGCGCTGTTTATCTAGTTTGTCTGTATACATTAACTGAGCCCACGCAAGTTCCAAGCTTTCACAGATCAGCACTGGTGGGTTAGTGGTATACTGAGTCGTTGCCATTGGCTGATTCGACTCGACCCCGGTTCGATTCCGGGCCAGTGCAATTTTTATGCTTGTGACATCAATGTTTTAATTTTTTTGATGAAAACAAATTTGTTATGTACTTACGAATAAGATAGTGTATAATATCATGCGCTATTTACGCCTAGATAAATATTTAGCCAACGGTTTTGTTAAGTTCCTTAACAGCAGAATGCCTTGTACTCATCTGCTTAACCTTATTGGATTGTGCTGCGGATGTTACTATATATATATATATCACGTTTGCTACTGGAATGTGAGTTAAAATAAAAAAGTATACGGTTTTTATACCCCAGTGTATTTACTCAGCACATGTCAGTGGAAAGCTAGTGAGAGGTAACATATATCTCCCTCAGCACTCAAATCCCACACTACTCAACTGTACATCATTGGTTTTTGATTCTGTGGCATTTGATACAGCGGCTAGACAAAGTACAGGGTACTGCACGCTTAGTTGAATTTAGTTTATCTAATCATCCTGGGCCTTTAGAGTTAAATGGTAACTCAAGCATTTAGTTGGTAAATATAACTTAAATACCCTAAAAATATATATATTTGAATATTCGATACATGGGAAAAAGGACTACATGGAAGAATTCTCTTAATTAACATACTATACAGACAATAACAGATGTTATGCATTTCCCAAATCTGAATTAAATCAAATATCACATGACATGTATTACTGCGGGTGTGTGGATGTAGTACATTGCCATACTTAACACAAGAGGGTTATATTCGCTCAGAATGCATAACCAATCATACTTGAATACCATCGCTAGTCTTAGTAACATACCGGTTCTTGCACATGCTGAGTCACATCTACACAACGTATATCACATACGGAATTCTAGAAAAGCAAACCTCAATCTAAATTTAGACTTACAATACATTCCGGCCTAGAAATTTACTGAATAAACTATACAGTAATGATATACGCCACAACTCCTCACTAAACGAGTATTTGTTCCAGAAACCGTGGGACGCACTTGTATTGAAATCAGTGGACCTGCTTATATACTTTTGCTTGATAAATCATTATGTAGCGGGTGATCTAACCCGACATCCGCAGTTATGGGGAAACCCACCGATGCTCTATCCAGAGTACCGAAAAAGTAATATCGATTTTTACATGGGTAAGGAGGCATCAACAATTTGAGCTAGATACCCTGGAATTTACCCTTCGCTGTATTCGTTATTATCGTAATGTATAGGTTAAAAGTTCTGTAATTTCCAATAAACTATATTTAAACCATATATAATTCCATAATGCCAGTTCACAAATAATACATCATAGTATATACTAGTTGCTACTAAAGCATCTGCTAGTATGGATTGAACGAGCAACCATTCCAACATACAGTTTGCTCATTCAAGTGGCTTTTATGTAAAGTCATGTGTCGGAAATGCATGTACACTTGCATAAGCACAACCCTAATATCATTCCAGGCAGTGCTTGCGCCCAGAACATCGGCATCTCTTTCGCCCCAATATAAGTACACTAGTATCATCCCTATTTGAATTTTTTTATTAACAGATATTTTCGAAGAATGTTTTTCGCTGAATACCTCGTCCCCCAGATTGTATTTGTTGGTGATTCTTTGATCCAGAATTCCGTCAACTTTACCAACGGTATTATTCCCCGTTTGCAGAATGAGTACCAGCGTGAATATGACGTTGTCAACCGTGGTTTCTCTGGCTACAACAGTAAGTGGATTAATGAGGTCATTGAGCCTATCTATGATGGCATTAGTGGCGCTCCCATTGATTACAGCGTGATTTTCCTCGGTACCAACGACGCCGCTAACAACACTCAGCAGCATGTTGATGTCAATGACTATGCTCAGTACTTGGAGTCAATTGTTGAGACTGCCAGCTTGTATTCCAACAGCACTATTCTTGTTGGCCCTGCCATTGTCAATGAGGATCTCTGGCCGGACCGGTCGAACGCTGAGCTCTACGAGTACAACCTTGCTGCCAAGGCAGTAGCTGATGAGGCTGAAATTCCCTTCGTTGACTTGTGGACTGCTTTCCACAAATTCTTCAACGAGAGCTCCACCATTCCTGAGAGATTCCTCAGCAACAACACTTTCAACAGCTCTGTGCTGCTCAATGATTCCGCTGCTTTTAACACAACCGTCGGTATTTATTCCCAGGATGACCGCGCTGCTCCCAAGTTTGCTCGTGGCTCTCCTGGTCTTGGTTACATTGCTAACGGAAACACCACCCTTAACGATACCGTTAGTGCCGTTAATGTCACTCGTTACCCCGCTTCTTCCAACGCTACTTATTTGGGCAGAAAGGGTAACCCCAAGAACCAGCTCTTGTCGCAGGTTTTGATTGATGGTCTCCACTTCAACAACCGTGGTTATGATATTTTCTACAAGGCCCTCAAGCCCTTCTTCAATGGCAGTGCTCCTTACTATCCCCTCCCGGATTGGAAGTCTATTAACAGCACTGAGTACCTCCGTGACTACTTGAAGAGGTCCTACTTGGATGCCGAGCTTATCGGAAGCGGCTATACTTTCGCTAACTACAGCTACGGTAACTACACCTTGAGCAATTTGACTATTGGCAATGATACCCTTGGAAATGTTTCTACTACGAACTTCACCCAAACTATCTTGAACTCTACTGGCTCTCCTACTGATATCGTCCTCAGCAACGGTACCTACATTGGTATCCAGTTCGATGGAGATGAAGACGATTACTAAATCATCCCTTCTTCAGCATTAATATGATATTACCAGCATATCTCCCCCCTAAAAGCTTACCTTCTTCTTCCTTGGCTATAGTTGCCTATAATTTGTAACATTCACTTCATCCACTCTTTATTTATTCACTAATGTTGTTGTACTATCGGATTTAAACATATAGATGTATCATCAGAGATTGTATTATCATATTGACCATAAGAGATTTGTCATTATAAATAAAATACTCGTCCAAGGTTTTACAAACCATTTTTAGTGTTTATTCAGTTATCGCTAGCAGGGTACCTGCTAAGCTTGTTTGCAAGGTAGACATATATACGAAGACTATGCCGATGGTATAGTTTTCTTGTATAAAAGATCCTAAAGTATAGCAAGATCTGTGGCAAATATATCATTGAAGATAGAAAGAAGTATACCTCATGTAATGAAATATACATAATAGTTCTGGTCCGTTACATGTTTGCCAACTTTTCATAATAATTATACCACCGTAGTCATGAGTGTGTAATTACAGTACTAAGCGTTCCACCGTACATGTTACCTGATGCTAATCTGTATACAAGAGTTTCGCTATTTCTAATTTCTAATAGCTCACGCTAATACAACTGATGAATAGGTAGTACGGAACTTCAAACCTATGTCCTTATTGCTATTTCCAATTATGCTACTGAGTCCTCTTGAATTTTTATTATAAATACTATGAGTTAATTTATTCAGGTTTTTGTCTTATATCTAATTAGACTACCTTATCGCAACCTATGTGAATGTTTGTATTGTTACTGCTCTTCTCTGGAGTTTAATTTACAGAGATGTGGACCGGAAGGAACACGAATCAGTATAATATACGAATTAAGTATAAGCATTGATAATTTACAGATTTACATCATCAATTAGACAGTCGCGTGTGGGATTAGGCCAGTCTGATAATTGAAGCCTTATGATTTCGGGCTCTGCAGATCTGATAATACACAGAAAGGAAACTGGTTTAAGTAATATCTTCAAGAGTTGTCTTACTAGCAAAGCAGTCTAGTAAAACTCATTATGATGGAACTCACTTATCGAAGCCATTGTATACTGTCGAAGGTAATCAGATGCCTAAAATTGACATCGTAGGTTCATTTATCGCATTTTTCATACAGAATTCGTAGATCAACATATTAATTACAGTGAAAGGAACAGTCTGCCTTGCATTTAGACTAAAAATAATCAATCGATATTTTCTAGAGGCCCCTTAATGAATCATATATTAACGCTTCTCGTATTTTGGTATTTCAAGACTAAGTTAGAGACTGAAATTATAATACGTCATTCCCTATCTATGATTATATTCAAGCATAGTATATAATGCATTACACCAAATAACATACAGCAGAGAAGGTGGTAATGATAAACTAATCTACAAGTTAGAAGCACAACCCACAATCATTCTTCTAATCAATGGTGATTTTTCACTACTGAAGGTCTTTTGTTGTGAGCATACATAATTTAACGTAAACATGCAGTCCAGATCCATAGTGTGCTAATAGAAGTCATAAGTATAACCACAGGAATGCTTTGGTATAATTTGTTTTCGCTCCAATAATGCCTGATAATGTCTGACTTCCTGTTTTATTTTAGAATCATCACCTCGAAGCCTATCATTTGGACAGATATCTATTGCAACATATTTCACATGCATCGTAATAACCCATAGTGAATAGTCGGAAATAAATACATAATAGTACAGATAATAAATTCAGATTATGCTTGTTTTGTTTTACATAAAGGCAAGGCAATAAAGTAGTTTATATTTGAAAAAAAAATACATTGGATTGAGGGGACTGACCACGATGTAGCAGATATATAACTTATATTAACAATAGTAGATGCAAGAATTTCTCTGTAGCAAGGTCTTTGTTTGAGCTCTTAAAAGGATTCATCATTGAAGTCTATTTTCCGAAACACAATTTTATAGTTGGCTACTTCACATCGTGAAATAATCAATCACTTTTAGGGTGGTTTAGTATTTACTAGGGTTATCTCTAACCATCATGATGTGTTGAAGGAAGTACGAGCGCTACCTGCTGTATATTTTAGACTATTTGTTCTACCTTGCTAAATTGACTTTATTCAACACGAGATATCCACTTTTACCTTAAAGTTTCAAAGTGCAGTAGCGTCATAGCAGATCGGCTCCATTAGGAAACCCAAGGAAAGAGAACGGGAAATTTGACGATGCTAAAGAGCATATGCGACTTACTTATTAGAAGTGTATTATCACGTTAACAATATCTATAATTCATGGAGCATAAATCCTTAATGCCTTCCTTAGAATCCTTAATTCAATGTGTTTGAATAACACATATTGGGTGGTTCAAGATAACCCTCACACACTTTCTTTCATCATTCACGCTTTTGCTTAGGTGTAGCTATCGTCAGCGAAGAAAATGCGCGGCATCACACAAAATTGATTGTACTTCTAATGTTTTTTTCTTCTTCTGTTAATAACCGTATGATAATTCAGAGGAACTTACATATATGCCACAAATATGATATCAATAACTCGATACTAGCTCATTAGACACTAAGCTACCATTCCCAGAGAGGACAGGAGCTATTATGGTGTACTATAAATACTGCCTGACATACATATTTTTTCAGCTAAATCTCTACCAATAAGCTTGTGCCTTTTTTTGCTTTTCCATTATTCATATTGATTGCACCCAAGGCGGGACGATATAATATATACATGCATTACTTGTAAGGTGAACAACACATGACTCGGGGGTGGCATCAGGGCGAAGTAAATCTCATACTTATCCATTGACGACATATTGAAAATTACCAAAATTGTGTTATCTGTGCCATTTAAATAATATAAATACGTAGAAATGCAAATTTTGCATTGCCAACTAGCTACTGTTATAATTTGCGAACACACCGAACAGCCACAAAAGAGACATTCTTTTCATGCTAATTATACTAAGATAATAGAAATAAAGGGTTTCCACTCGTACTTATCAGGCAAGCAGGATCACCATAGTGAATAAATTAAGGAGTGCCCAACATTGCAGAACACCACCGAGCATATAGTAACTATATTCACACATGCAGCAGTACAGTGTTCTATGAATTATTCAAACTTTTTTTGGAGAGAGCAGCTTCATACCACATTAGGAACGAAACCTGTTAAGCTATAAAAGGTATATTCATTTCAATTTTTGGGGAAGTTATCGGTGACGCAGCCATGAGAAGCATCACTGACAAGTGCCGAGTATTTGGACAAGGTACCGCGAGTGTAACGGGGCTTGGGAGCAACCCATTGCTTTCTACGCTCTGCCAATTCTTCCTCCGATACAAACATATCGATACTGTTCTTCTCAGAATCAATGACGACCTTGTCACCATTCTTCACCAAGGCAATGGGACCACCTACAGCAGCCTCAGGGGTGATGTGACCAATGAGGAAACCGTGCGAACCACCGGAGAAACGACCATCAGTGAGCAGAGCAACATCCTTACCGAGACCATAGCCCATGATAGCTGAACTGGGCTTCAACATCTCGGGCATTCCGGGACCACCCTTAGGACCTTCATAGCGAATAACCACAACAGTCTTTTCACCCTTCTTGATATCACCATTTTCAAGGGCAGTAATGAAGCTATCCTCATTGTCGTATACCTTAGCAATACCCTCGAAGCGGAGACCCTCTTTACCGGTAATCTTACCGACAGCACCTTCAGGTGCCAGAGATCCTCTGAGGATCTGCAAGTGTCCATTCGGCTTCAAAGGATCAGTGACCTTATGCACAATAGGCTGGTTCTCAGGAAGACCAGGAAGGTCAGCAAGGGTGTTGTTCAGAGTCTTGCCCATAACCGTCATGGTGGAGCCATCGAGAATACCCTCACTAATCAGGAACTTGATAACAGCCGGAGTACCACCGTACTTCTGAAGGTCTGCCATAACGTATTTACCCGAAGGGCGGAAATCGGCCAACAATGGGGTGTTGTCGCTGATGCGCTGGAAGTCATCGATGGTTAAATCAACATCCACACTGTGAGCAATTGCAATCAAGTGAAGTACGGCGTTGGTAGAACCACCAGTGGCGATGATATATGCAATGGCGTTCTCAAACGCAGTCTTGGTCATAATTTCGCGAGGTTTGAGGTTAATAGCGAGCAGGTTCTTCATAACTTTACCAACATCACGGCATTCGGCAGCCTTCTCAGCAGAAATGGCAGGGAAACTAGAAGAGCCGGGCATAGACATACCTAGTACCTCAGAGGCAGAAGCCATAGTGTTGGCAGTGTACATACCACCACAAGCACCCGAACCAGGACACGAGTGTCGAACAATATCTTTTCTGGTGGGCTCATCGATCGCACCACTAATATACTGACCATAACTCTGGAAGGCACTAACGACATCAATCATCTCGCCCTTGTTGGCACCACAAGTACCTTGACCAGGCATGATAGTACCACCGTATACCATGATGCTGGGGCGATTGATACGACCCATAGCCATAAGAGTACCAGGCATATTTTTATCACAACCAGGAATGGAAATGTTGGCATCATAGTGCTCACCGAGAGTCTGTGTCTCAATTGAATCAGCAATGATTTCACGAGACTGCAGGGAGTATCGCATACCCTTCGTACCCATTGAGATACCATCACTCACACCAATAGTGTTGAACTGCATGGCTTTCATGCCAGCCTTGTTCACACTGTCGCTAATCTTGAAATTGAGGTCAAGCAGGTGAGAATTACAGGGGTTTCCGCTCCACCACACACTAGAAACACCAACCTGAGCCTTTGAAAAATCAGCTTCACTGAATCCGGTTGCATAAAGCATAGCCTGCGATGCACCTTGGGACTTGGGCTGGGTGATAATCTTAGAGTATCGGTTAAGCTCAGCCTCTTCTTTACTAGAATAATGTCTGAGAATAAGTTTCGACCGAGCACGGAAGCTCGACCGAACGGATTGGCTATTCCTCAACATTTTTTGGTCGTAACTATGTTTGTTCACTCGATATAGGTGAAAAATTTAGTTTAATAGCACTGCCTAACCCATGAGTCACAAAGGCTATATCGCTCCGATATCGGTGACATCCCATTGGACACAATGGAGAGAACGACTAAGCTCAGGTAGAAGAAATAGTCCTACTAAGGCTTGTTGAACATTTGAATTGGGCATTAAACGCTGAACTTGGTATTTCTCCACTATCACCACTGCATCAAGTAAACTACTTATTTGCGTGTACCCTGGTATTAATACGTATAGATACTACCATGGATTGGGATTGATTGTATGCATACTCCTGTTAACAAATCTTTCTTTACATTTATAAAAGTACGTATATTAACGTGCACGTGCGCGTACCTTCTTATTACCTATGTCTATAAACCTGATTCGACTGATGAGGGAATTTCTGTAGGGGAAATAATACCTTTTCGAGTGCAGAACAAGACCCCTTAAGAATTACACCTCTGGTTTTACAAGATGTGATGTTTACGGGGAAACCGGAGGGCCACGAATGCAGCGCCCACTTGTAATGCAGGGTTGCAATAGCATGTGACTAATGGAAAATACCAGAGGGTATGGGCACAACCGTTTTCATGTCGATATAGACAATTCAGGGTTATATATAAATTAATGTTAAAATTCCGTTAAAATAGCCGGAAGAAATTTCACGCAAAATGTAGTGATTGTAGAGAACTCTATAACTATACACCTTTCGTATAAACTACGTAAAAAGATGTTATCGTGAATTTAGGAGTTGAGTGCAGCCGTCTCAGTGGATATTAGAAGATGGACGTTGAACCCCATGGATTTTAGAGATCTGAGAAAACTTCTGTGCAGCGCTTAGATCATACGCAGGGCTGACATTTGTTTATTCCCAAACGGTATGCTCCTCCAGCAGCATACCGCACAAACACGTGATATAATTGGCAAAACCTGGTTCCCTTACTGCCCTCAAAGCGGGGTAAGTGAGGCTCAGGAACATTCAGACCTCAGAAAAGAAGGTTCTAGATATGTAGTCTGGAGTCGGGAACCATATTTATGATTGTGAAGCTATTATGGGCATGCATTTCTGAGCTAATATCGCTATAATTATTATTACAAAACATACTTCTACTTTTTGCCAAGCTAGACGAATATAGTATAAGGTCGAGAATATTTATAATCATAATTAATGGTAGTAGGTAAAGTTTCCTATTATATACATACTTCTTGACGCACATGCGTCAACATTCTTATGCAATTGATTGTGTCCATGTGATGATGGATACCGATTCCTCTAAAATTAGGAGTTGATATCTATACTTTCTTTTTCTTGTATAACTGGTATCCTTTGCGCATATAGGAACATGGGGTCAGGGTGGAATCATAGATATTGGCACCTGGAAGATTACACACCGGGCGGAGGCCGAGCTTACAGATGAAGATAATGAGTGTGGACGCAAGATAACTACTATTGATTTACGCGTCATATTGTAAAATTAGGAGAAAACTTACGCGTTTTGTATCAAAATAAATTTTTATCAGAAATAAAAAAGCCAGTAGAGATTAATACTATCAATACCTACTATTTGTTTGCTATTATTATTGCATTGTAGTTTCACATTACACCCACTTTGCTAACATTTCCCCGTTTCCTCTTGCTATTGAGAAGCCCCTGGCATGCTTTGCAGTCGTGGAACAAGGGTTCTAAGCAACACCTAGCCCTACGAAGAGATCATTACCTAGTGGTGATAAATCAAACCCGTGCCCTGTATAATCTAATTAAACATTAGATGTGGGTGGCTGGGTTACTGAGGTGATGGAAGCATCTATGAGTAGCAAATTAAGGTATGGCAATTGCGATGCAGTAGCTCACATGCCCGGGACGTGGCGGGGTCTGTCGCCATGAATTCCAGATGGACACACTCCCCGCGCAAGCATCAATAGTCTTTGCCCAAAAACCAAGATCTAGTTACAGTATAAACTGTTCATCATATATAAATATACAACATTTATGAAAGCAAATTTTCACATTCTTAATGCACCATTTAACTGCTCCGTACTGCGGCTCTTTTCGGTGCTGCCACCTGCATGCCCGCTATTCTGACTTTGTAGTTTATCCCGTGAGAGTTTCAATTGCGACAGCATCGTACAGGACAGGGTCAATGCTAACACAATGCATGAAGTAATGTTTTAGGGTTAAGTTTTTTTTTTGATTAGCATATACTACTTTGGGCGAAACTGCAAGCAGCAGCAACAAAATGACCTGCAATTACATAATCATGATCATCACACGTTATAAGTAAGTAACCAGCAACTGTGGGCTGTTCCCTAGCCGATTTGTCTGTTACCAATAGGTATATATAAAACTCACTGTAACAACACTTGGAAACCCACAAACAAAAAGACACAACAATGCACCGCACTTATTCTTTGAGAGCCTCTCGTGCACCCACTGCACAGGATTTGCAGACCCCCCCTCCCCCTCCTTCGTCGACCAAGGCTAACCGTTTCTTCGGCAAGGGTTCTCTTTCGCACTCTCTTCGTCGTTCTACCGCTGGTTCCTTCGGCCCCGAGCTTGCTCGTCGCCTTGCTGTTCTTGTCAAGATGGAGAAGAACGTTATGCGCTCCATCGAGCTTGTTGCCAACGAGCGTAAGGAGGTTGCCAAGCAGCTCTCATTCTGGGGTGAGGGCAGCGAGGACGATGATGTCTCCGATGTCACCGACAAGCTTGGTGTTTTGATTCATGAGATTGGCTTCATTGAGGACGCCTTCATTGACAAGTATGACATGTACCGTGTCACCTTGAAGTCTATTCGTAACATTGAGGCCAGCGTTCAGCCTTCGCGTGACCGCAAGCAGAAGATCACTGACCAGATTGCTCACCTCAAATACAAGGAGCCCCACTCGCAGAAGATTGTTGTTCTTGAGCAGGAGCTTGTCCGTGCCGAGGCCGAGTCCTTGGTTGCTGAGGCCCAGCTTTCTAACATCACCCGTGAGAAGCTGAAGGCTGCCTTCAACTACCAGTTCGATAGCATTCGTGAGCACAGCGAGAAGGTCGCCCTTATTGCTGGCTACGGTAAGGCCCTTCTTGAGCTTCTTGATGACACCCCCGTTACTCCTGGTGAGATCCGTGCTGCCTACGACGGCTATGAGGCCAGCGAGCAGATTCTCCATGACTGCGAGACTGCCCTTCGTGACTGGACCATTGACCAGGCCACTGTCAAGCCCGCATTGTCGATCCACCGTTCTGAGGGCGGCTACATTGATCACGAGGGTGAGGAGTGGGACACCGGCAAGGAGCCTGATACTGTTGCTGTTGACCGCGCTTAAAGCTTCTAAACGGATGAAAACCCTACTTGTTTTTTTAATCTAATATATATATAGACCATGGTCTTTGTATCGTAGTACTCTGATAATATACATCCTATTTCGTATTATAACTCAAATCAGAACTTTAAACTCATAAAAAAATCATTTTTCAAATGACTTAAACAGCCACTTGTAAAACCGGCTTTGGTAAAGAGTGAGTCATTTTTTTTTCTATTTATACAGATCCGTCGTATGCGGCGTCTTTGATAACTTGTGGTGCAGTGGTTTAGGTGGCGGTTTATGTTGCGGTTCAGCGGTATTCTTTCCGCTATATATAGCTGTATATAATACTATACTATACCAATGTAGTGATTGATATTTTCCACGGGCATGCTGGTAAACTGTATCAGTTTAGCGCGTCTAGACTATAGTTCATGATACATCAGACTTTCGATCAGTATATACCTTATCTACGCTAGAAGCTCTGCAAGGCAACGTTATGTTATTACATTATTATTATGCCTTAAACTTTGGATACCAAACCTATTCAGGTAATATATCTGCTTCTGCTGTTGACGTAAACCAGCTATGCCGTATCGTCTAGGGCACACTTACAAGTCGTCGATCGAAATAAGATCTCTATTCAAATGACAGGTATGATCTACTAGGCCAAGTCTCGCTGTATCCCATAATCTTGCATTCATAACCGTTATTGTACTGCGGCCACTTCAATCCCAGCCAGCAGTATTACCAAATTAGTGACAGGAGATGTTACTACTCCCACAGTTTGTATATTAATTCGTAATAAACCTGGTAGTTTTCATATGGTGATAATATACTGTTGTAACTCCACATGGTGGCCCTAAGGCGTATAAGTTTTCGGTTTGATTTTTCAGCTAGAGTGTACCATAACGAATAGTAATAACGAGCTTCAATTCGAGCTGCAATAGGTCTATGAAGAAGGTTATGACTTCAACAGTTATGAGACTATACAGTAAAACAGTCACACCAATAAAATGGAGAAGTGCGAGCGATTCATTTTGTAGTTCCAGTAGTATTAGAAAATTGATGGAAGAAATGAAGGCCTAATGCTACTGGTATCCCTCCATGTTTTTATCTTATACCCATATCTCCTTCAAAACTGCCACGGGAGAGTACTATATATCATAGTTATATCGTATATGTGATGTTTTAGCGGAATAAATATGCAATATGACGCTGCAATCCCACCATTTATGGACCGAAGAATGAAAACTATATATCCAAGATACATGGAATAGCAGGTATAGTGATATAACGCTGCCAAAGTGTGCTTCAAAGTAGAATAAGAGTATTATGAAAATGTAACTCGCCGATTCACCCTGGAGACTTCAGCGCGATAAGATAGAGAAACCTGTAGATATGCGTACTTTGTAATTGCATATCTATGCCACACCAGTCGTGTCGATCATTTATGTATGAAGCTTTATGGCATAAAATGGTACTATCTATTATTGAGGAAATAGATCAGATATACAGACATATAGTTTTACACATATGCCAATGCAACAAAAATCCAAATATGTAAAAGTATACAAAGGTCCGGCGAAAACATGCAGATGCTTCACCCACATAGGCTTAAATGATACGTTCACTCAGACATGCAATTATTTTTGCCATGAACTCTTTAAGTCACCATCCGCATCTGCGTTAACGTGTATGGAATCACGGTTACAGATATCTCTCAGACATGACACACCTGCTTGTAAGTTACGCGTATCATCAAATATATCGTCCGTCTTTTAGTCTGTTAATGCAATGACCCCCCGATGTTAGTGATGATAGGAGTAGTCCACCTACACCTTGTACCTTTTACCAACGGCTCGATCCCTCGATTCCTCTTTACATATAGCCCCAAACGAATTTACCAGAAGTTTCATTGTATAACCTTTTCCAAGTACCACATAAGTGTCTACGAGCGAATAAATGCATATGGTTATTGCATCCATCAGTAAGGCACTGGTACTGTGCTGTGGGCCATTGACAATGCGGTCATTAACGTATTGCTCATAGGATACCACAGGAACCTATGTCCATGAATATCCGTAGTATGGCTGTGGAGTGAAATACCCACGGTGACCACGGATGATGAGGACACCCAATCATGTTTATAAGATGCCCCTAGAATGCCCACGGATACTATATATCCAGCAAATTCCTGCCTGTCCACTGTGGAATAATATCCTCCAGCACTACCATGACATGCCCAATAAATATGCCGAGGCACCAGCAGCGAAATTCGCCCATATCAAACAGGTAGGTTTTGACCAGCGGTAGGAAAATAGCTACATTTTCCGAAACAACGAGGACGTTGAGTAGCAGGATCTGAGCTGGAATATCTCGCCTGCTTGATGCCATATGATTTAGAGCCACGTACATGACGACTAGTGGAAAATTAAGGTCCCATGCGGCACAGGAGAGGAGGGAAGCAGCGCCAATAAGAATCACTCGCCACAGATATGCTTTGGAGCTGGCATAGTATTCTATCTCTAGTTCCCGACTAGCATACATGACAGGGAATACCAACTCCATAAGCACGTACAGATGAGACATGTATAGCATGCCGGTTAGCAACCTCCAGAACTCCCCCTGGAGGATACGCGCGGGAACGAATACCAACCAAGAGCCACTAATTAGGTTGAACGATACCAGAATTAGCACCGTCACGGGTGCTAGTATCAGCACCCGCGAAACCGGCGGCAACATTTGAAATGGTAGCCTGTCCATGGATGCTCGTACCCTACCGCCACAGAATAATACAAGTTCCGGATTCACACAATGTAAAATGTGGAGTGACCGTTACAACCATACGTAACAACACCGCTAAGATTGACAACCAACAAAATAACGTGGCACGCAGTCGCCGCACACGAATTTCTCGGGGATAAATAATATTAAATAAGCCCGTGCTATGTAATTCTTAAACCGCCGGTTAGGGGTGGTTGTTTGCGTTTACCACGCTCTCGGATGGCCAAATTCCTGTATTTAATCAATTACCTGTGTAGTGTTTCTTGTTCACAACCGTACCTGAGCGATTTACCGTGAGGTACTGGTGCCTGAGTGAGAAGATGAATGGGGGAAGGTGCGATGGGCGAGGGCATGCTTGAAGCGATCGTACTGAAAAATGGCCAGCTGAAGGTGCTGGACCAGCTGGAGCTGCCGCACAAAACGATTTATCGTGATATTGAGAACACTGAACAGGCACATGATGCAATTCGTCGCATGGTTGTACGAGGTGCTCCTGCTATTGCCATGGTAGGTGTGGCTGGTGTGGCTGTCGATGTTCTGCAATACACTGGCAACGATGCAATCGAGTATGCAACCAAACAACTAGACTACGTTGTTACTTCACGACCTACTGCAGTCAATCTGGCTACTGCATGCATCGAAATCAAAGAAACCGTGCTGCGGGAGGCTACCGAGGAGAACGTCCGACCGAAGCTGATCCAGGCAGTTGAGCAAATGCTACAGGATGACGTGGCCACCAACCGCAAAATTGGTGCCCATGGAGTCCAGTATGTTCGTAATAATATCACCGACAGTGAACCGATAAGCGTGATTACCATCTGCAATACTGGCAGTTTAGCCACGGCTGGATTTGGTACCGCATTAGGAATCGTGAGGGCATTACATGCCGAGAACCTCCTCAAGCACCTCTATATCCTAGAAACAAGGCCTTATAACCAGGGAGCACGCTTGACAGCGTACGAGGCGGTGCACGATCAACTCCCAGCTACTCTAATCACTGATTCTATGGCTGCAGCGGTGATGAGTCGAGACAAGTCTGTCAAGTTGGCAGTTGTAGGCGCTGACAGAGTTGCTGCCAATGGAGACACTGCCAACAAGATTGGTACAATGCAATTGGCGGTATTGTCCCAGCACTTCCACATCAAATTTGCCGTGGCTGCTCCCACTACATCTATCGACAGCAGCACACCTACCGGGACGGGAATCAAGATCGAGGAGAGACCAGCAAACGAGCTAACTGACATCAATGGTGTTCGTATCGCTGCTCCAGGAGTCAACGTCTGGAACCCGGCATTCGACGTCACCCCATATGACCTGATCGACGCAGTGGTCACAGAAAAGGGCATCTACGACCCTGTGAAGCCCGCTGAGTGATATCGAATGTTGAATGAGTCTTCTAGATAGATAGTATGGCTCTGACTGACAAACCTCTAATATAGAATTGTTTGGTCTCTGGCTAATAGGACACATTTGAATGCTACCATTGCCGCGAAATGCAGATATGAGTGTCTATAATGTAAATGAGATATGCAAAATTGCTAAATAACTGCGGCTGTTGATTATTTCGCCTCTTTATAACTGCACCCCTCGGTAGGCAGGACCAGAGTAGTAAGTATTCCACATTTAACCAGCAGAACTCTAATTGTCTTCAATGAATTCGATCGGACTGGATATTCATAAACTAGCAAAAATCAAATAATTATAAATGAACTTGTTTTGAACCATACATGTGTACCTCGGGTATTCAAGTGGGCGTTAAACGGTATATTCGTAGCAATGAGTAGCGGTCTCACAGTGTTCTTTATATAGTAAGTAGTCCAAGGCAGTAGGTGGGTATTTACAAGTAGCTAAAATTGGTATTTACATGCATAATAGCAAAGCCATGAAGATGACCTGTTCATGTGGGGCAGCGGCTTAAAAAGAACCGTCTTGACAAGACGCAAGAATTCATATTTCACCACGAGTAGCCACTCTAACTGATGGCTACAATGAGTTGCAGACTCCTATGGTCAATCCCCTTTGATAACCACTTCCTGGTAGACTATGGTTATCTTGCAGTATGGTAACGGTATTTGGCACTTGAAGCTCGGCCTACCAGAAGCTGCCAATGTGATATCTTCGACTTTATTAACATAAAGCACTATTAAATAATCCCTATGCATATATTAACCACTCCACTATAGCAGAAATATTCGTCAAATAGGAACATGCTTAATCCAGCGCAGGTTTACCAGAATCGCATTATGCCCGCAATAAAACCAGATTCACCGCGTCCATAATGCCCAAAACATACAGCATGGCTTGCATGCTTACAGCTTACCCTTTTTATCCAGTTCGTACCAGTAAGCTGCACCATCGGAATGGCCTTCATCCGGGTTCTCATGCAGCCACTTGGTGTGAGCCTTTAGGATCCTACACAGTCGCTTGGGGTCCTGGTCGTCCCAGTCTCTCGGCACGTAACCTTCATCCACGCCCCACTCGCAAGCGACATCGCTCATCACCCTGAAGAGTCTGCTCTCGACGTCCTCATTAGACTGCATTTCCTTGCGCACGTTGTCCATGTTACCAAAGAAGCGCTGCTGTCTCAGCATGGGGGCTCCGCGAATCGGGTCATCGTGGTCCATCAGCAGATACTTGGGGTTAGACTTGATGGAGTTGGCATGCAAAGCGAACATCTGCTTAGGAGTTTCAAGTCCTAGCTCGTTACGATCGTAGTCGATTCGCGGGTTGGGCTGGGCCATGGCGAACCCACGGTAGTTTCCGTCTGCACGGTGTTGGCCCAGAGTGACGGGTCTCTGGGATGTCTGGTAGTACTTCTCGTCGCAGATTACTGCTGCTGCGGCATACGTGTCCTTGTCGCCTTCACCGTGCCCGTTCTGCATTAGGAGAGGGAAGTAGACGTCGGGTCCAAACAGGTTGTAGTACATCGCCAACATTAGGGATTTGATGTGCTGGCTCTTCTTCACGTAGATCTGGCCGGACTCAGTGCTGCTTCCTGGAATCGCATTTTCCCGGTCGCTCTGCAGTAGTGCGTGATCTGCATTGCCGTCACCTCGTGCTCTTCCTCCCAATTTGCGGCCCACGATGTCGTAGAACTTAGGAGAGATGTATCGCGGCCAGTAATCGGAGTTCAGAATCAGGCCCGTCTCGGTGTACACAGACCAGTCGAACAGCGGCGAAACGCTGGTGAGCGGGTAGGAGTCTGCGTCCATGAAGTAGATGTCGTCAAACTTCGAGGCGAGAATGGCAAGCGGCTTCAGAGCATACTTGGAGTCGAGCTTAGCCGAGAGTCGGTGGCCGTAGATCTCCTGGATCACGCGGCACTCCACGTTGATCTTGGGGAACAAGCTGTCGCAAATCTTCGCCTCGTACTCGCTGTTGTCAGCCATAAAGACCTCCACGGGAATATGCGGATCGATCTCACGCAGCCACCTAATGGCGGTTAGAACCATCGGGAAGTACTTGCCACCTCCAGTCATCACCACACCGCGACCACCAAAGGCATTCTCGGGCACTGAGCTGGGAAGCAACTCCATCATGCGGCTATGCGAGATATGAAGAGCCTCAGCCTCCTCATCACTAATTTGCAAGTACATTCCAAGAATCATGGATGTAGCGGGTAACTCACCAGCCTCCTGAAGCTGCGTGTCGCTCTTAATATCTCGCTCGTAGCTGGTTTCAGGGCTGAACGGGCCAGCTCCAGGGGTGATATCGGCAATCGCATCCAAGACGGTCTTAATTTGTTTGAGCCCTTTCTCATAGTTGGGAGGCTGTTCTCCGTGGTTGTAAAGGAACGCACCGCGGCCCTCCTCTTTCTGGCCTCCGCTGCTGTGGCTACCACTGGTGTGCCCCTCTCCAACGTATTCGTTGCTCGTACTCTCAGAATATGTGTCAGAGTGGTCAGACCCAGAATGTGCTTCTCCATTGTTCTTTCGGTTGCTCCCAGACGAATGGTATGGGTCGGTACCACCAGTCCAGGACCGGCCTCCTTCAGTGAACTGAGCAGGATTCGCATTCTCCGGCTTCGAGTCCCAGCCGACGGCGGCCAGCGCATCACTGCCGTGATTCCTCGTAAGGAACCACAGGTTTCCAAGGATTATCAGTAGCACAATAACGCCTGCTACGGCACGCGTCGGTCTCATGTAGAATTTACTAGGGCAGGGGAACAGAGGGCTCAATCATAATATACCACTTAGCGAACACGTAAAACGCGTGTACTAAGCTTGGGGCATGGAGCAACACACACCCAGGCAAGTCACAGATAACAGGAGAACACGACCAACACCTGAAGTACATGCTACACAACAGCTACGGTGAATCCCATTTTTGGGAATAACGAGCACACACTAATGGCCCTATGTAAACTCGAGATGCCGCACAATATAAGGAACTAATGCCATTGTCAAGATGCGAACTAGCCAGACGCGAGATAGCCAGACGCGCAATAGCCAGAAGCCTGCATCATTGTGTCTAAACCTTCACTGGGTGTGTATCTGCGCCCAGTATTTATGCAGGTGTTTTATGTGGGCCTACGCATGCGTTCTGTTTATGTGTGATGTAAGTGGGTTTTATATACGTTTGGAATATGCTATGTATAGCATAGATTGGGATCTATGGGGCAAGGCTATATATAGGCCTAGTGCTATAGATGTACGGCAGAGGTGAGGAACAGCTAGGGCAAGGATGGATACGGTCGATCCCGGAACAGAGTTCGCGTTATGGAACGTTCTCGAGACCGCCGGCCTCCCGAATCCGGTGCTACGGCCGGTTTCCTCACAGAGAATAGAGCAGTTAGTGCCGTGGGCGCAAACGCGTGCTGAATCCTCGCTCCCCGTGAAACTGGCGCACACTTGCCATAACAAGAGCAAAAGAGCCGTATTCACCGTTTGCTGGACCCCAGAAGGCCGCAGGTTGCTGGCAGGCACAATGAGTGGCGAGTTCACTTTGTACCATGGCATGAGCTATGGTCTGGAGATGGTAATGCAGGCCCACGAAAGTGCGGTCCGTTGCACCAGATATAGTCCTGCAGGCGACTGGCTGCTGAGCGGAGACCAGGATGGAACGCTGAAAGTGTGGCAGCCTAACTTCAATAATGTCAAAATGCAGCGTGCTCATACCGAAGTTCTCCGTGATGTGGCCTGGTCGCCCACTGGGACGAAATTCGCAACCTGCAGCGACGATGGCAGCGTCAAGGTGTGGTCCTTTGCCACAATGTCCACCGAACATACATTCTCAGGGCGAAATGCGCATGGTTGGGACGTAAAGTGCGTAGACTGGCACCCCAGCATGAGCTTGATCGCCTCAGGCTCGAAGGACAACACCATGCGATTGTGGGATCCCCGCCAGCCACGGTTACTAGCAACTGTGCATGCATTTAAAAACACTGTAACCAGAACCAAGTTTCAACCCACTGGAAACCAGAACTTACTGGCTGCAGCATGCAGGGATCACACAGCTCATGTGTTTGATCTACGAATGCTGGGAGCAGAGGCATCCCCTGATGTGCACAATGAAGACGGGAACCGTGCAGGTAGCGCTGGCAGCGTAGGCATGGAAGCTGGGTCCGCTGTAGCGGTGTTACGGGGACACCCGGCTGATGTATCCTGTCTTGAATGGCATCCTTACCACCCGCAGCTTCTTGCCACGGGAACCCATTCCGGATCACTGCATTATTTCTTGCTGGACAGTCCATCGTTACGCAATGATGTGGGGCAAGTCATGCCGGCTTGGTCGGTACCATATGCTCACCAGTGGCCAGTGTGGGACCTCGCATGGCATCCAGCGGGACATTTATTAGCATCAGGATCTAATGACAAGACTGTTAAGGTGTGGAAACGAGCAGACGTAGGCGATTCTAAGGAGGTACTGGAGGTACCGGCTCCAGACGCAGCCCCCAAAACACCTACTTCTCAAAAACAAGAAAGAAAGCCACCGGGGTTGCCATAGAATGCTTAATTATCATATTTCAAACCGGTCACCTCTAGCTCCATATTGAGACTCATCTTTGTGGATGATAATCAAATCGCTATTATCCTAACCTGGTATATGGCTGCGTATATATGCTCGAAATAGAGCTTAGAATACTCCCAAATGAGGTACATTGGCCCGGATCAGCACGATATAACTTATTTAACAATCTAGTAGTATTACTTGGTGTGTAGTCAAATTGGACTTGTTACTGTGAAGTCATGCATAGAAGTGCATCATCGTATGCGTAATCTACAGCCCTAGAGAGCTCTTCGGTTCGCGCTCGTTTTTGATCAAAATTGTTTATATCAGTATGCAAATAAGCTGTATATTTTAGCTGGTACTTGGTAATGTATATTGACCGAACGTATTAAACTTATAAAAGGCAGTTGAGACAGCTTGACGTATATTGTAATACATATTATAGTTGATTAGCCTCATTATAAATATAAGAATTATTAGATCAACCATTAGGTACTTGGCATAGACGCTTACATTAGCATCAGACCTGTAAGTATGTCGCGATTTGGGTAAACTTGCATAGCTTAGCGGCGGCTAATTAAGTATACAGGTTAGGTTTATTTGTAGAGCGGAATTATCCAACAGAAAGGATGCAATTTCTGAAATATGAAGCAGTAATGCATTGGAGTGACAGGCATTCGACATATCGAAGCCAATCTTATCATTATTATGTAGTAACATACGACAAACCGAGCCTAATGCATTCTAAGTCTCATGCAAATAAAGACATTTGGTATCAATTCAGCCAAACGTGAAATATCATTCTTTATGTATATAATTTAAGCTTGAATATAATCGCTCATATCGCTAATGATACCTATTAGTTCGAGCTACGAATTTTACTTGGGATATATTTAAACAATATGTGGTATGTATACAGTCTCATATATAGCTGAGACACTGTAATTATCGATGGCGCGTAGTTCTCACAGGCATAAAAGAACTAGTCGGCAAGAGTGTCTTGGATTGACTAGGTTCATAGTTATCGAACCCTACGCATACTTAACCCTAGATCATGTAACCCTATAATGCCATGCAATTGTCGTGTAGTACCATGTTCTACATTACTCCGCAATGATCGCTGTGCCATTCCCGGTAAATAACCCGGTAAATATACTTCTCATTGAGGCTTTGAGCCCGAAGTAATTACTCAAGGTATATCTGTGTATATAATATTATATGACTTTAGAACAAAGCCATGAAAACTATAGTAAAAATTAATTATGTGACTTAAAGTGGTGATGCATACTTACATAATACAGCCGAGGATGAACAAAAGCTTCATGTGGAACACATATAACTTATCTAAAACATATTTTAGCATATAGTTCTATGATTTAAATTACCCCGAGTCGTATAGCTACGGAGTGTTTCTTTTGTCCTGTGCTGCACGAATACGGGCCCTTCCTTTGTTTCTTTAAATAGCAATCTTTGTACTACCTAGGCGCGTTGGGTAATGCATAATCATGTGATTGACATGGTGAATGTAGATCCACGTCATTTGAATATCCACGGAAATATCCATATTCGCACCACTGGTTCTATTTAACCAAAATTACATTAATAGTAAACTTGTCCCGGGCGATTATAGTCATCTATTGACCATGGATCATAAATACTGTTGGAAGCCACATGTATTATTTACTTAGAAAGGTATTATCGTGCCGGCTTACATGCTATGCTAGGGCAATGCTAGGGTATACTCTATTAATAAGGCACTTCTAGTCTGTGCACTGCATAAGCCGAATTTCGCTAGGGATCTGCCTAAAGACCCTTCCTCAATATAATATTTTGTTGACACAACCATATATACGTAGGAAAATTACAATAGTAGACTTAAAAGCAATCTTTTCTAAACAAAATAACGGAAATATCGAGACACTCTACTTAAACGACTTCTTTACCGCTGCAGTAACAAGTGAAAAAGGGGTAACAATCGAGTACTGGTGAATTTTCTAGGACCATAGACGGATTTTCTATTAAGAATATAAGGGTTGCCTTACCCTTAACATGTACTTTTTGGTGTTCTTAAACGTGCGTGACGCTCCCTCGCGGATTAGACAAAATGAATCTCGGTTGGAAGAGGCTGCTCTCAAGTCGCCGCAACTTAGCGACATTATGTCTTTTCCTGGTGGTTGTAATTGTGATAATGGATGTGTTTTCACTAGCCTTAACAGGATCACCAGGGTCCATTTCATCCAGAGTATACGGGTTTCGTCATAACCATAAGGGAACGCCGGGTGCTGAGACCTCAAATGATTCTGGGGTAACAAATGATAATGCTAACTCTCATGGTGTAGCAGATGAGCCAATCCAGCACGACCCATCAGCTTCTCATAATGAAACCACATCAACTACTCAGGAGCATAGCGATGTTACATATATCGCTCCAGACAGCCATCAATCACTCGACAACGACCCATTTTTCCAGGGTCTGTGTACTGAATACTTCCATGACCTCTATGATTTCGACAATGGCTGGGGAATCGAGAACTATGGTGACGCTAATGATGATGCTAATAAAATTAATACCCGCCGCTCGGTGCGACACATTCGAGCCTATGCTAATTGCTTCTTGCGTAATAATGTTTCCACATCCCGCAACTTGACAGATTTGGAGAGTAGGTTATTCCCTGCGTTCAACTATGTCATGCCAGAATTTACCAGGTGGGACGGTAAAAAGATTACAGGAAGGTTTCCTACTCAGGAGGACTATAAATCACCTAGAATTAATAAAAGAAGCTCGGAGGAATACAGAGATGATAACAATGTTCCGTCGGGCGGTCTGGATAATGTCGAATCAGGTACACACCATAACGAACACCCGGATTCGCACTCTACAAGTGAATACACCGCGCATGAACACACCACGAATGACCAACATGAGACTGCTAATGGGAAAAATGAGCACCATGATATCAGTGAACCCTCTGAAGAATACAAAGATGAGCTGAGCGATGAAGATCGTGCTGCGAAAGCACACGAGCAAGAACAGCGAGAAAGAGAGGAAGCACGCGCTCGCGAAGAGAAACAGATCGAGGAGAACCGTCAACGTGAAGAGCGTGAGAAGGAGGAAGAACGTCTGAATAAGGAGCGAGCGATAGCCCAGAAGCTTCGTGATGAGTATCTTGCCTCGTACTCTTACTGGCGCGATGTGAGAGATCAAAGCAACAGTAGGGGAATTGTGTTTAGCTTAAGTGATGGAGGAGGTGTTTTTGAACTTAAGCGTTTGCTGCAAGTGCTGCGTATGCAAGGAAACACTTACCCCATTCAGGTGGTGCACAAAGGTGATTTATCTATGCAGAGCATGGAAATATTAATTGATGCTGCTCGTAAGCCATTCTCTGTACCTAAGCAGCAACGGAAGCACAAAAAACCGGACCAGGCCAATGAGCACCAGGACCAAGAACACCACTCTGGGGAATCCCATAGTAACAACGATGATAGTTATAAGGCTGATAGCGACAGCAGCGATCACAGCAATAGTGACCACAACAGTGATCACAGCAGCGATGACCACAGCAACAGCGGCCATAACAGTGATGAACACAGTAGTAATAGTCACGAAAGCAATGAATACCGACCTGAGAATGAGCATAGTGGAAACCACGAGTTCAGTGAGCATAACAGCGATCATCACTCGTATTCTGGCTCCTCATCGGACAACTCTGAGTCGTATAACAAGCGTAGTGAGGCTTCCTATGATTCTATCCATATTCCCGACGATATGGAACAGATTATACACAACCCCCAGGATCTATGGTTTGTAAACACAAGACCATGCATTCGTGATAGTAGTTATGGTCTTTTTAGTCGATTCAACAACAAGTGGCTAGCTGTGTTGCTGAACTCGTTCGACGAAATGCTCATCATGGATACCGATTCGGTCCCATTTATTAGCACGTCTGAACTTTTCGACCTCGAAGAGTACCAAAAACATAAAGCATACTTATTCCGCGACCGTGCAATCAACTTCTTGAGGATGCAACCATCAGAGGCTGAGTATATGGTGAGTTTGATGCCCAGCAGGGAGGAATCGGAACTATTCCATATGGAGCCCATCACTAACTTCTCGACCATGAACCCAATGGTACATCCCAGCAAACTGTATACTCATTTCATTGAAAGTGGATTGGTGATGGTGTCACGGAAAAAGCATTTAGCGGAGCTTCTCATGAGCACATCACTACAGCTTTTTGTTCCTGCGAGTGCACCTACTTATGGTGACAAAGAAATGTTTTGGCTCGGATTTTCGGTTGCTGGAAGTGAGCAGTATGTGGTCAATGAGCTACCTGCTGGAAGCATCGGCCGACGAAAGCAGTACAGTTCCCTCAGAGATGACGGCACTCCTTACGACTATAATATGACCTCTTCCACTCAGCCAGCACATCTCAATAAAAACCGCAAATTGTTGTGGGTAAACAGCGGCTTGAGAAACTGCAAATTGAACAATGACTATACTACCGACTGGTTCGAGTACCACGAACTCAGAGAGGAGTTCCAGGATATCGAGGACTATCATCAGTTTCTATTGGCTCCTCTGGATGTAGAGGGTGTGCTTCTTCTCGACTACATTCCTCCGGCGACATACGATAAACTCCGTGATCTTCCTGTAGGATTTAAACAATGCCATTCAAAGGGTTGCTCGGGATACACTTGGTGTGCTTACGATCATCCTGATTTCCCAGGAGAATGGGTTGAATTCACGAATGAGGATCGGGAAGTCATCAATAAGGTTTCGCAATACTGGAACGCCGATCCCATGTATTTTGACCCCGACGATAATACACACTAATCACTTACTTCATTTAATCATGAAGCGTCTCGCACTTCATATAGTTATAATATCCAGATTTACGACCATAATTCATAAAAAGCCTTTTTTTCATTGCTATTGCTAATAACTAAACTACCGGAGAGTTGAGTACTCATTTTGGAGTTGCAAGATAAGCAGATTAGATACGTCAACGCGTCAAATACGACGTATCGGTAATAGCTGCAAGCGTTGACCAAGCGGGGATCTTTCTAACATTATCACATAACAATGCAATTGATACCTACAATGATATCTTCATTCGGTAGTTGCGGTACTCTTACTGTATTTAGAACCTATAGTGTTTATCTGAGACTTGGTAGCAATGCATATGTTGTTATATTTAAGCATAGTACAGGGCGTTCAATTACAATCCGTGCGATGGTTCATTGTAATACTCGCGCTCATACCCAGAGCCTTGGGATATGTCTATAGATTTTGTATAATATGACTTTCCCATCTGACCTGATCAATACTGAAAAGAATGGGTGGGAGAAGTAGTAGGTACACACAAGGTACAAATTGGTATATTATTTCGAATGAGAAATGCATAGTGGAAACGCCAATGAAAGCAGAGCAGTAACATCCAAACCGGACCAGTACTTTATAGTTAAAAGCAGACAAAATAAACCATATCATTTGGTTAACACAATTACTTCATATTCAGGTAATTAGCATTACAGGATTCAACTAGTTTTTGATACACTTGCATCTGGTAAGGCCGAGGAATACATTTCGTTTCCACTGCATACAATTGCGGACGTTCTTGATATTTCATATGCTATGATTCTCATGAACAAGCAAGTACGGCTGTGCATGAGACAAATCGCGTGTGTGAGCATCAGATCTCTGTACCAATGGGGTGGCAGTTCGCCGATAGAGGTAAGATGTGGATACATCTACTCAGAGTCTGATGCTATATCATCTTGAGCTTTCCATTTTCTTGTCGTACGCTGGTGTCAGGATATCAACGTTAGAATCCACAGTCCGTATATCTTGCGCATCCTGCTAGGAAATGACACTCACGACTACCAGTACCTACCAATGGACCACTGGACGGCTAGTAGCAAGTCAACTCTACTACACATCTCTACCCACCTCCTACCCGGGGCGATCGGGCTGTCTAATGTATCTAATTATCTAAATAGAAGTATATGTAAGGTCACCTCTCTTCTATTACTCCACACAATTTTTACGCACAAGTCTATTTCTTCGGGCTACCAGGACCCTTCCAGACAACCTTGCGTGTCCAGATGTTGGCCCACTTGTAACGCTTCACGGCCAAAGCCAAGGTGAACAGGGAAGAGGTGATGATGAGAGCCTTCAAACCCATTCTCTTGCGATCGTCGAGCTCAGGGCAGGCCGACCAGTTGAGGAAGGTGGCCACGTCCTTGGCCATCTGCGAGGTAGTGGCCGGGGTACCGTCCTCGTATTCCACGAGTTCGTCAAACAACACACGACCCATACCGATTCCACCACCAGGGAAGTACGGGTTGTAGTTCAGGCCAGGTGCGATCTGGGCACCTGCAGGGGGCTCATCCGGGTATCCGGTGAGCAGTGAGAAGACGTAGTTCACACCGTTGTGTCGGGCCTTAGTCATCAAACTGAGATCCGGAGGAAGGGCACCCTGGTTGGCAGCTCGGGCAGCCTGATCATTCGGGTAGGGAGCAGGAAGAGTATCCGCAAGCTTACCGGCACGCTTACGGGGGTTGCCCTCATCATCAGGCTCATCGTCATACTCGAACTCGGCGGCCATTGCACGCACTTCCGAGGCAGTATGGCTCACACCAACTAGCTGGCGCCAGGTAACGTAGTTCAACGAGTGGCATGTCGAGCACACTTCTCGGTAAACCTGATATCCTCGACGAATGGCTGCGTGATCGAAACTAGAGTCAAGGCGCGCATTCTGGGGGAAAGGATAGCTAGGGGAATGCAAACCGTGCTCAGCAGCAGTGACAGCCTCAGCAGGGGTCCAGTAGAGGTTAGCGTAGTATGCAGAAAGACCTGCCGTCAGCGTGGACGCGGCAAGCACCGGCCTCGACGAAATCGTACGGAACATATGTGGAAAAGTTGTGCCCATTAGTAACCTTGGGTTGTGCTAGATGTGTGTAACTGATGGATGGTGATTGGCCGACCACGGCACGTGACAACCCCAGAGCGCATTCTCTACGTGAATGATAACGTACCTTGTACCACACTGATGGTTGAAATAGTTTCTATTTTTTTAGAAGAAGCGTTTATTTGAGCTAACTGTGTATTTACGGAATTTCTTATTTGAATAGGCTTTGATTTGCAGAGATGCTGATGATGAGGTGCTCCTGATGCTGAGGTGTTCCTGATGTTAAGGTGCTCCTGATGTTAAGGAGCAAGCCATTTTACAGACGCATTGAAATCTGTAAACTTACTCATTATGTGAATTCATGTAGAAACAATATGGAAGAGTTGATTCAAAATGCCTAATTATTACATATTGTAGAACTGTTTAACATTGTTTAATTAAATCTCACATAGCCACATTACGGCAGACTTATCAGGATACGGTTTTCCGCTTGAGAAGTTCTAAGTAGCAATGAGGTACAAAACACGGGCGTAATTTAATTACCTGCCGAAAATGCGAATGTGTCCCGAATTTTCTGACTGACAATGTCTGAGCTTATAAAAACAATAGACAAATTCAAATGATTCTTCTTCTTCTTCTTCTTGATTCGACTTCTAAGTACATGATCATGCATAGTGTGCAGAGATGGTATGTAACATAGAATAACTATACTACTTAAACATTACAACGTGCAACCAATTGTGGTGTCACTTGCATATTGAAGTTTAAATACTTATCAAATAGAAATCAGGTCTAAAGCAGATGTATTTCCATACGGTTTAGTGCAGAAACTAAGTGGATGAGAATATAATTTAAGCTACCCTTGATAGAATAGATGGATCGTTGATAGCAACATAAACTATCAAACCTCAAATATCAATAAGCAATTATAGGAGAGTAACCTTGACAGACGCACCCAATCAGTCCAATAAATGAGATATAACTGCAATCAAAAAAATACTTGACCTCATATGCCATGTAACAAGCATGATGTTTACAGCTATGCAGGGTTGTGGGATATTGTCCGAGGTGGCACCTAGGGCATGGCATGTCATGGTATGAAACCACCTCGGACCGGTCGATCACTCTATGTCGGGCTTTAATTGCAGATAATCCTGCGTTGCTCGGGAAGTTCGATGACGTACTTAGATCCCATGGGTTCGAGAACCTCACAATCGGGGCAATGAAGCCGCTCTTTACTTCGCAAGAGGAGGCAGTGAGGGAACTGCGGTGGCTGAGGGAGTTTCTGACCAATGTTGTAAAACGAACTAATGGATTGAAACAGGAACCTGCAATAGACGTCGAGGATGAGCCAAAATTAGACGAATCTGAAATAGATGAGCCACAAGTGGATGAATCAGAGGATGGGGGGACACAAGAAGATAAACCTGAGAAAGGTAAGCTGCAAGTGAACAATTCGCAGGCAGAAGAATCGCAGATCGAAGAATTACAGACGGAAGAATCACAGGCAGACGAATCACAGGCGGACGAATCACAGGCAGATGTACTACAAACAGAGGCATCTCAGATAAACGAGCCACAGGTAGACGAGTCACGGGCAAATAAGAAAGGAGACGACGAACAGAAACCAATAGAGAAGCCTAATGCACACACTGAAGTGTCGACGGACAGAAAACCATCTAATAAATCTCAGCTGCTCAAAAAGGGCCGAATGAAGCTTGCTCAACGGCTTGAGTTACGCCAGGATAGAAGACAAGCAATTCAAAAGCGAAGATTAGCAAACGTACGGCCCGACGAACGACGAAAATCACGTTCGAATACTAGTAAATCTGCAGAAGAGGAAGAAGCAGATGAAGATGATGAGAAGTGGTGCATTTGCCGTAAACCGTCAGCAGGACTTATGCTAGCCTGCGATAACGCGAAATGCCCAACGGAGTGGTTCCACGCCAAATGTGTGGGCCTAAAAAGCGTCCCAAAAAAGTGGTTTTGTCCGAAATGCAGAAGACGTATGTAGAACCGGAGGTGACATCACGAGTAGTCTATTATTTATTTATATCATGTACGCTTGCGAGGAGTAGAGGTAACTGGGGGTTTGACATGAGGCAGAGATGACACCGTTTGCTTCACCTTCTTTTCCTCGGTTCCTGTTTCCTCCTGCAATACCTTATTGTCCTGTGCGGGCTGAGGCACGAAGGAATCCGTGGGGAAATCTGAGGTAAAAAAGTAGATCCATGCCAGCCTTACAAACGACAAAAACACACCCAATGATGAGTATAGGGAGACGAGCATCAGCCCGGCGTATTCGTATTTGGGCAAGATGAATGGAACGAGTTCGTAGAATGGAAGCACCACAGCATAACCAGCCAGGTAGAGGGCATTTATCACCCCCACACTAGCACCAGGCACAGTTCGTGGCAGCAAGATCACCACCAGCAGTAAATAGGTCACCGTATAAGTATATTTGAGTACCGATTCAGCTGGAGTCCACAGCAATGGCAGCAATGATAAGCACCCACTCACCAGCAATGGGATGAAGGCATTCACATGCGCAGCAGAGCGGCGGCAAACCAAAGCAAGTGGGACCAAGACAATTAGAACCGCCTTCTCGTGGACATGCCAGCCAAACAGGAATGCAGAGAACCCACATAGCACGACGTTCTCCACAAACATGTTCTGCTTTCCACATACAGCGAACAACAGCTGCAATGAGGCAGTAATCGCAAATGTCATCGCCGGGACGATTTCTGGTAGGTTAGCGAACAAGACCTGTCCCACAATTCCACGAGTAGCTGCTGGCACGGAATTTTTGCGGATGAGTCCCAGCACACGATCTGCCGCAGAGTACAAGGCCCAGAAATTAGGAGCCCAGTAAGCATGCGTAAGGCCACGATTAAACGGAAAGAGGCGAGAAATAACCTGCTCAACTCCTGAGGCACCATCTGCAAGATAAATAGGACCAAAGGCCAAAATTGGTGGAAGGATAGTGATGCAGCCCAGCTTTACCAGGCTTATGAACCCATTGGGAACAACGTAACGCCTCAGTAAGTGAACAAAGAAAGCAGGTGCAACGTAAAGGTAGATGTGCTTGAAGCAGAGAACCGTCGAGAAGATAAGCGCACCCCAGCAGTACCGCTTTCGGCACACCAGGATTACAGATAGCAAAAACAGCCCAAAGAGAAACCCATTATATTGAAAATGAATATGATCCAGTACAATCCAGCATGGACACATCCAAATGATGGCAAACACCGGAAGGTTGTTGGGAAGATAGGCTAGCACCAGAGCCAACACCAGCTCGCTGATAATGACAGTTGTCCGCTGGAAGACCACGGTTGGCCAGCCGTACTGGCCATCTAGTGCTGAGATTTGCAGACATCCATCATCAACTGCGGACTGCGGCACGAATTTGGTGAGGAGATACTCAAAGTATGCGAAAAAAGGGGGATAGTCAAGTGTCCACTGCGAGGTATGCTCGAAATACCACTCCGAAAAAGGGAGGCTATGAGTAATAGCTAGCCAGTTACGGTGCACATCGAAATCAGTCGAACGATAGCTGGGGAAAAGCCCGAGCTTGATCAAAGTGCCCAGAATCAGGAGGTCTTTCATCGTGTCTAACCCACACCCACACTATTAGGAACAGTGTATGTGCTCTACTATTACGGCAAAATATGTAGTGTCCAAGTTAAACAATAAATGAGTAAAACCAGTGGTCTTCGATATTGCCTTTAATACTCAATAATAATTTGTATTGAATTTTTAATACTTGCCTCATGCTATAGTTATTTGAGACCGAGCATCAATTGGAATGTATAAACCGGAGTCAAACAGCACCAGTTGATACTGTAAGGCTTAAACTTGTTGGCATTATATCCATACGATAATCTTATATAAATAATCCTAACTGAAATGTACCACCAATACATAATAGCCTTATATTTGACATAATAGTATATAGGTAGACCAATTAGGTATTATTCGAATCACACTTAGCACACAGTGGTTAAGTGCACTCAGTTTAACATAGGGTTAAACATTGCCAGTGTGCATTTCATGTAATCAGTAGGAGACAATTCATTGCATTCTATTTCATAGATATATCATGTTTTGGTGTATGTACAGGTAGCACTTGCAGTTTCTACAACACGGGTGGCAATTGATGTCTAGCATTTCAGTAGATCTCCAAAGTTACAGATACTACTTGATCATTTGGCCTATACATTATGCCGTTAAAAGATAAATGTATTCATTATCGACCATATAGTACTGGCTTAAATACAGTGCCGGCTAACATATCACCACCTTAGAATTACTATAAAGAATATGTTTAAATATAAGTCTAGCCCATAAAGGGTCAACTTGGTTCGCGCAGAGTTTCCAGCTGCGATAATTACTTCCGCACGGTAGATATATATTTAATTGCTGAAGTACATTATTAGTCTCAAAATTGTCGTATTAGAAGATCAAGAGGGAATATAACAGAAACATTTATCGTATAAATCTCCTAAGGATATATTGGTTGTCCATTCGATTCTAGTATACTACATTCTACTTAGTATATTGAGGTTTCGATTTTCTGGCATACCATATGCATCATAAAATGCAGGTGAACATATAAAATTATAGTACCAGTTATGAATTTATGCAGAATATTTGAAACTAAATATTTCAATTCAACTAATATTCACTAAAGATGCTTTTAATAGTCCACGATTACAGCGTCTGTCTAACAGATGATCAACTGTGGCACGCAATAATAGTATAAATATAGCTACAAAAACGGGTAATTGGCGCTTATAGTAGTATCATCATGGACTAGATTCTGCACATAACCGATAAATTTTTAGATAGCTCACAAGAAAAGCGTATGAGTATATTTATGGAAGTTGTTCATGGGAAGGCTATGTAATACACCATATCAAAACATATACAGGCGATTATATCACTCAATTGCAATTAAAATTGGAGTGGATCATTCTGTTTTATGCAATATACACTATATCTGTATATCATGTATAGATAGATACCTCTGCTGCATACGAAAGCTAAATCATAGAAATGTTAAAGCTAAAACATTTATTTATACATATAACCTTATACATTAAGAATAACCTGATAGAATTTTTAGTTATTTCAGAGTATAATATTAAGTTGAACCATAGTTTGCGATGTATGGAGTTCTTCCGTGGGCATAGTTAGCAGTCGCACACGACAAGCCGTTCATATGGTGCAGTTATCATATAACGAAATATATTTAACTAATTCGGTTAATAAGCCATATTACTCTGAATGTGATTTCAATTGAAATTTCCATGGTAATATTAGCGACGAGATTTTCGTGTAAACATTATTCACGCCTTTCCCCACATTTATCATCGGTTGGGTTGGGCGGGTGCTTACCACATCCATACCCATACGAGGCACAAGTTCCGGTGCATGCATATAACTACGTCCACTCACGTCCTTAGTCTAGGAGAGGACCATGTTTATAGCTTGCGTAAAATTGGTGTAGCAGGTGATGATTCATGGCTTGAATCGCGCCGAGGAGAGGCCTTTGATCGCCGTCTGCGCGTGGTGCTTCACGAAACCACCATCGAACTATTCTTCGAGAACAAGTCAATTGGCCACATCCAATTGTCTCAGAAACAACAGGTGAACCAAGTTGTGGACTTGGTACACCACTGGAACCACAATATTGGCCCCACTGATCTACAGACCACGAAAACCACAGAGCTGATTCGGGAATGGCCCCATTTGCTGCAACATCAAAAATTCACCGTTCGGTGCGTGACATACAATTGTGCAGGACTGCTCAGTGATATGGCAGTGAAGCGGGAGACTTGGGCCACGTTGCTTGGCTGCGAACAAGACACGAATGACACTGACATTATTGTGCTGAGTTTCCAGGAATCAGACAGTTTGAACCGGGTGAAGAATAACTATATGACTCTGCAACGTGTCTGCGACCTGTCGCGTGCGTATCTTTTTAAAACCCACAAGCTTGTTTCCAGCGTGCAGCTGCTGGGACTCATGACTATTGTGTTTGTGAAGCAGAAACTGGTGCCTTATGTGTCGCACATTTCCACCGACACATCTTCAACTGGCTTCTTGCGGGTGTGGGGTAATAAAGGGGCCGTACAGACTAAGTTCTACCTGTTCAGAGACGAGATAATTGGTAATGGACTGGAGTTTGTGATCGTGAACTGCCATTTGAGCGCTGGTGAAGGGATTACCCAACTTGGAAGGCGGAAATGGGAGTTACGAGAGATTGGCCAGAAGTTTGGGGTTCCAGGACTAGCCCCAAAAGGCAGCGAGGGAGAAGAAGGTGATGCCGATAGCATAAGCTCGATTTCAGACGAGGATCCCGAACCGGCGCTGCTTGACCGCGCAAATGATGCAATTTCTGCTCTCTCCGAAAATCCTGGCAAAACCACTGGTGGTGACATTACTGGTTCATATGGAAGGTCAGAGACCAAGTCAGAAAGCGAGAAGAGCAGTGATCTAGCGAGCGAGTTCACTAGTGATGAAGGCGAAAGTGGCATGAGGCGTGCGGATAAGTACGTTGTGCTCATGGGAGACCTCAATTACCGTGTACTTCTTTCAGCGTCGGAATCGCAGCGGAAAATTAGTTCCAAAGAATGGGAGGGGCTGCTTTCGCATGACAGCCTGTCGCTTGAACGACGCCAGGGCCTGGTTTTCCGCGGATTCGAGGAGGCCAAGATAGACTTTCCACCCACGTACAAGTACGATATCGGCACTTCGCAGATGCGGGGCAGAATACCTTCATACACAGACCGAATCATGTACCGTACGTCATGCGTGACAACAGTGCATGATTACCGGTCTGAAACCAATTTCACCTATTCAGATCACCGTCCAGTTATCCTTAGCGGATCGGTAGAGTCAAACATGTGTGTGGATATGGAAAAACGAGATGATGTTTTGCATCGCGCGCTTATGATCTCGGACACTGCCGAAAACAACTCGAGACCGAAGTTAGATATCGACAAGCAAACCATCAACCTGGTGGGCCCTCCTCTGAGCATAGGCCGAGAAGTTTTGCATGTACAGAATAAGGGATCGCGGCCGTTACCATGGGTGATAGAGAATGCTCATATCGAGGCAGAGAGAGTAAAAAGAGACAGCATGGATATGGCACATGGAGGTGACGGTGATTCAGAAAGTGGCTCAGCGAGCGGCACCACCCCGGGCTCAGGTGCTAGTCTTGTAGCTAGTCCCTTAGCAAGTCCGAATGAGGGTGGAGGCTCGCAAGAGGCAGGCAATACTGGTGCAGGGGGAGGTATCCAAGGCGGCAGATCCAGTGATTCAAGCTGTGGAGCTACCGCTAAACGAAACATGGCCCTTCCACCCCTACATCTTCGCCCAGATACCATATCTTTGACTCCATTGGGCGACGTCATCGTGACTCCTGGTGAAGGCCAGGTTAGTGCTACCCACCCTACTGCTATTATTACTCTGGAAGCACGAGTGGGTGTCTGTCCCCGAGATGTAATTCTTCTGGTTCGTCCCAAGATCTGTGGGGAGAATGGAATGGATGACGCCTCAGTCCAGAAGTATATATTTGTGCGGATTGAGCCTACACCTTCCAATATAGGAGCCCCGCTCCATACAATGGAACTTGTGGACGGTATTCCAGCCCCAATATCGAAGTGTGTTGAGTACCTCCGATCCAAGAAACGTAGCGTCAAGAATATGTTTTTGGTCCAGGCTGAGCCTAGCTTGTTCCAGCAGGTCCTGCACTGGATTGACAGCAACCAGGTGTTTGATTTGGAGGTTTTGGAGTCTGCTAACGCAGCAGTTCCCTACAGCGGTGTATACGCGGTCGCACAGGTGCTATTGGCTCTATTCTGGTTCCTTCCTGATCAGCTAGTGGGCCCTAATGCCAAGCGGAAACACGCAGCACGCCAATGGAAAGGCATTACGGACTATATCTGTTCATTTCTCCATGAGGTTATTGATACCGCCAGCATCAATGAGCTAGAGAGCCTCGATGTATGGGCTGAAGCATTATATGACAATACCGACAAGAAAGCCGGTCCCAATGAGAAACGAGCATACCTTCGAAGCATGCTTATTATCGCCGAACATAAGCAATGATGAGAACACTTGGTGAAGCAAACGGCTAATATAGTTAACTTCCGGTTGTGTTTGACCATTGTGGATCGAACATTAGCCGAGGAAACGACATTCTTACTACCAAGTTCCAATATTAAATCAATTATATGCATAAGTCCTGCATGAACTCATGTACAACTAGTTATTTCACATAAGTGATTCTTGAGCCATCAATTGCTGGATTTAGCCTCCTAAGCATAAGTAGATCCTAAGCATCCGAGTACAGGCAAATTTTGAGCGTTAGCAGTTATCATATGAGTGTGAGATCCAAGTATTGGAGACAAACATGGGCTTAGACAAGTAAATTGACTACAGCTCTACTCAGGAGCCCTTAGAATGCAGTTTTCATGCAATTGAGTCTTCATGTATAAGCATGATATAGAGTATTACCTAGTTATGGTTAGCTGCATTACGCTATAATTGTCGAAACTCTGTTAACAGCAGCACTATTACAGCCTATAGTTTTAGAGCCGACTTGTATATACCTTGATATCAATTCACTGCAGTTATTGGAACCACATAGTGTGAGATGCCAAGCTGCCAAGGGTGGTGCCTGATCCTGACTGGTCGACCGGCATAGTGCCCTCGCTATCCCTGAACTTCTGAAGTTTTGCTTCGCGAGCCTGCTTCTTTAACTGCCGACGCGAAGCTTCATTCTGGCGTTGAAGGCTTTGCTGCCTTTGCGCGAGTTTCTTCAGTCTTTTTTTCGAAACTGCAAGATGCGCCATGTCCTTACCCTCAACATCAGTTCACCTTAATACTCTCTTCACATAGTGAAAAACTGTCTAATTAGAAATGCACATTGATTGAACCATTGAATATTAACTAAAACTTTGCATTATTTTAGTAACTAAAGTTCATTGAAATTGTATTTTTGCATTGTTGTTTTTTGTTTTCTTTTTTAAAATATAGGCTATAACTATGAAGCCTCCTGGAAAGATGACAAGTTATTGAAATCACATATTTGACATGTTATCTTGTATATTTTGTTAGGAAAGTCAATTGGCTAATATGACTTACTTATCTTAATTTTAAATCAGCCATCTGCATTTTTTTCACATAGGTATAACTAGAAGGTAATACTGCCAGCACCGACTTGCTGGGAACATACTTTGAGTATGCTATTTGAGGCACCAGCGACATAAATTCGCAAACTGAAATAATACCGTGCAGTGCATCCATTTAGCACACACCAGCAGCTGTTGAGACGAGGAAAACGTAGATTATGTACCTTTAAACATTTACGGACCTATAGTTGCACCCTAACTATGGCCTTTTAAACATTGGGTCCAAGTGGAGCAGTTGCAGCCTGGTCAACGAACTTGGCAGCCAAATCAGCCTCCTGTTGGATGGTGTCAACCTGAACTCTCCCAAAACTACGCAAAAATCTCGAGAGCTGATACTGCATTGACTGCACCATTTGCAATTCTTGGGACATAACCATCTTTATCAGCCAATCACGGTTGGTCTGCACACGAATCTCAGTCTGAGATGCCTGAATAAGGGTGCGCTGACGGTGAAGCTCCTCTTCTTTGGGACTTTCAGAAGTCGAAATCGAGGCTAACTTGCGCTGGGCTGTCACAATCTTCCTTTGCAGCTCTGGAATATTGTTTCGGGCCAGTTGCTTATGCCGCTTAAACAAATCAAGAACAGATGCCAGCATGTCGCGGTAAAGTTTGAGCTGCTCCAACGGCTCCTCAGCCATCCGGTGACAGCCGGCATCTATCAGCTCGGACTGGCAGTCAATGTGAGTGCTCAGATACTCCAGTCTCTGCTGGATGTCAGGCAAATCTTCTTGCAAAGTGGGATATGCTTGGTCCAGTGAGCGCGCTAAGGCAAGAGAACTGCGGCCAATTCTAGCAAAATCTTCTTTTTCCTCTTGGATCCGCTGAATCTGGCGATGCAGTGCCATGCAGAGCTGAGTGACCTGATTAAATGATTCAATAGTATCGACATGCATGGCCTGCCAAACGTGCTGTGAGCCTTCAGTCCATTGAGAAATAAATAAAGGAGATGCAGTGACATTGCTGAATTCGTCCACATTGTTGGATGGTTCACTGGGGGTAGAGCTTGCGATGGGTTCAGTGTCAAATCGTACCATTAGAAACGATCCTACCGCCTCATCAGCGGATAAAATAGGATGCTGCGTTAACAAATGCAGAAACCTTGTGAGTGCGGATGCACGTTTGTCCAGAAAATCTTCTTGTGTGTCACCCACGAGATACATCCCATTAAGAGCTAATCTTTTAGGAGGCAGGACAGGGATAGTACGGAATGGATACTTGCTCTGTAAGAGTTTATACAAGTCACTGAATTCACGAAATCGGTGAATACATTTGACCTGTTTTCCCTGGAAATTGCCGTCCACAGAGTACAATGCATGCTTCATCATGAAGGCGCCTGCATCTCTAGAATGAACCGAAACATTCAGTTTGTAGTCACACGCAGGATTGTATCCAAGGACTTGTTCAAAAACATGGTCCTTGGGTGCTTCCATGAGCTCCAATAGGTGCAATTGCTGGGGAAGGGGAAGATTACCGTCTTCAGCCATTGACGGTAGTGAATGTGTCGAATCATGCTGTAGAGCAGCAGCTTGGGCCAATGCCCAGAAAAACCGATCTTCCGGGACTTCCAAAGTACCCGGTGTAGCGGAAACTGCGAGAATTTGAGCGGATGAATCATTTGGGATATGCGCACGAGCCAAGACCCCACCTAATCGGCTAAGTGCTACCTGGCCATCGGTAGGCTGACATTCCGCAAAAACCGCGGAATACTGGAGTGGAAAATCAGTATTTGGCTCGCTGGGTGTGGCAGCTGTGAGCCAAGCGCTTTCTTCCATATCGCTCATACCCAACCCAGAACAAATGCCGTAGTACTTATTATCCAAGCAAATATATCATCCAATCAACGTGAACAAAGCATAGATTAAAGAATAGAAATGATGTAGTTGACGTGGTAAATAATGCCCAGGAGACTGAAGCTATCGAAAAAATGTAAATGTGTAAAGCATAACATAAATTAAATACTCCAGTTAGACATATTTACTGTTCTCATGGTGGCATAGTTGATATATTATACTATTATATATAATTCTAGTTTTGCTAAAGTAAACTACAAGGCGATGTTTTCGTATTAAGACTATAACTCTGAAATACTGTATATTGTATTGTTAAAAACTTGCGCTATACTATTACTTTCTACACTGCGGTGGGGGTAAACCCAAGCTATCACATATAGTACTACTGTTGCGCTTGGCCCATTATAACGACCTTATAGTTACTATTTAATTTCACTATCATTTACAGGCTTATACGACCGTTATCGTCTACAGAGATGAATCATTGCTCCTGTATTATTGCAATGTACCTTTATTGATATTGTAGCTGTAGTATTTTCAATATGTCGTATTAGATACTGCGTTATTGCTATGCCATAATAGCTCTTGTCTATCACGTCAAATATAACGTATCACAATCGTGTTATACTCCACCGATAATGTATGCTGTACTATCTTAGCCGTATGTATAGAAGTGTCTAGTTTCGAATGAGATAAAATTATAGCAATGCTGTGAGGTACGATTATTATTGAGTCACACTGTCACGATCGATCTATCGTCAATTGTACTATGATGTGGTTATCACGATATTCATTGCTTGGCATCTTAATGCTACCACTACGGTAGTGTTCTAAAAATCACACATATTATATAGATATACATATATATTTAGAGTACATGCCGTAGAATACCAACTATGAAGCCAGTATTGAATGTATGAACTATCCCCATAGTGGATGGACTATTGCGGGTTAGTACCTGGTTATGGGCAAGGAGGAGGTACTCATTTAGCATCCCAGCCACCAGTCTTATACGATGGGATATTACGAGACATTCAGGCACTTAGAAAAACAATAACACTAAGAAGGGCACTTCCGTACTGGTTTTCGAAAAATACCCGGAGGAATTCCATGCGTTTTAGGTATTTATGGCATTATAAGTATGGGCCCCTAAATTCCATTTCCCTTGCCCTTGCATATAAAAAAAACCGTGCCAAACCTGTCTACTCGGTCTTTATCGCCTATTTTGAAACGTCATATTGCAATTGTTCATAGCTCATATATAGCCTACCGGGATCTTCCCCAAAACCACGAAAATATCGATGGAGAAGTCATTGCGACCTGAGGTTACTGCCGTTCCTGAGGCTTTCAAACTTGACACCAATGATGAACAGGACTCATTAAATCGAGTGCCTTCTCGGTATTCACAGCACACATTATATGGAAGTATGGGGGAATCTTCAATAGAGTTAGAGCGCCAAAGAACCCGAACTACAATTGCTTCTAGAGCTGAGCAGAGCTCGCTATACAACCATTCAGTGATGATCAGTACTGGAGGTGACGACCAAATGCCTTCTGGGTTAGAATTCGAAAAGGAGGATCCTGAGCTGGTTTCATGGGATAATGAAGATGACCCCAATAATCCACGCAATTGGTCAACCGCACGTAAGGTGAAGATCACTGCCTTGGCATCCATTCAAAGTCTTATTCCTACATATGCATCCAGCGTCGTCGCCCCAGTGGTCCCGAATATTTTGGCAGACTTCAATAATTCTAATCGAACTGTGGGCTCATTAATGGTCAGCATAATGGTGATGCTATGGGGAATCAGCTCAATGTTTTGGGCACCTATTTCAGAAGTTATTGGAAGACGGAAAGTAATGCTGATTTCAGGGGCTTTTAACTTGGCGTTCAACATTGGATGTGCCACAGCACCGAACACCCAATCTATGTTAGTATTTAGAGCACTTGGTGGCTTCTTTAACGGGGTTCCTATTTCTATCGGTGCCGGTGCGATAGCTGATATTTATAATGACAAAGATCGTCAATGGCCACTAGCGATTTGGGACTTAGCCCCATGCTGTGGGCCTGCCATTGCTCCCATATTGGGTGGATGGATAGCTCAGTATACAACATGGAGGTGGGTTTTTTGGTCTGTAGTGATTTTCCAGGGAACAGCTTTGGTATCAATGTTCGTGTGGTATGACGAAACTTATCCACAGGTTCTTCTCAGTCGGAAGAGGGACAAACTAATAAAAATCACACAGAACAAAAACTTGCACACTATTTGGGATCTCAACAAAATCCCATGGACCACCCAGGTTAAGCTGGCAGTGCTCCGCCCATGTTTGTTTTTGCTATTGAACCCCATTATTATGCTGCTTTCGATTTATCTGGCTTTCACTTACGGCTTCATGTACCTCATTCTCACAGATTTTCCGGCATTGTGGAAGGAAATATATCACTTCTCACCCGGAATTGGTGGTTTGATGTATATTGGTTACGCTGTAGGCATGCTTATTGGGGTGTTTTTCTGGACTGCTGCAATCAATTGGTGGTTTGATCGGCAACATGCACGCGGTGAAGGTAAATTGGAAGAAAGACTGTTCTGGCTTCCTTTTTCCACCATAATTCTGGCTGCTGGCATGTTCTGGTACGGTTGGAGTGCTGAAGCCAGACTAGCGTGGCCAATGCCCGTGATAGGGATTGGCATATTCAGCTTTGCATTGTTCTGCGTATTTCAGGCCGTACAATCGTATGTTGTAAGCTTGAATTCACGATTAGCAGGATCGATCATGGCATCATGTGTGCTCTTTAGAAGCTTCCTGGCTGGTACGTTTCCCTTGTTTGGGAGAGCGATGTATAACCATCTTGGATATGGATGGTCTTCAACCGTGGTAGGTTTGCTAGCATTAGTGCTTGGAGTGCCTTGGCCAATTGGAATATATATTTATGGACCCAAACTTCGAAAATGGGTTGATCGCAACATAACTATCGACTGAGCAACATAACTAATTGAATTAGTAGCGTGTAACTTATCAACCCTATTTTCTAATACCCCCGCAACCACAAACAGATACACAAACCATAATTGTGTGTAGTATAAGCGTATAACACAAGAACTCCCCTTATACAGATTTACGACAGTTTTTCTACAAATATCAAAGCATATAGCCGCAACATACATTTACAAACACGTGCCCACATCAGCCTATAGTCATCAGTAATTACAACCCTTTGAATTCCAACCCACAAACACATATTCCACCAGACATATATTATTATTACCTGACGCCACACCCACAAATATGCTATCTCGCAAAGCTGCACCCAGTACATTTTCACGAATTTTTACACCAGATCCCGCTGTTCCCACTATAGAATCAGCTGAAAAGGCGAGTCCAGAAATCATTCGCGTAGCGCGTAAGGTAAATGGCTCTTTTACATGGGTTTATCCTCAAAAGCGCCCCGCGCATCAACTGAAATGGTACTCGCCTAGTGCACTATTTGATGCGACTGGAGAAAGTCAAATTGATGAAGAATTCGCCGATGTTGTTGCAGGCCAAAGAGTGATCGTTGATAAACAGCAACTTATATATCCTTTCGCTCAAAACTACGCAGGTGATCAGTTCGGCAGTTGGGCGGGCCAACTTGGTGATGGCCGTGCTATGACACTGTTTAGATTGGGGAAGTACGAGCTCCAGCTCAAGGGTGCTGGACTTACCCCTTACTCCCGATTTGCTGATGGAAAAGCAGTGGTACGATCAAGTATCCGTGAATCATTGGCTAGCGAATACCTAAACGCTTTAGGAATACCCACCCAGCGTGTCTTATCGTTGTCTATTCTGCCTGAAACTAAGGCTCGACGTGAACGGGTTGAGCCCTGTGCTGTTATTGCCAGAATGGCTGAATCTTATGTTAGGTTCGGAACTTTTCAGCTTCATCATGCGCGGCAGGACCGACAGGAGCTCCGGAAGCTAGCAGATTACAGTTTATCATTGATGGAAATTACTGGTTCACTCGAACAAGGTAGTGTGGGTGAAAGTGTTGGTTTGCATAAGTCCGACAATCACAACGAAGTCAATCGCTCTAGTAACGAGAGTGCTCAAGGGAATCGCTATTTTGATCTTTTTCGCACATCTTCGTTACGCAATGCACGAATGATCGCCAAGTGCCAGGCATATGGCTTCCTCAACGGTGTTTTGAATACCGACAATGTCAGCATTCTTGGCCTGAGCTTGGATTATGGCCCCTTCGCATTCATGGACACTTTTGATCCTAGCTATACCCCCAACCATGACGACCATCAGTCCCGATATGGATTTCAAAATGCGCCTATGGCAATGTGGTGGAACTGTGTGAAGTTGGGCGAGACCTTGGGTGAGCTTATTGGTGCTGGTGACCATGTTGACGAACCTGAATTTATTTTCAAGGGTACCAAGAAAGAGGATCGGCCAGCCGTTGCCAAGCTAGCGACTGATCTGATTATGGGTGTCGGTCGCGAGTTTCAGGCTGTTTATGAGCGTGAATACCAGCGAATAATGCTGAACAGAATTGGTCTGTTTGGGCCTGAGAAGCGGGAAGATTATAAGCTCATTGAGTCCATGCTTGAAATGATGTGTGATTGCGAAATCGACTATAATTCGTTTTTCCGCAGACTAGCCATTTCTAAAAACCCATCAGATTTCATTCCGGTAGAGCGCAGTAAAGAAAAGTTAGTGTCTGATTCTGAGGTTATAGAGAAGATAACCTCATGGCTTTCGACGTACACTGCTCGATTAGAGCAAGATGAGTGTGCTGATCGTGTTACCAGAATGAATAGTATTAACCCCCATTTCGTGCTACGCAACTCAGTTTTAGCTAATGTGATTGATCTTGCTGCTATGGGTAATTGGGAAGCATTCGAAGCAGTTGCTAAAATGGTACTGAATCCATTCGATACTAAGTGGGACATTCCTAAAATATATGCTAACCGCTATATCAAGCGACCGCTGCTTTCTGATCGTGATTCACAGCTCACATGCAGTTCTTGAGCATATTAAATATAGATAAGTAAGATTATGATAGAGCCTGTAGAATATCACCTATGATGATAAAGAATAGAAAATGCTTCCTAGTATACTTATTACACTAAATGGTAGCAATGAGGTATGTGGAATCTGGATACCCAGAAGAAATATACGACAGAAAATGCGGTAGAATCACTTGAGCATGTAGTGTGCTTACTGGTACTTGCACTAAAAATACGATGCAGATACTGCAAATACCGAAACAACTACAGAATCACATTCGTAAGTAAAGTTTGTTGTCATATATGTACACAATATCATAAAATAAATAGATGCTAAGCCTTTTTGCGCTTAGTGATATTTCTTATTTTTTCGGCTTCAGCCTGCTGCTCCGCGGTATCATAGGAATCTGCATTATTTTCAAATATATCATGACCAAACAGAATGCGCGGGTTAACAATACGCCTGGGAATTTTTCCTAATGTATCCAACAGCTCCATATCCTCTTCATCAAGGGCAACTAGGTTGATATTAGCTTTTATTCGCTCCGGATTTACACTCTTAGGAACTGGAACTGTACCACGTTGGATTCCCCAACTGATGGCTACCTGGCCGCTGCCCACGCCATGTTTGAGGGCTACTTTCCTGATCACTGGATTGGAAACCTGTCCCTGTGCTAGAGGTGAGAAGCAAAACACCTGGATTTGCTGTTCGCGACAAAATTGCATTAAAGGCTTCTGCGGTAGCTCCGGATGCCCCTCTACCTGTAGGATTGCTGGCACAACTTTGGTGGAGGGGCTCTTCAGCAGCAGCTTTAAGCTATTAATAGTGAAATTACACACACCAATTGCGCGTACGATACTATGTGGGATTTCCTGCATTTTCGCCCAAGTTCTCTTGAAGTCCCAGCCAGAATCCCATGAGTTTCCCATCGCATACGGCTCATCTGGCACTGGCCTTAGAGGTATAGGCCAGTGCATCAGTAAGCAGTCAATATATTCTAATTGTGTGTGCTCCAAGGAAAGCTTCGCAGAATCTATAGGGAATCGGTGATATGTAGGCCACACTTTAGTAGTGATAAAAAATTGTGATCTAGGAAGCCCTGAATCTCTAATTGCCTTTCCTAGAACTCGTTCTACTTCTCCATCATGGTAAAAAGGAGCAGAGTCAAAGCACCGGTAGCCAGCGTCAATTGCTGTTCTCAAGGCAGTATATAATTCATCAGCTGTAGCTTTTCCTTCGCCACCAGTACCGTATCCAATGCCGGGACATAGTGCACCAGTATTCAGCCTTCGTCTCGGTATTATTAAACGAGTGCTATCATTTTTATCTGAGCCAGGATCTGACTCAGTATTTTCCTTATGCTTATATGCACTGCTTGAGTCATTGGAATTATTATTTTCAACATTAGCATTGACAGAAATATTATCAAGGCTGTCAGCAGAAATATTGTCTACATCTGCAATTTCACGGTTGTACAAGGAAGGCTTGTTGTGCATGGAGCTTATAGCTTTATTATGGTCTGTTCTCACTTGTGGAAGAATGGAAGGGAAAATGATAGCACTACTTAAGTATCAGCTGATCCTCGCTATGCATAAAGTTCTTATTTTATGGGTAAGGTTAAAGCCGCATTTGTGTCGATACAAGCCCGCTGCTAATTATTTAGTGCTAATTGTAAATATTATCGGCTTAGATAAATATTCCAGTATGTTCAGGCATTGGGTATTAGTGAGTTCACACACCATGAGGCTCTCTAGTTTCCGGATTATCACCCTTTGTACATCTATATCATGCCAGGGTACTTGACTTTTAATGGGGGGATGGGGATGCCCGAACTAGCACCAGATAATTAACCCTTGTGAGCAAAAGACATACAATAATATGTGCTATCCCTGAGTTGACATGCCATAAAAAATAAATAACTGCAGTTTTGATTGAATAGGGTTATGCATTTGTATTTACATTAATCTACCACTAGAATAACACAGTATTTGCTTTAGGACCACCTGAAATGATATCATCGCAATCCCCATTCACGTAGAATCCTTTTTCGATTATGCGCTAGCTTTCGCTTGGTATAGGGGCATGAGTGCGTACACAGATATACATTTTAATGATTTGATGATAACATTATTAGCCGCCCTTTCTTTTCAATAGTAACAAATGATAGTGAGCCGCGATGTAGTTCTGGGCATCAGCATTCGTAGTCAGTAACTGTGACCACATACTGCCTATCTTGTACTCAACGCGCAAAGCCTCAGACCAATTATCACCTCGGTTCGAGCTACTCGGTTGGGATTTGTGCCTAATACGTCGAATTCGGTCAATTTCCCTTATCAACACCGAAACTCTCTGGTGAAGGCATTTAACCTTTTTCTCCGATGAAGTTAATACGAATATTCGTAATTTAACTAGAGATTGTTTAGAAACAGGCATTCGTGTTTTTAGGTGGTGCTGCGATTGCCAAAGCTCAATCATTGGGGCTTTATTAGACTCATTTGCCTTCAACTGTAAAAATTCCCCCAATTTGCGCTCGGCAGCGTTCAATTCGATATTTTTTTCCGTAAAATTCATATAAGTATGTACCCTTCAGAATGACAGCTTTTAATCACAAAATACCCATAGCAGAGTATACACTAAGAATAAACACACAACCACAAAAACATAAACACGGGAAGCATGATTCACAAATGCGCTATAAATAGAAAATAAGAAATCAACGCTAAACTAGGAATAATCATTATTTTTTTCGATTAGCTCGAAGAAATCCAGTTAATCGTCTTCGGACATGTACTCCTCATCATCCTCATCGGATGCATTACTCTCATACCAGAAGTCATCATCCACAACATCATCCTTATTCTGTAATTGACCGGGAACGTACGCCTGAGCAGTTGCTTCGGGCATTTTGAATCCAGGAGGTATGTTTTTACGGGAGGCAGCGACTTCTTCAGCGACCTGCTGGTTATAGCTCTCCCGGTTTGTTCTCCATGCTAGCGCAGCATCTATGTTTGCTGGTGAGTTGATATTGGGATCTGTAAGTAATGAGACAATAGATATTAACACCGATTCCACGCTCTGTACCGGGTTCCACGTTTCACCATCTGGCTCACCACTAGTGGCGTCACCCGACCTATGAAGAATGGATATGCAGGTATTACCATCACGGTACACGTTAGGATGATAAATGGCGGGTGTGAACCGGAACTTCGGCGGAGAGTATGGGTAGTCATAGGGGAAATCCATCTGCGCCTTAAAATAGCCTCCATGATAGGGACTATCCTCAGAGAGAATCATCACACCAACACTCCAATGGTAAATATCATCGTCTATCAGCGATATGTGAAATGAGGGGATTGACTTCTTGGGGTTCGTGAGTTCCCGATATTGTTTCATGAGAATGGTGGCACTACTGGAGGTGGGGCCTGAGTCAGAAGAGTACTTTTGTGCCATTTTTTAAGCGAGGAAAAATAAATACTATGGCAGAGAAGTGCGTTCGCTTGGTAGGAACGCCACAAGGTAGAAGTGGAAAGAAAGAAAGAGAGGTGGGAATATTATACTAAGATGAGTTCAATGACGATGGGTGCTGGGCAAAGGCTACACCCCGCAACGTGATGCGTTTAGTGGTTAATTGAGAAAGTTCCAGCAACGATTTTGATTATGTACTTGCTTGAGAAACACGAGATGCAGATATAGAAGACAAAAACACTGTGTTAGAGTGCACCATATATCTATAGTTGTGCACTAAATAAGCCCATGGGTGTCACCACTGCTAAATGCGGCTTGATTATATACATGTTTATGAGTCGTGTAGTTTCAATATTAGTTACATGATACGTAGGGTATGATCACTAAATTAACCGGAAGCATAAACTAATTAGGTATGTCACACATTCCAGCGTCAATCCAGGCATTGAGTGGATCAATTGGTAGTAGCCTTGCCAATTTGGCACTATTCCCTCTGGATGTAGCCACAGTTAGAGCCCAAGTGGAGCGCGATACAGCAGTAACCGACGGTAAATCCGTAGCGTATGAATCAGTTCCAACTGTTATTAAACGTATTTTAAACGAAGAAGGGTGGAAATCTTTTTTCGAGGGTGCTGGTTCTGATCTTGTGGCTACTGCTTTGCAATCTTTCCTATACTTTTTTGTGTACAATAAACTCCGAAATCACCAACTAAATATAGTAGCAGTAACAACTGGAAAACTTGATAAGGTCCCGCGCTTGCTAAATATTCAAACTGAGTTACTTAATGGCGCAGTAGCCGGTGTGATCTGCAAACTTTTCACCACCCCTTTGAAAAACATAGTTTTACTCAAACAATTGAGTGGTGACAACATAAATTTTGGACGCTGCGTACACGAAATATATCGATCAAAAGGACTTCCTGGATTCTGGTCCGGCTACAAAGCTACCTTTTTTTTGTCTGCCAACCCATCACTTGCATATTACTTTTATCAGCTGCTTGGATCCCGGCACCGCTCTTCCGCCGCGAAAGTATTCTTAAGAGCTGCAATTGCGAAATCAATGGCTCTATTATTGACTTATCCAGTAATTCTTGCTAAAACACGTAGCCAGGCAAGTCATGTGAAGAAGAGTATGCTTAGCGAAATGTGGACTACCTTGAAAACAAATGGTCTCTTGGGCTTATACGACGGAGCAGATGGGCAGCTTGTTAAGGGGATATTTACCCAGGGGATTACAATGACCACAAAGGAGTCAATTGAACATGCAGTGTTGGCTTTTATGGTGCGGATGTATAAGTTTCGCCTTTGATTTTCTTCTTGTGGGAACCTGTTATAAAGAAAGCGGGATAAATTACTTTATTACAGGGGAAATCTGTCCTGCTAATTGCTCACCCTACTGGCTCCTGTTAATTGAATAATTTTCGAATAGGAAGCTCACAACGATTGATCTGCATGAACACAATGTACCCTGTTAATTCATATACTTGCTTGCAATAATTTCATGGTATCTATTCTTGATTACCTATTCTTGATTACCATATTTAACCGAATTTTGCTTGAAATTAATTGATATTGTATTAATTAAGTAATTAGTTGCATTTTTAATGGGTATTTTTAATTAATTGGGTATGAGAGAAGTAATAAATAAATAAGTTTGCGTTAACACATATTTCTTTCAAACATGGAAAAACGGCTTTGGAGGATTCAGGGGGGTTACAGGTGGAGAATGGGAAATGGCATTCAATGCACCTAATTTGTGAGGAAGTATTGAAGTGATTGAGTTAACAGAAGTGGCTGAACTCAGTGAAGTCAACGACGCTAGTGAATGATTGGTTAACGGAGACGAATCCATGAATGGATCAGTACTATCAGAGAAAATCGCACTAGACGGGGAATTAAAGTCTGAAATAGAGTATTGGCCCTGAGCATCACAATACTTGGTGCCTGAGGAATTGGTAGTACCGGTGTTGACTTGCTTCTGATGAGGATGGGTCCTATTAGCTGAAGGGGGTGGGGTCATAGGCAAAGAAGCAGTAGATGATTGTCTTGAAAGTACATTGAGCCTCAGCTGCTTGGCCTCAGCCTGAGCCCTTGCCTGTGCTGCTGATGCCTCTTCCTGTGCCTGCCTCTGTCGCCTGGTAACCCAACTGTCAACGACCCGCGTGACAGCATGGTGCTCAGATGAACGGTACTTCTCCAATATGGCCTTGGGAGGAGACATGACGAGCTCAACTAGTTTGGGAACCCACTGCTGCCATCCCTGAGTCTCCTCACTTCTCCTATCGAAGGAAGCAATGGAAGGAGTTACATTCAGCATATGCAGCGAGAAGTACTGTATCGCCTTGGAAATTGCCAAAGGATCTTTTCCCACAAATTCCTTGTGATAAAGAGTGATCTCAGCCAGGTAACTAGTGAGGGACATCAACAGGGGAGAGGTGTTGCTCTCGCTAAGCATCACCCTGAGAACGCTGTCAACCCCGCAGTGAGAGATTGACCACTCCAGAGTATTTAGAATGTGACCCTCCATCATGACAAACATCTCCTCGGGGTAGTAGTTGTTCGCCATATGCCTGAGCAACCGAAGGGTGGGTACTGCACTCTTTTTGTCCTCATATTTCGAGGCAATCCACATGGCAGTAAAACCAACCAAATGAAAATGTTTCTGGTAGACAATTCTGCGAGCACAGTAACGGTTGACGATGCTAACCGCCAAACTAAGAGTTTGGGGCTCCAGTCGTAGCTTTGTATGCATATCAACCATTGCATCTATCAGGAATGGCCACAGTTTCCAGCTAATCTCAGGCTGTTGGTCAATCATTGACACATCTGGCCGCTGTGATTTACTCACACTGATAATATGTTCAAGGATACTTTCGCTGTACTCTTCGCTAGTGAGTTGAGAGAGATTTGAGTCGAGTACAGCTAGAGAAGCAGAAGCACTTTGCGAGCCGTACATTTATTATTATTCTGTAAGGAATGGATGAGCTGGGTACAATTAAGGAAAGAAAAAAATCTGGTTTTTAATTCGAGGAACTTGACCACTAGAAAAAGTAAGTGAAGTGAAGGACAATATAATAAAAAAAGACAACGGACAAGTAAAGTTGGCTCTGTGGGGATATAAGGAAACAAGCGAACAAATAAATGTAAACTTGTGGTAGATATTTTGAATCTAAATGAGTTGGTAAATTGAACTACAAAATCATAGTGTGATCTGCCATGAAATATATATTCGCAATCATTTCTCCGTGAATTATACCCTTTGACCCTAGCGCTCTCCTGATCCAGAGCTGGCCGTTTACATATCGTGAGCGAGCGCGCCAGAACAAGTATCCTAACCCATAATACAGTTCTATGGCTGAGAATTCACTTCTCCTTGTCAGTCTTAGGAACTAAACCCTAACCTATTAGGGTTTAATGGTATGTTGCACGTACGCGTTTAGCGGGGTCGTGACTTTTAGTGCAATCCAATTAATGTCAGGTCCAAGCAGCACTTAGCCGCTGTACCGGCCTAACTCCACGCGTTAAAACCCGCCCTAAATCATAACCCCGCGTACCTTGTTTGTTTACATCTCCAATGTGGAGAGTGAAAATAAGAATAGACGGGAAATAGCCGGATATAATTAAAATAGAACGATAATTATAATTTACTATTATATATAAGAGTAATAAAAAAAATTTACTACTATTTCCAAATTTTGTTCAGTGAGGTTCATTTCCATGGAATTTTAATTGCTGCGGCTGGAATGGTAATATGTGAGCCTCTTGTCCGTTGTCTCTATATTACGCGCTTAGTTGCGTCTAAGCGAGGCCCTCTTCCATATTGGGATGCTTCTGTCTACCATCGCGATGAATCTTTAGTTGTTAAGTCACGTGGTATATATATAAGCTATTCTCCTCACGCGTAAGGTTCACAGTCGGAAGTTACGTGGTATTTTCACTAAGACCTGCGGTATAGGCTTACGTTGAAGTCCAATGCCTCAATACTGTATATGTTGTACTTAGAAGTTATTAGTTTGAATAGGTTCAATCTAAACACCTAATAGCCAATACTGTCATCTTAGTGCATTACTTTAATTCATATCGGTGTTCTGCAGCCGTTATCATTGGTCGTTCTCGGGTGCATGGGCCTTAGTCTTAATTAAGACAAGATAGTTGGCTTGTGGGTAAGGACACCGTGCGTTAATCTATTCTAATTGCATACCAACGGTATCTAACTGAAAATTGAGGGTAATCATTGAAATAGCACTGCCTATTATTTAACTTAAAGTGAATATGGTCACTTATCAGGTTTAATGAGAGATCTCTTCAATGCTGAATCTATTTCATTGTTAATATTTGACCGTCCGGCCCACATGCCTTATTCGTCTTGTTTACAATCCGCAGTACTTAGTAATACCCGCGTAGGAGCAAGTGGTTTTACCTCCTCCTAGGTTGTACTAAATTAAACGCGGCTAGGGCAGCGCGCTAGCAATTAAAACAGGAGTATTACAGAACCCGTACTAAAAGATTACGATGAGTAAATACATAGTAGTTTGATAGTAAATACACTCATTTTCGGGACTCTTCAACAAACCTTCTCTTTGTCGTAATATTCATTCGATCACCAAAAATACGCAATCTCCCTAATGCGGCGATAGATTTAGTGATCGAGTCCGGGGAAAGAGTCCCCTTGGCCAGAGGTTCACCAGACACTTTAACCGAAGCCATATACCACCACGAGGATCTCGAAATAGTCCATAAATAGTTCCACAATGAGCTAGGAACAGGGGCACATGCTGCTTGGGGTGTATATTTAATTGCCGCGGGAAATACCTGGGACTCAACTGCAGCTATGCTACGAGCATCTATACCCTTAAGCGAGAGTATACCGCGGCCATTAGATGTTGTTCCCTCTACAAATACAACCAAAATAGCGCCTGCATTTTTAGCATTCAGACTTAACTGATGTAAATTTGTGCCGTTACTTAGAGGCTCTAAATCAAGTGCTCTGTTCATGGCCTGCAAAGTGCTTAATCGTTTGAACATGCCATCTTCAGTAGGGAAAGCAAAGTGTACTGGTTGATGGCTTTCGTAGATAAGTGGGTCAAGCGGAGATAAAAAGTTAGAAAGCAACAAATCGCCTGGACGAGCCTTTATTAATGACTTTTTACGCACAGATACGCGGTTTTCTCCCTCATAAATGAATCTGGAATAAAGCAAACGGATAGAGATAAATACTAGATCGTTGAGTACCAATCTAGATAAAAACCCAGGTAGGATCCATCTGAATAGTGCAAAGTATAGGACAATAGAGATATACGCCAACAGCGTGCTAATCACGCTAAGAGTCCAAATAGCAATAGCTTGCGCAGTGTTAAAATGAGCAGAGTGTGGTCTGCTTCTACGGAATGGTTGGATTCCTGTGCTTTCATCGCTAAACTTAGAGTACTTCTCCATCGGTGTACGTGTTGCCGTCAGCAATTGCTGGTAAACACAGGCAACACGCTAGCTGCAACTTTAATTAGGGTACTACATACGGTCATATGATAAGTAGGAAATATTTCACTTTGTGGCACACGTCGATCCGGGTAGTATCCGTCCGCTAATGATTGATCCTGATGCATGCGAACCATCACCCGATGTAATTAGCAGGGGTGAGGAGTATTTTATGCAGTATCCGAGGAATTCACATGTTTGGAGAGCACTATCCCGGTGTACAGTATTTTCGGTTGGCCTGATATCCAAAATATTCGTTAAAGGTTGGCATCATACCGAGGTTTTGAACTCTGAGACCTATTATTCGGTAATAAAGCGGGCGCGCAAAGAAAACCGTGGTGTTATAACTGTTATGAACCACATTTCGATCCTAGATGATCCGCTAGTATGGGGTGGCACACTACCTCTACGGATCCTGGGCTCATCAAAAATGCGGTGGACACTGGGTGCTAAAGACATTGTCTTTAGAACAAAGGGGGAAAGCAATTTCTTTTCTCTAGGTCAAGTTTTGGCTGTAGAGCGATTTGGAAAAGGGCCTGATCAGCCCGCTATAGATGCTGCAATCTCCTTAATTTCCAAAGGTAAATGGGTGCATTTATACCCCGAAGGGTTTGTACATCAACCATATGAGCCATACACAGAAACACTGAGGTATTTCCATTGGGGTGTTAGTCGGTTGATTCTGGAGTCAGGCCCCAAAATGCCAATCGTGCTGCCTATTTATGGTAAGGGACTCAGCGATGTTTTCCCAGAAGACAAGGCTAAGAAGACGTTTGGATATGGTGCAAATCTTCCGATTACTTATGCATTCGGTGAGCCGATTGACCCGGTTAAGTTGGGCGAATTGCGCATTAAATGGCAGGAGCTTAAGCGAGAGCTCGAAACTACTAATGATAAACAACCAATTATAGAGAAGATGCATCAATTGAGAAGCGAAACAGCCAGCTTTGTTCGAGAGGGCGTTTTGAGAACAAAGCATCAATACTTTGAAAAGTCGGAGCATGACAGTGATATGCGGTTCAATGATCCGGCATTTTGGAAAAATCAAGAAATTGTACGAATAAAGGGGAAAACAGTGGCTGAAAAATTAGTTAAAAGTAGGTCAAATTAATACCTATCCGTGATTATAATATGGCGTGAAACTGTATTTACACGCTTATACTATATACTATATACCATGCATTTTATTAATTAGCATATACATCTATACTTGAATATTTCCTTTAGACAATGAATGCGTGTACCGGTGTTATTTGTGTACTAGTAGACCTTTTATACACCTGTAATATCTATTTCTTGAGAATTCACATACCATGTGCCTGAATTTACGCACCATGATAGATTTATATTATATGTATCTACTGTATATGAACTTTAATGATGCTAGAGGGTTTATTACTTATTTTAAGTCTGTAAAAGGCAATTAGAAACAAACTAATCTAATCTTCCTCGGGAGGAAGTATGCAACATCCAATCATTTTTAGTTTATATGAATGAGGAAATGTAAATTACAATAACTGAGCGTTCATCCACAAATTTGAAGGGAGCAAAAAATAATAAAATAAAATAAAATAAAAATTGTGTTATATTCTTGATATAACTGTGTCCAATTGAGATGCACTTTCCCTCAGCAGCTATAACTAATATCTACAGAATGACTGAGATTTTGAATGGAGTATTCATTTTTAAAAATATATAAAAACACCACCAATAATAATAATAATAATAATAATAGGTTGTGCACACGAAAACCCTGGCTTGCCTACTACTATCACCTGATTATTAAGGTGACTCTTATAAACTCTTCCAGGAACCTATACGAGTCGTCACATTAAAATTACATCGGAAAAAAGGAAATTTTGCTCCTAGATAAATAAAAAACCTCTAAAATTCTATAACTACTTCGAGACTGTACTCATCATGCATTTGATCAGGCGCATATACATATTGTGTGGAAACAAATGTACTCATTGATAGCATTTGTAGATAAGCAAGATCGAGCAGGAACAAAAATGAAGTTAGAAGGTAACTGATAATGGCGATTAATCGCCCTATTGACTCTTAACCACCATCGAATTTATTATTATTATTATTACTATTATACGCAGATGCATGCTCCGTGTTCTCATTTATAAATAAGTTGGTGGAAATTAATATAGATGTTAAACACCAATCGAGATAAACCCCTTGCCTAATCGAACTGAACATTGTGGAGTACAGTATGTACGCTAATGACATATAGATCTCGCTAAAACCCGATGCTGCTGCGCAATTTTAGAAGGGTAGGGTTGGGTTTATAGATAACAGCTGACTGCTCCTGCAGCAAAATTTACCATATCCCCGCATGTGTGTGGGGGATGCGGGGATTCTCGCCCTCATCTCGGCACACATTAAAACGATATCTAATTTAGGAATATGCATAAAGATAAAATATTGTTGCGGGATTAATACTATTGGTCGCAGAATGATTACGATGGTACCGGGGAATTCTTTTACAAGTATTTATTTATGATTCAATACCGTCTATGATCCTCATCAATTTTCAAATGTCTGATCCTGATTCCTTCCATCCATCCCCTAAAGTATTACAAAGTGGTAATGAATTCTTTATGCAATACCCCAGAGATTCACTTATATGGAAAATTCTATCCCGCTTATTAGTGTTCTTATCTGGTGTAATTGCCAAACTATTTATTACATTGTGGCATACAACCGAGGTGTTGAATACTGAGGCTTATTTTTCAGTGATGGAGCAAGCTGCGAGAGAAAATCGTGGTGTTATCACTGTTATGAATCATATTTCCTCGCATGATGATCCATTAGTATGGGGTGGAACGTTGCCTCTGCGAGTCATGCTTTCAGCCAGAACACGGTGGACGCTAGCTGCCAGAGACGTTGTTTTTCGAAGCGAAAGGGAACAGGTGTTCTATTCATTGGGACAAGTTCTTGGCACCCAGCGATTTGGGAAGGGCCCTGATCAACCAGCATTAGATGCAGCAATCTCATTACTTTCCCAAGGTAAATGGGTACATCTGTTTCCTGAAGGATTTGTACATCAACCATATGAGCCATTTTCTGACACACTTAGATATTTCCGCTGGGGTGTTAGTCGGTTAATTTTAGAATCGGGTCCTAAAATGCCAATCGTGCTACCCATTTATGGCAAGGGACTTGACGAAGTATTTCCCGAAGACAAGGCCAGCAGGGCATTTGGTTATGGTTCCAAGCGTCGAATTGTTTATGCATTTGGGGACCCTATTGACCCAGCTAAATTAGGTGAAATGCGCGTTGATTGGCAGGGTCTGAATCTGGAGCTGGAAGCTGCTAAAGATAAGGAGCCAATTAAGGCTAAAATGAATCAGTTAAGAAGTAAGGCTGCTTGCTTTGTCCGTGAAGGCGTATTGAAAACAAAACAACAATATTTTGGGAAATCCGATTACGATAGTGACCAAAGGTTCAGCGAACCGTTGTTTTGGAAAGGAGATTTAGTACGAACCAAAGGTAAAACTATTGCCGAGAAATTTGAGGCAAGTAAAATTGTTGCTGCCAGATTTGAGGCTACTAAAGCTGCGACTGAAAAATGTGAGGCAATCAGGTCGAATTTAATGGATATTTCAAACGCTTGTGTACCATGCCCTGAGCATTAATTACTTTTGTTGTTCACAACGTTTTTATATCATGTATATTTACCCGTCATATAAACCAATAACATGTTTTGCAATACTAAAAGATACGCATTATCTTTATCACAATACCATTTAATTAAAAGACTGATACAAACTATACATATGTGTGTGAAGAGAAGTTTACTATACATTTACTGCACAAAATATGTCGTTAAAATATATATGTGGGTAATTATATACTGTACTGTGGGATATCGAAGGAGGAAGAGTATCTAGAAGTGACTGTTCAGTACTATCTCGCTTCTAGTTTTCGTTATTGATCACATATTCAATGTGTTTTCCCAAGACATTCCTCTTTTTGATAGTAAATAGGCTTTTCCAAAGGCTACACAGGTTTGTATGACCTGAATTATCTTGACAGTAGCATGATTAGAATGGTAAAGGAGGAGGGCTACATACAGCCAATCAGCTATTACCGGCCACGCGTGTATAGAGTGAGTGTAAACGATGGCTAATACAAAAAATACCAGACATTCATGAGACCGGTTTGTTTTTCCACTGTAGTCCATAATGATTATATTTCCTATCTAGTATACCGTGACATAATTTTAGCACTGCATAATATCATCCAACAACCCTAGGGTAACTAGACGCTCCAGAGCCTGCAACTTCCCCACACTTAAAGTCATTAGGGTGCACAGGTTAAATATATAAAATGATAGTGACTCTTATTTTGATAATTTTTATTTAATTTTTTATGTCATGCAAGTACACTGGTTCAAATGATAGGCTGTAAATCGGTATTTTTTTGCGATGCAAGTGTATGAATACGATAAAGAATTTAGCATAACTACATACACAGAAAATGTTCTTTAAGTCAATACATCTAAAAAATAAGAAATTTTTGGGGTAAAAATCTTCTGAGGATATAAGTCTAAGTTAAAGAAAAACTTTAGCAACTACTGGTTCACCCCTCCTCAAATCCTAAAAGCTTACTACATTGTACGTGGTTAGGTATCAGTGGTGTTTATGGAATCTCTTCGAGATTGTAGTGAACCATTACAATGAAACTTGCTGGTATGCGGTGACCCAGCTGCATGTATGAAACAATTAGAGACCACTTTGGTATATATCTGGGAGTTAAGTAATCCCCATCTAGAGGTAAATCTAGAAATGAACAGAAGAATGGAAGTCATATTGTATATATGCTGGAATTGTCATGCAGTATACAGTATAGAAGAAACTAATATTATTGTTAATCGCACAAATAAAAATATTTAAAGAAAACAGTCTACTTTTCGTACTGAACTTGGTAGAGTTCACATATACCGCGGCATGTGTAGTATGAGTAACAGGCGGTTGTAGGGTTTATTCATAATTGATCATGAACGGAAGTGGAACGACAGTAGAGTCCCCACAATCGCATGGTCAGCATCAGCTCTCGGCCCAGCTCATAAAGGACTCATCGCGAATCGATGTAGATTTATTGATGAATGAGTTTAGACAGGAGCTGGGTCCTGAGAAGTGGGAAAGCTACCGTGACTCGCTTACGCACTTTTTGATGGGCAAGCTAAGCCGTGCTGAGCTTGTACGGTGTCTCCGCGAGAATCTCGGACTTTCGGGACCTTCAATGCGTAATCATAATACCTTGGTTCTGTCACTTTTGTCAAATGCGTGTAGAGAACCTCCTCCTGGAACCGAATCAAGCTTGTCAGACTGGAAGGCTAATACCCGCAGTAAAACCAAGCATGCTGGAATGGACCAAAATAATGACATGCTTCACAAGGAAGTTCTGTCCTTACCAGTCCGGGAACGCCGTAGGATCAAGAATATCGCCAAAGAGACTGTTAACTACGTGAAAAATCCTATATTTCCGCTTCCTCAGCCTAGCGTAATCGCTTCGCGGAAGGTAATGCTACCTAAGGTTCCGTTTGTTCCCGATTCACAAGCGTATCGTGACAGATCGAAGGATTATATCCAGGGAAATAGCGGCATCGACTCTGCTGGAAACACCGCTGCTGATGCTGCAAACTCTATAGCTGCAAACTCTTCATCCACACAATCACCAAATGCTGCGAGACCTAAAGATGGAAAGGATAAAGATTCAATCAATCAGCAGTCTAATCCCCTTCTCGACCCCCTGCTCAGCCTACACCCAGGCCGCACTAGCGGTCCATTGACCTGGGCACAAGATATTGTACAAGGCTTGGATGCACCCCTTATATCAGAATCCCACGAATTACCCGATGAATCTGCATTGTGCACACGTATGCTGAGTGTGGCACTGGAAAATGGCGTATTGGGTGGTATTGGGCCAGGTACTACGGACATGATGCTTCTCGGCTTGGAATCATACTTCAGGTTGGTGATTGATGACTTATTTGCTTTGAAGCATCGGAAAATCACTAGCAGTGAGCCAGTGGATGCATCGGATATGAACCTGCTAGCAGAAATGCGGCCGAACGAACTTGGCGGTATTTCGGCGCCCTTGTTAAGATTAAGGACGTACTACTTGCAGGATGAAGAGACGCTGGAACCACCAGAGGAGGAACGAAAACGCAAGAATCCTTGGGATATGCTCCAGAAAGAAAAAAGAGTTAAAGTGGATGAGGAGACACAGAAGTTGGAGAACGCAGCATTGGAGGAGCATAACAAAGGAATCGCCTTGGTGGATCAGCTTCTCTAGATATTTATTACCATTGAAGTATGAGGTTTGCTACTGCTGCCTCATTGCGATTCCAATTCTGTCATAATAAGATTCTGAGGTTTGACCCTAGCATATTTTCCAAAGTTTCCAAAAACGAAATACTTTAGGTGGAAAATATTTATTCATAAAACATTGTATTTAGAATAACACGCTCTGTGATTTTATGTAATTGATACTTTCCTATACTTGGGTTTGACTGAATTACCAGCTAATGGATTAGAATGAGTTGATGCTCTCCTCTATGCTTTTACTGGTGATAGACAAGCGTGTGTGAGGTTAGGAAAAAATGCACCGGATGAGGAGAATCCATACCAGTGTAGCATGGTTGAAAATCCCCTCAAAAAACAAAGTCACTGCATCCAAGTCTGGTGTTTCCTCTGAGGTGGCTATTGCTGCCCAAAATTTGCGGATGCAGCTCACTGATAAGGGCCCCGCGCCGTTGAAACCTCTTATGAGTTTGGTACATGCAGTGCAAAATTCTAAAGAAAAAATCCCCACAAGTGTGTATAGACTCATGAAAGAAACACTAGATAGTACCCCAAACTACCGTGGTGTGTTGAATGGTCCCGATCTACAGCAGCTGTTCAGAGCGGTGAGCCACCAAGTTAAACCAAGCCAGTTGGACCTTGTAACTAAACTATATGCGGATATTTACCGTCATAGTAAACTCTCAAGTTACCAGAAACTGGAAAATGGTGTTTTATACTACCGATTTCTCCGTAGCCAGGGAATGGTGGCTGAATCTGAACAGTTAGTGGAATCGTTGTTAAAATCTAACCAAAGCCATGTTACACCAGCTCTTCTATCGGAACTTCTCCAAATAACGGGTGAAATTTCACCTTCTGTGTCTAGTGTGTTAGTGATAATGAAGTCGTTTACTACAACCAATAGGGAAGTGCTGGCGCAGGCAATCACGCTACTTCTAAATCTTAAATCACCTGAAGGGTTAGATCAACTTGCAGAACTTCTTTACTTTACTAATGCACATTCCAAAGTTCCCGAGGAAACTGCGGTTGTGTTATTAGATGCGTTTCTCCAACTTCCTGTTGATTCCAACGGAGTTACCAGTGCAGTTGTTTCTACTGATACTAGTTCAAATAATGCCGGTTCAGGTGGTTCAAAGGTTTTGAAACTATGTTTATCGAAATTGAGTGATGACATGTCCCTGGAAGTTCTAGAACTACTGCTTATGTCCAGCATTCACTTTCAATTACCTGTGCAAACTGCCAAACCGGTATATGAAAGACTTATCCAGCACAAGGAACAATACACAAAGGAATCATGGGATGTATTGGCCCAATGGACAGCATACAGCTCTTCTAATATTTTGGAAGAGCTGAAAACTGATATTCTCAACGATATGCCGCACGAGTTTATTGACTGCAAGACATTAGTTTCGGCACTAATTGCGGCTTCTGAAAAGGGCCAGTGTGGAGAGTCGCAAGTTCATGAGATTGTGGAGTATTTTGATGTCGAATTGGGGGTTACCCCGGATGCATCTGTCTATCACGTACTTATTCGCCGAGCGCTACAGGCAGTGGAGGTTAACAGGGCACGCACTCTGTTCTTGCAAAGCAACACTGACTGGAATATCGATCAGGACAAATATTTAGATGTGTTGAGTGATCTTCTGGTCTCGCTATGTCGAACTACAAGTATTCCGCGCCAAACTGTGGTGGACACCTATCAAAGAGTGCAGGTTTTCGCTCCGAAATTGGCATACAAAGCACAATTGGCAATGCTTGAAATGTTTCTGCATGAGAGTCAGGGTGGAAGCTTGGTTCCAGCTGGTATCTTCATAGCAGAGCAATTCGGTGAGAGCCCAGACTTGGCGTATGATGGGCATAAAGAGATATTTGATTTACTTTACCACCGATTATTGGTTGCTGATAATGAAGAATTGGCGTCGGAATTATGTGTTCTGCTGAACTCTACTATCATCTTGCCGTATGAGGCTTATTATCCGATATGCTTCAAAATGTGCCAGTTGAGCCGGCCAGATGTAGCACATCTATTCTTCAGGCAGCTGAGAAACCGAGCAAAAACTGGCAGTATTCGTCCACCAGGCGAAGAAATATATCTCTTGCTCTTTGCAGAGTATGCTAAATGTAAATATGAGTTGGGTATTCACGAGCTCGACAAATATTTCAGGCTGGACGTCAACAACGAGATGACAGTTCCCATGCTTAATAGAATAATGGCAGGTTATTCCGCATTACAAGACTCGCATAAAATGGCGTACTTATGGACTGAAGTTTCAAGTTTACCACGTGGTACTAAGCACGGTCCAAATGACGAGACTATGTGCATTTGGATCCAGTTCTTGGGACGAAACTTAAGTATAGATGCGGTGGATGATGTGTGGGAAAGCTTGACTTCTGAGTTCAAGCTAGTCCCTACCCAAAATACCTTGAAGCAATACATTGTTGCCAATTGTTACCATGGGTATTACACTCGCGCTCTGGATGTGGTTAAAATGGCACCAGAACAATATGGAATACAGATCAACGAGGAAATACTGGAAACTCTTTACAACTGGACTTTGCTCCCTAACCGTAAAGAAGAAGTTAGAGAATATGCATTGAAGAACTACGGGCAGGAATGGGCACAATTAGAATCCTCAGGAAGATTGAAAAATGTTTTGCTTCCAGACCGAAACCAGTGGGGGGACACTGATGAATATAGTAGAAGGTGGGAAGCCATTAACCAGCTGGAGTCTCAAGATTTAGTTCTTACCAAGTAATATTTATTAGACATCAGTACATGAATGGAAGTAAATCCAACCTTGCTGACGAAATGATGAAGTATTATGTACTTCTCGGTATATCGAATGCTTGGGAGTCAACCAAACTTCCTGCACATTCCATATACAGAATCTAGATGTATTAAATGATGAATTCAGTAGACGTAGGTTAAACATAGGCGGTGAAAAAATTCATAAATGTGCATGTGCATGGTATCAGCGTACGTCAAATGCTGTGCTAGTTTACGTTTTTGGTTATATCTGTTGAAGAAAACATACACATATCAATTCAATAAACTTCTGATACCTAGTTGCCAAAAATACATCACCAAAATTTTTATACATGTGGTTTAAACAAAACTAACTAATCCAATTTATACTATTAGCAGCAGAATTATGTTTAGGTTGGTATTTCAGTATGTCAGTGTTGGCTTTGGTGTGTTCAGAGCGTTAAGGCAAAGAGTTCTATGGGGGTTCAGGTAAGGGCTAAACTTTTCATTATTTTCATATGGGGCCTGCACTGAAAAAAGCCAAATTGAACGAAGAAAAACAGGCAAAAATCGCTTCGGAAAGTGAATCGAGTTCAGAAGAGTTAAGCGAGTTTGAGGGCTTGGATGTTGCTGAAAGCTCCGACGACTCAGGCAGTGATGGAGACCTCGATGATAATGAGGAAGCCACCACTACCACTGCTCAAAAGAAGGATAAATTCGAGAATGCAATGAGTGCAATCCTTGGATCAAAGGTAAAAGCACACGACCAAGCCAATCCTATCCTGATTCGCAATAAACGGCCTGCCAAAGAAATCGAAGAAGCCAAAGAAGACATAAAAGCACGTAAGGCATTGAGGGCCGAAAGATTAAGTCAGAAAGACAAAGCTAGAGTAAGAAATGTTATTCCTAAGGACCCTGAAGAGGCTGGTGATGTCATTGCCAATGAGAAAAAGCTACGCAAGATCGCCCAGAGAGGTGTTGTCAGGCTCATGAATGCCATCAACAGCGCTCAGACGGCGGCAATTGCTGAGCTCAATGGCGACAAAAAACAGGTCCAGGCAAGCACGGATATGTCTAAGGAGAAATTTTTGGATATGCTTAGAATGGGGTGAGATATATAGTCTATAGTTGCATATTTATTCAAAATCTTTCGCTTGCAAATTGCGGGTCATTGCAGGCAGGGCTACTCTCAGTCCGTCTAGATCTTTGGACATTTTAACCTGGCATCCAAGCCTTGAGGTCTCCGTGAGGCCAAATGCAAGGTCGAGCATATCATTTTCATCATCTGAAGGCTCTTCCATTTTGTCGTAGTATTCAGGATCAACAATAATGTGGCAAGTGGAACATGCACAACTACCACCACAGGCTCCTTCCATGTCTAAACCATTTGCTTGGGCTATATCCATTAAGTTATCACCTTCGGCTACCTCTAATCGGTGCTGGTCGCCGTCTTTAGTGATAAATGTAACGTTTAACTCCTCACCTGGTTTGGGCTTGTGTACATGGCCATGATAAAGAAAAGGAGTAGCTCTATAATATCGAATATTTGTTAAAGTGGGTGATTGCAGTCTCTGGGGACGAATGAATTTTGCCAGTTTCAGCATCTATACCAAGCAAGGTTGCAAATCGAAGTGATTTATTATGATTTTTTCACTCTCTTGCAAGGGATTACTACATACTGCTATATTGGTTGTACCGTGCACTCCGCACTTGGTCCACACCTCGCCTCCACAACTCCACATTGTCTTAAAGCTGAAGCATGTCTGAGTACCTTGCTAGCCACGAGTCAGACTTCAAAATCGTTTTTAATGAACTTAGTGATAAATTTGAATCACTGAAGCTATCCCAAGCAAGCTCTGGCGAACTAAAGTCTATGATTTCCAAGATCGATGATTCTATCGAGGAAGCATACGAGGTCCTAGAGCGCATGAGCAGCGAAGTTCAGGGAATTCCTAGTTCCCAACGGTCTCAATACAATACGAAAATTCGAGGGTTCAGACGAGATGTTGATAGCATCAAGCGGGAGAGTCGAAAACTGGCTGACGAAAGCAATCGCTCCCAATTGTTCGGCGAGCGTGTTTCGCGCGACGATAATAATTCGCCAGGGTATAGCGATGATGCTTCTGAGCAACGTCAACAGCTTTTGAATAGCCAGCAACGATTGGAGCGCAGTAGTGATAGGCTACGAGAGGCCCAAAGGGTAGGAAACGAGACTGAAACAGTTGGCGCTGGGATTCTTAATGATCTCCGAGGTCAGCGAGAACAGATCATCAACTCGCGTAATGTTCTTACCGAAGCAGATTCCTACATAGACAAGAGTCTGAGGACCCTGCGTAGCATGGCTAGGAGAATGGCTGCAAATCGCATGATTTCTTATGCGATTATCGCAGTTTTGATCATTCTTATTGTGTTTGTTCTTGCCAGTAAGTTTATGTAGTTCGTGCAGGTACTGGCATACAATTGCACGCAATTATTTGCTTCACAACACTTGCTTATATGATTTGCAGCAACAAGATTATAGCATGCAATTGAACTTCAGTTTCCATTGCTAGCATACCAGTTAGTTCTTCTCAAGGTGCTTGCATCTTATTTTCAATGATTTCCATATCCGCATACAACTTAATCCTTTGGAACACTAAAACCTACTTTGAAACAGTGCAAATGGAACAAAGATTATGTTTGAATGGGATAATTGGTGCTTTAGCCTAATATTTGCTCATATAATTAGTTCAGTTCATCGCTTTTATATAACCATATTATTATTCCCGTCATCTATCGTATATTCTGATGTTTACATTCTTGTTAGTTTGAATTAAGTTTATTTCTTTAGCCTCAGACTATTTTCAGATGACACTGCAATTGTTCCTCTCATTGTACCTCTGGGTTTCACCATCTTGTTAATCCGTAATTGCACCTGTCTTGTTGTTAGGTGCGTTCGTCACACCCTGATACCCTTCTGAATTTGATATCATGGTAATTTTTATATTCTTATCGTTATGATTATTCTTTTGTAGCTATATTTATTCTTACATACATTAAATCTTGTATTCACAATTGTTATCACTCTGCTACTATTTTAATGCGTATATAATCACAAATTATATACATGATATGATACTAAAGTCTTATGATCTCTTAAGTATATTAATACATTCAATTCTAACATTTAAATTTCGCTATTCCAATCGTATGAATTCTACAAAACTCAGGCCAATCATCCAAATCCTAAGTTGATGTTTACTAACAGTATCGTGTTAGGAACTTTTCAAAATTTCACAATGCTCACGACGATGCTGGCGTCGCTGAGAGCCCCTGCGCGTCAAGTACTTGGCAGAAGAATGCAGAGCTCCGGTTCATTTTTTCAGAACCTTCCTACATCCGGTGAGGCGACCCCCTCTCCCCCACCGTCGACTACATATAAGACCAACCATGATCTTCGGAATCACCCTGATATCCAGGCTAAACTGAGCCCCGCGCCACAAAAGGCAATTGACTTGCTTTCTCCCTTAAAGAAAGCATTGTATAAACAGAATCTTGCTCAGAATAATGGCATTTATGTCAATAACCAAGTGATCACTCTGGATGACAATAAGTCCTATCGTTTGAACCTCAGCAGAGAGGAACAAGTGGCTCTAGAGCCCTCTGTGTATGCACAGAGTTACCGTATCAAGGGATCCTGGAAAAAGACGTACATGTGGCTCCGTCCATACCGTCAAATGCCACTGAACGATGCAATCACTCAGTGCCACTTTTCTGCACGTAGAATGGCGAAAGATGTCGGTGAGATGCTGCAAAGAGCCAGCAAGGATGCCGAAAATCTTGGTCTAAATCCAGAAGATTTGGTCATTGAACAGATCTGGGTTGGTAAGGACGGTAACGACGAGAAGCGTCTCCAGTGCAAGGGACGTGGTCGTAGTGGTATTATTACTAGTCCCTTTGTTCATGTCAAGGCTATTCTGAAGCCGAAGTACATTTTCGACCAGCGTAAGGATAGGGTCAAAGCCAGAACAGACCGTAATTTGTGGTTTCCGTTGCGTAACTGGGGAATCAAGGAAGACTACGTGCAGACTGCAACCTATAAGTGGTAAATATTGGTTGAGTTATGTTTATAGTATGCTGTGTGTGTGTGTTTCATTGCACCTACGTTGTTGTACTGTATCATTCGTGGCTTTTGCCAGTTTATAGAAGTTTATGCATATCTATCATGTACATACTGTATCAATCATCGAATCCTTTCAAATCGGGGTTCCTCTTACCGGGAAGTGGATAGGATGAAGGGATTAGCGGAGCATCCTTGAAAAGGTACTTCTCGCGAGCTGAGTACAGCGTGAGAGCAGCAAGAGGTCCACCAATACCGAGAGCAAATGAAAGCACCAAGTGCGGGTTCTGGTGAGATGCGTAGCGCAAAAACCTCAGGGGCTGTGAGAAGAATTTAGGCACCTCTGCACTAGACATTCGTGGCAATCTGATTCGCTGAGTGTGAAAGTGTGAGAATTAGAACCAGGCTACACTATACTGTATTACTAACAAACTATCATAACCTTTTTAAGCATATCATAACTACTAAATCCGTTTTAACACATTTGGGGCTATGGCCAAATCGGTAAGGCGCGTGACTACGAATCACGAGATTCCAGGTTCGAGCCCTGGTAGCCTCGTTTACTTTTTTTGTCTTTACTTTTTAATATTTTCGTCTTTTTTCGATATTCTGATGCTGTAGGTACTTACTCACTTTATTACAGAAATTGGGGCTATGGCCAAATCGGTAAGGCGCGTGACTACGAATCACGAGATTCCAGGTTCGAGCCCTGGTAGCCTCGTTTCTTTTTGGTTGTTTTTTCAACTGTAAATTACGCAACAGAGTATGGGGTAGCTATTCCGGTCCTCGGATATCAGTAGGACCGCGCCACGGACCTAGCCCAGTGTGGGGTATAGCATATGAATTCCTCTATATTATATATATCGGTAGCAGGCAAGACATCTGGTTATTCATTCATCCATAATTATACAATAGATCAAGTTGCACCAACTTTCTTCTACTGTGCTGCATTATTTATTTTGTGAAATATAATAATGATTGCTCGTCGCCTATCCATTTCAACAATTAATAGGCGGATGGTTCGCGGTGCATTTCCTTATTACAAGGCTGTTTCTCTGCTAATTCACAATTTAAAAGCGGGTAAGCTAAGTGGGTGTGTAAGCCGTCAATCTTACGATATCCAACGGCGGTACTATAGCATGGAAATCGTAAACCCCGTTAGTTTATCAGCATTCAACTCTAATCATGAATCCTATGACATATACCGATCTAGTTACCCAAATGCAGCTGTTGAATTTGCTGCGACTCTAAACCGAGGCCAATATATACTTGAAGTCGGTGCTGGAACCGGTAAATTTACATCCCAGGTTTTATCACACGTACCTTCAGATCGTCTTGTTGTTTTAGAACCAAGTAGTGGTATGCTCTCTTCCTTTAGGAAAAAGCACCCTCATGTCGAAGCAATCCAGTCCTCGAGTGATAACATACCATTTGATGACAATAGTTTTGACACGATCTACGTAGCTCAGGCATTCCATTGGTTTGCAAATCGTGATACACTAGAGGAGTTTTATCGTGTATTGCGCCCTTTGGGTAGGATAGTATTGGTGTGGAACTTTGAGGACGTGAAACATATGAAACCTGACGGATGGCAGAAGCGCACCACTGAGTTGGTATGGAAGTATGACAACGATGTTCCACAGTATCGCCACAAGAAGTGGGAAGAAGTATTAAAGAGTAATGCTGATTTATTTGCGCCTTATTGTGAGAGAGTATTCCCTTACCAAAAATTAGTGGAGTCAGCAGAAGCCTTATGGAGCTACTGGAAAACTCGTAGCTATATCCACAACCTGGATAAGCTTCAGCAATCACAATTAGAAGAAGAAATACTGGATATTGCAAGAACATCGCCTACCCCTTTGGTTGCCGCTAGAGGATGTCATGTTGTATGGTTAGAGTCTCAGAAACCATCATTTGGTGCAGAAGAAATTATTCCCAAGAGATTATAACAATTTTAGAAGTACTCTTGTCAGATGAATGCATTTCAAGATACACCGAATAAACATAATAACAGCATATAATTAGTGTGTATTAACAAAGCACTACATAATACTATCGTATAAGTAAAGAAGTAATAGTATACGCGACAGTGTAGCAAATTTACAGCAGTATCATAGCCATATTCGAATTCAGGATATAGAAACAAATGGAAAAGCCACTTTTCATAATTTAATAGGTTAATATAGAACTACCATATCCCCATTTTCACATCACGCAATATGCAACTATAGTTATAAGCGTATTTGCAGATTGTAACATAGTTTCGCTTCTACCTGTCGAGTAAAATCCTTGCGTAATTCTCGCAGTCGTATGCCATTATGATACTGTAGGTAGAACCAACTATTATATGATTTTTATTCCACATTGTCTTCAGTCAGCGCTACGTTACATGAAGTTAGCGGTTATAAACGAGTAACAAGAGCTTCAGAATAATTTATCCAGATCTAAAAAGAATTATGAAAATCTTGTGATTGTACAATATCTCAGTTCCTAGCTGCTATCTAGCATGAGAAATACAGTATAGTCTCGTTTACGTCTACTTATTTTACGATACTCGGTCATCAAACTAAAAAGTAAGTACACCATTAGGTCTATGTATTGTTTGGGTTTTGCAGTTCGAAGAGGCTACCGTGTATGAACGTTCGTATTTTACAGCTCATCATGGGTCTCCTCTCCTCTGATCTTGGCTACCATATCCATGTACGAGGATCTCTGCAGCCCCCATTCTCTCCGTGAAGGGTCAATTTCCGGCTTAGTCTTGCTACGCCCCTGGACCATGGAGGTAATAAGCTCGTATGCGATTTGCGACGCAGCAAGAGCTGTATTCTCAGCATGGTCATAGGCTGGTGAGACTTCCACTACATCAGCACCAACAATATTTAGTTCACCGAGACCTCGAACCAGGCGGATAAGCTCTCTGGGGGTCCATCCTCCTGCTTCGGGGGTGCCTGTGCCCGGTGCAGCACCAGGATCAATGACGTCGATATCCACACTGATGTATACAGGTGCGTTTTTCGGGATTCTCTGGCTAATAAGCTCGATAATGCCCTTAGCACCCAGGTCATCAATATCGTCCGTAGTGATTCGAGCAAAGCCCTGCTCAGTATCGTCCTTATAGTCGTCATAGCTGGTTCCAGAGAGTCGAGTTCGAAGTCCAGCGTGCACACAGGTCTCGCTAAGCAACCCTTCCTCGTGAGCCATCCAAAACATAGTTCCGTGTGTATACTGGCTCATTCCGGATCCATGTTCCTCAGCCCAACCCGTAGGATACTTGCTAGGAAGCCAAGTGTCCAGGTGAGCATCAAAGTGGATCACGCTGATAGGGCCATAATGCTTGTGTAAAGCGCGCAAGTGGGGGAGAATAACCGAGTGATCACCACCAAGGGCCACCAACCGGGGAATCTTACCAAACTCGGGGTGGGAAGTGGGGTGGTCCAGCAAATTGGTAAACGCATCGGTCATCTGGTGTAGTGCCAGACGATTGTCCATAGGAGTAATTGGGATGTCTTCGCAGTCTAAAACATCAGCCCAATCCTTATAGGGATTGAACCCAGCCCGGGGATTAAATCCACGAAGATAAAACTGCCTCATGGACGCGGCTCGGATAGCACGAGGGCCAAACCTCGCACCAGGACGGTAGGATACAGCAGTATCGAAAGGTACACCCACGATGCCTACATCGTATGTTTTATTGGGGTTAACGAGACACCTATTTGACGGAAGATGGGCAAATGTGGTTATTCCGGAGAACGACCAGTCACTGCCCCATTTCTGGTCCAAGTCTTCTTGGGATTCGACTGCCAAGGCAGTTGATGCCGCTAAAAACAATAGAGCATTACGAAGCATTGTTTGGGATGGATGCGAAAATCCGCTTCACACGATATATATCTATAAGGATGAAATAGTAAGCGTCTCCACGGCGTAACTTAGATATGCTTATCTGGGTAAGGCTACCCTATCTGCAGTGGGGCACAATACGCATTCCCAATAAACAATCAGTGCAACGAGTAGTGCAGCATAATGAGTAGCTTAATGAGTCGCTAATTAGCAGTTTAATAGATCGTTGATTAGCTGTATAACGAATAGTGCGATGAGCAGCGTAATGCAGGGCAACGAGTAGCGCAACGAGCAGCGCGAGTAGCGTGTAACTCCTATGTATGTATATAAATATATGTACTATCTTTGATAGAACCCCGTAGGTGGGAAATATGCTGGGCTACTATGCCCTTGTATCACATCGTTGGGATCTACCAATGCCGCTGCTTGCTGAATCGGTGCAGGTACCGAGTTGTTTACCTGCCCAATTGTAGCTGCTCTACCTCGTACTACACGGGCGCGTGACTGACTGGGTTGGTTGGGTTGGTTGGTTGGCTTAGCTTGGCTAGATGGGCTTGGAAACGGTTGCCCGTGAACAGCCATTGGTTGGCCTGTCGTTGATTGGCCTGTCATTGGTTGGCCTGTCATTGGTTGGCCTGTCATTGGTTGGCCTGTCATTGGTTGACCAGGAAAGGGCTGATTGGTGAATGAAGGAGGCATCGTTTGCTCAGGATATGCATTGTTTTGAATTGTTCTGCCATATCGGTATTGCACCCCGTGTGGAACTCCTGGAACGGAATGAGGTACCCCATGCAACTGTACTTGGGGCACTACCTGTGGCACCGTCTGTGGTGCCGTCTGTGCCATTCCTTGGGGCATACCTGGTATTCCTGCTACTGCTTGTGGCACTGCTACCCCCTGGGTCATCCCTTGAGGTATCCCTGGAGTAATACCTTGTGTACCTTGTGGTATTCCTCGCGGTAATCCCTGTACTACCCCTTGTGGTACTCTTTGTGTAGTACCTTGAGGTACACCATGAGACATCCCTTGAGATGCGGCTTGAGGCAAGCCCTGAGTCACTCCTTGAGGCATTCCTTGAAGCATAGCTCGAGAACTTCCTTGAGAACTTCCTTGAGAACCTCCATGAGAAACTGCCTGTGGGATACCATGAGACACGCCGTGAGGAACACCGTGAGCAACACCTTGAGATACCCCGTGAGATGCTCCTTGGGGTATTCCCTGAGGTAATCCTTGAGGTAATCCTTGAGGCATTGCATGGGGAACCCCCTGAAGTGCACCTTGAGGGTTCACAGGCATGAGGTGAGTCGGCATTTGCGATAATCCTGATGGAGCAGGTGGCATTCCCATTTGCGGGACTGTTAGTTGAGGAACAGGCTGCGTTGGCTGCACCGGCTGCTTTTGTCCTTGAACCTGATGAGGCGAGTACGGCCCCACATACCTCTGTCGGGATATAAATGGATGCATTGCCGCCTGGTGCGGAGTCCACCGTTCAAATGGGTTGAAGTTTAACAGTCCCATTACAAAATCCGACAAGGATTCTCTTTCCTTTAGCTCTTCTTTGATCTCAGCTGGTGTCATGTCGTTCCGAGGAAAAGGGTACGACATTATGGTTTCGTGGATATCCGGGGTAGCAAAGTACTTCTTTCCTTCTTTTTCATTGGTGTTGAACAATCTGTTTTGCTCCTCGATGCTGCGAACTGCCCATTGATTAGGTCCCAACTTCACCATACAGTTTCCCGTATGTTTACCCATGTCCAGCATCCAGTTGGGAGGCATGCCCAGAGACTCGACAATTCGACACCACTGGTTGTACTCCGAGGACCCTGGGAATATGGGAAGACCCAGGAACAGCTCGGCCACAATACAGCCGAGTGACCACATGTCGATTGAGGAGGTGTACGGTAGGCCTAGAATCACTTCCGGGCTGCGATAAAACCGTGACTGGATGTAGGTGTATACAGTTTGCCGCTCGTGACATGCTGAGCCGAAGTCGATTACCTTGATGTTCAAGCTGTCCGGCCGTTTCAGCAGAATATTCTCTGGTTTCAAGTCGCAGTGGATAAGATGAGCGCTCTTGAGCACTGCGAGTGAGTCTAGCAGCTGAGTAGCAAAACTGCGAACCACCTTGATTCCGAGGCCTCTAAACTTGTTTTTCTTGATGACTTCGTAGAGGTTGCTGCTCAGCAGATCGAATACCAGACAGAGGTGCTCACGGTGAGTGAACTTGTCGCGCAGCCTCACCAGGTTATGCGAGTCAGACTGGTCGACAGACTGCTGAATATACTCTAGTATGGACACCTCCATCATGCTTTGGTTGAGGAACGTGGGCTTGTTTTTAATGACTTTCACGGCCACAACCTCCATGGTAGCCATGTTTTGGCACTTCACCACCTGGCCAAACGTTCCCTTGCCAAGCAGATTCAAGGTGAGGTAGCGGCGATTATCATCGCTGCCCAGAATATCGTTCACGTAAAGAATATAGTCGTTATCTGCGTTGTCGAAGCCGTTATTGCTACAAGGCTCATTTGGCTCCGTCAATACTCGGCGAGGATTCTTCTCCTGGCTGTACTTAAAGCTTGGATCGCAAATACTATACGTGGAGGGAAGAAATGAGGTCAATGCCATTAGAGGACTCATGAACCCGCCATCTGGCTTCGCGCGCCTAGTCTTGGGGGCTTTTATAACGACTGGTTTCAGTTGCGACCAGCCCTGGACGCTACGAATGTGAGGCACTCCGTGATGCCTCTGCTCTGCCTGTGACTGCATGTACTGATACTGTATGTATTGAGGAGGTACCAGCACTGGAGGTACAGATTGAGGCGTGTGTGACGCAGAGGAACTTGAGGGCACCGGAGGTGGCACTGGTTGGACCGATTGTGCCGGTGTGATGGCCTCCATTGGCTTTGTTAGCTGTGCTGGCTGCGCTGGCTGTACGGACTGGTGCGTCGGACCCTGCAAGTCTGAATTCGAGTAGTATATCGGCGGTAGAGAGACATGGTGGTTTTGACGGTTTTTCATCATCTGTTGCTGGTACTGGGAAGCCGAATTGGAGGCAGTCTGATTCTGAACAGGCATAGATTGCGGTTCTTGCTGCCACTGAGGCGGTTGGTTCAGTTCAGGCTGGTAATGATAGGCGCTAAGCGGGTCCGAAGAGCGTTGTCTCTGGGACAATGGAGGATTAGATCGGGCTTCGTTGTTCTCAAGGCTTTCTTGTCCATCTGTTGGCGTGTAGATCATTCCACTCAGTGGCTAGCAGTAAGTAACGCCGACGTGTGGTTAGTATAAACGAGGAAAAGGTGTATCTGTTCCCGCACACTCTTGAGGCCGTAACTCGCCGCGTAATTGATGAGGTCGGGTGTGTGCCAGGTGGTCCTTCAACGAACCAGCTCAATCCTCTGGCTTAAACTGGGTTTCCTAGCAGGGCAAGAGGGTACTATACACCACCTAGGCGGCTAAGGTTGCCCATGCAAAATAGAAAAGTAAATCTCGGTATATCTGAATAGTTTAGTCGAAATATATAAAATGTTAAACTTATTTAGTCGGTTCAAAGTGGATTTTCCGCATCTTAGCCGCTGTATTCAATTAGTGGACCTAACCTTATGTGACCTAACTAGAACCCATACGATCAATACAACTTAAAATGGAGAGAACCTTCAAGCAAACTCTACAGGATCTGACCGTTACAATCCCCTTTCGGGTCCCCACCAAGGCAAAACAATTGGACGTGACGATCCAGGCCCAGAGAATATTGGCAAAACACAAATTCACTGAGGAGGTATACATAGATGGTGAGCTTTTCGCTCCAATCAGCGAAGACGACAGCACTTGGTGGGTAGACGACGACAAAGAGCTCCAAATCACCCTGGAAAAAAAGAATCAACAGCAATGGTGGCCACACGTATTAACAACTGATCCTAAAATAGATGTGACTAAAATCCAACCGGAGCAATCGAAGCTCAGTGATCTGGACTCGGATACTCGTGCCCATGTGGAGAAAATGCTGTTCGATCAGAAGCAAAAACAACTAGGCCTCCCAACTAGTGAGGAACTGCAGAAGCAGAATACTTTAAAGAAGTTCATGAAGATGCATCCGGAGTTAGACTTCAGCCAGGTTACCAAGTAGTGATCGACTGGCCTTTTTTATTATTTGTTAATATTTGTTACATTACTTTATGTGTACCGGTACCTTAATTTTGATATATACAGGTCATATTTCTACAAGTGAGTTTTTTCGTACATTTCCGACACCACGCCATTCATATATTACCTGCTTATAACCACCATTTTGGAAGATTAGAATCCAAATGCGCTCATATCGGGCTCGAGCTGTAAGTCAGGAGGTGGTTTTAAATGCGATGGCAATGGCTTCTCTGTAGTTTCTTCCTTCTCCTCCTTGCCTGTGTATTTGTGTGGTTCAACGTATTTTATTATCACATCAGAAACAATTGAGTCAATTCCCGGGCAGTTTAGTTCTGACTTTGATCCACCAGCAAATAGAACGCTGATTATAGCAGAAGATGGGTCACTAGACTCAATTTTTAGGGGTGAGCCCAATAGGATAGAACACCAAAATGCCAACCAAAACTCACCATTATTGATAAAGCGTTTTTCCAGGGCTTCAATTCCACTCTTTGAGTCGCTATAGACTCGAGCAATTACAATAGCCAGGGTGACATCGTGCAATTTACTTACGCATACCTGACAGCAATCAACTACTGAATTCCCTAGTAAAAAGAACGCAGCAGCATATGCATCACGATGCTTGCTAAGTAGAGCATACGCATTTTTAAGTGCTGCAGATCGCCATCTCTCGGTTGAGAAGTCATTTTTGAGTAGTTTTATCGTCTTTTCTCTTTCGGGGTGACCTCCAGCAATTCTCCACAGAGTTTGTACTACCTGAAGTTTGTGGAGGACAAGGTACTGAAGTGTCACCGCTGTAGGATCTCGCTCTTTTGCGAACTCTACTTTGGCATCTTGCTCTATCTCTGACTTCAGTGAGTCTACATCAAGCCAGACATGGTACTTGGTGCCAATCTCGGAAGAAAGCTCGAGTTTCGTATCGGAAAACCACGCATATATCCAGGACTCCGTAGATTCGTGGAATACTTGCTCTAACAGAAGCGAGCAGAACGCAAATGCGTCGAGACGAGAAAGATGAGAGGTATATTCAACAATTTTTTGTAGCTGGGAAAATTCATGCGCATTTAGTCCTACAATCCCACCACGTTTCGCCATTAAACTCAGAATGCCCTGTGTGTCCACAGTGCTTATATTTGGGTTTGAGTGGCTGTTTTGTTTGCTTTCCAAATCGCGCAACTGAAGCCGGGGGTCTAATATGGCCCAACCATTTTCATTATGATCACAAAATTTTAGCTCATTACCCAGTTTTGTCAGAATATCAACCAAATGGGTTATTTGTAGTGCTTCAGATAAAACCTTTAATGTCAGCGGGTGATAAATTGGTAATGGGGAGTTCAAATCGGACGGTAGATCAATCGTACTATACCATACTTGTTTCCCATCAAATAAAACCAGCATTTTATCCCCTTTCCAGCCTATCCTTGCTCTAGGACCCACAAATTTAAAGGGCTCTGTAATATCATACAGCTTATGCAGCAATCCTTTTATGATCGGTACCTTCGCATAAACACTAACGCGTTGTGCAGTGAGAATACCGACAAGTGTTCCATCCCCATTCCATTTAATGTCAGAAATGGGCTCACTTGTTTCAAATGCATTTCCTGGGTATCCGGGGTTTTTTATAGAAAGGCACCTGAAATTAGTACCGTTACCGACAATAGCCATACCGTCGGGTGATAAGGCTACTACATCAATACGGCTATCAACGGTAAAAACAGTACTTTTATCATCGCTGCTTGATTCGTTACCATTCAGTACAGTCAATTCGTCACCTGAGCACAGTGCCAATGTTTCTCCACATGCATCCACTTTCCCAACATGAGGGAATTCTATGGAAGACTGTCCCTTTCCACTTTTTGTATCGAATATAGAATAATGGTCCTGGAATACCACAAGTATTTTATCTCCGTTGCTGCTTAAAGCTAATGGTGATGGCTTTAAGAGAGGTGTTGACCAGACAGGCTTTGTTTTCACAAAACAATGTAAAACATTAGAATCGTCGATAATGCAGATCCTGTAATTATCAATAAAACATGCCAATACAGCATGACACTCAACCGAGCTCTCGCAATTGAAATCATTGGAGGAAGAGGTTGTAATAATAGTAGATCCCAGTAACCCATAATTGCCACCAAACGCCATACATGTACTAGATCTACTATTGCAAACACCTGAGAAGGTACTCAATAACAGGCCATTCAAATCAAATATCTGTAAACTTGTAGAACATTGCTGGTACACTCGATGCCTTGTATTCCATATATTTGAGCCTTCTGGTAATTGCGAGATTATTGCAGTTTTATTCACAGTTGGAGGAGTGCTTCGCACATTTATTTCATAAAGCGGCTGCCTAGCGATTTGTATGCGTATCTTTTCATCATTTAGAGGATAGATTACAGCATCGCAATTTGGAATAGAGGCCACAAGTTGAGTTTTGTGGTACAGAAACCAACAATTTTCAGTATGGATGATAGTTATCGATCCAGGTACCAGAAATGCTCGCAAAACTACAGATTTACCCACATCAAACACTTCAAAATCCCAGTTTTCACCCTCAAATGCAGTAAATTTGATAACCTTAGTGGAATCACGATGATAAATTACAGCTTCACCGGAATGAGGATTACTAGTCAACCCAGAAATAGGCGATAGAGCTTGTTCGTTAATTTTAATTTGTTCTCTTGAATCCCATACTATGAGTTTAGCTGTATCACTTAGTAAAAGGCGAGTTTCAGTTAACCACACTGCGCAAGAGATATCGGGTAGATCAGCCACATATGCACGAATCCAGTAGGGCAATTCACCAAAATTTAGTACTGGCTCATAAATATTTAGTTTGCTCCTCGCACAAATAGCCAAATGGCCAGTTACTGGATGTATTGACACCGAAGAGGCAGGTAACGGAAGAATTTGCAGGAGCTGGTCATCATGCAGTATTACCAGATCATCAGATATTGACCTGTAAATAGCAATGTGGAAATCCAGCCACTCGGAAACGGCTACAACTTCTTTAACTGCACCAGGCAACACATTCACCTGCATCGACTATTTCGAGACCTAACCCGATCGCAACTACACACGAAGTATTATTGTAAAGGTTCCGTGTTGATGATAAATAAATAATAGATTAAATGTATTAACATGAATGCTATAACATGCTAAATAAAAAACCGGTGAGCAGAATAGCTGGACTGCATAACAATCTGACCAACAAAGCCACACGATCACACAGTAGCATCAAAACGAGTAGTTCGAAAGCAGTTATTATATTAACCACTAGCGAAATGTCGTGGAATTTATCAGCCAGTAAATCAATAGGTGCTAGGATAACGGATTTTTTTGCCAGATACCGGATAAAACCAAGAATCTTGTTGCGATCAAGTGAGAAATCTTCCAGCAAATCAAGGAGCCATACAAGTGAGCTGCTTTCAGAACTATTCGAATCATCACTAGCACTGGGCGCTGCTTCTTTCGAAGTATGTGAGGTATATTCCAAACTTAGTGGCTCAATGCTGCCATACCCGGGGGGATTTTCGGGGGCCTTTTTGGAAGGTGTGTTGTTAATGCTGCGGCTTTCAATGTCAGGGGTACTATCAATACTTGCACTCAGAGAATTCGGGCCAGGTTCAGATCCTAAGATCTCATATTTAGATCCCTTCACTAGAATTTTTTTAATATTTTTCTTAAGGTTAAACCCATCATCTTCAGCCAGTGTTACATCTGTATCAACCATTGTGTCCTGAGGCTCATAGCTCATATAATTTGGACTGAACTCGAAGCTGTCAATCCCGCTGCCACCCGAGAACGGGAAGTACTCTGTATGTGTATCACTAACATCATCTCGTTGCTTGTTTCGACCAAAACCTCGAAACAGTTTTTGCTGTGGCTTTTTTTTCGATGAAACAAATACTTTGTTCATTGTTTTTTTTGGTCTATAATAGCAGACTGTCGACACTTTAACAATGTACAGCCACCATGTTAGTTTAGGAAGACACCCTTTCCCTATAGTTCTTATTGTAACCAGAGTTTGCAAGGCTGGTTGGGATGCCAGGTCGTTGGGACTGTGGTTCGGAAATAACGTCGAATCCACTATCCAGTAGAACAGCAGAGATGCTCGGGGGATTAGACGCTGGGATGGGTAAGGTAAAGTAGTTTACTATGCGTAGACCCTAAGACTCCGTCTTAGACTTGATCTATATTTGGACTTAATACACTATAAAACCTAACATCCTGTGGATTTTATGGATAGCTCAGGGTCACGGAGTATATCATGGGTGATGTCTTGCCGGGTAGAATACGGATATGTAGACTGCTGCAGACTATGAACATACTTAATCGATATCCAGACCTGGAAAATATACGAAATTCTTTCATATCAAGCACAGCAAGCCACCCCGATTCACTGGTTTTTAATAATGGACTTGCCTGCATAGTTATTCCGCATTTACATCTACATATTAAATACCGGCTTGTAATTGTTATACATGTGCTGCTAAATAGTACATAACCCTGATGACATTGAGGCCAAACTCAGCATTTTCGAGCGGATGTGCGTTACTTCCGAAGAGTAATCGAATAGGAATATCAGTAAGTGCAGAAGAACATCACTTAGCCAATAATGATCTGAAATAGATCAGCCAGCACGACGATGTTTATCATTGACGTAGCCGCAGTTATTGGCATTGTAAGCGTACTTCTATAGCAAGGTAAGCGGATAATAAGCCAGGTGAAGTAAAAGTAATTATATTTGACATGATACGTTTATAGATTTGATCATATTGGTTTGCTGTCGTGCCTACGACAGGCATGGACCTAACCAGTTCCATGCCCTGACGTCTGCCCCCACTTCCTCCCCCCACAGTATATAAGAAGATCAAAATAACATTGGACTCGTATCGTGCAGCTAGCTTCTATCTCTCTATAGGTCAATTTCCACCAATTGCTCTGATAGAAAGGATAACCTTTCAGCAATACATATGTACTCCTCCTCTGACGCTTCTCGAAATCCCTCTCGCGATACCTCCCCCAATCCGGAACACCATATGTCAAAAGAGGAGATCCGTCTTTCAGAAGACTCACATTTCCAGGCCTACTGGAAACGTTGGGGACCTTACCTTTCTGAGCGACAATGGGCTACCGTTCGTGAGGATTACAGCTACAATGGCGATGCCTGGGGTTATTTCCCTTATGAGCACGCCATTTCACGTACTTTCCGATGGGGAGAAGATGGAATTGCTGGATTCAGTGATAACCATGCCTTTGAATGTGTGAACTTTGCGTTCTGGAATGAAAAAGACGATTTTCTTAAGGAGCGCCTCTTCGGGTTGACCGGACCCGAGGGAAACCACGGTGAGGACGTGAAAGAAGAGTACTTCTACCTAGACAATACTCCAACACACTCATACATGAATTACTTGTACAAGTATCCTCAAAAGCGGTTCCCATATCAGGAGCTCCGTGATACGAATCGGGCTCGATCTCGCCAAGAACGGGAGTTTGAGCTCAATGATACCGGAATTTTCGATGAAAATAGATACTGGGATATTTACATTGAAACAGCAAAATCTGATCTTAACCCTGAAGAGATTTACTTCAAAGTGACCGCGATTAATCGTGGACCTGACCCAGCTACTCTCGATATCATCCCACAAATCTACTTTCGTAACACTTGGGGGTGGGAAGATCCAGATGCAGGTCCTAAACCGAGTCTCGGACTGTGGAATAAAGATCCTACGGTGATCCAAACTAGTCATTTCAAACTTGGAGAGCGCTATGCCTCATTTGATCCCCAACCAACCGAAATTTTGTTTACTGAGAACGAGTCAAACAAGAAGCGTCTTTGGGGAGAGGACCAAACAAATGAGAGCGACTATGTCAAAGATGCTTTCCATGAATATATCTGTGATCAAAAGCTGGATTCAGTGAATCCCGAGAATAAAGGAACTAAGTCTGGTGCCCACTTCCACTTTGATGATGTCCCTAGTGGTAAGAGTGTGGTAATTAGGATCAAGTTTTCTGATAAGGAACCCAAGGGTAAACTTACTGAAGAAGAACTCGAGAATGTACTGGATGCACGCATTGAGGAAGCTGACGAGTTCTACGACAGGATCAGTCCACTTCCACTTTCAGATGAGCTGCAGAACATTCAGCGTCAAGCTTTTGCGGGTATGCTATGGAATAAGCAGTTTTACAAATTTATCTGGGAACCATGGGCGTTTGGAGATCCCCACTCTGCAATGCCACCTCCCCCCGAGCGTATCCACATTCGCAACGAGTCATGGAAGCATCTGCACATTGAAGATGTGCTGTCGATGCCAGACAAGTGGGAGTATCCTTTCTTTGCTGCGTGGGATACCGCTTTCCACTGTGTTCCGCTTGCGATACTTGATCCTCAATTCGCCAAAAAGCAGCTTGATATCATGTGCCGCGAATGGTATATGCATCCAAACGGCCAGACCCCAGCTTATGAGTGGAATTTCAGTGATGTGAACCCACCAGTGCATGCTTGGGCCACATGGCGAGTGTTTAAGATAGAAGGTCGCTTATATGGGAAAGAAGATCTCACATTTTTAGAGCGCGTGTTCCAGAAATTACTGCTAAACTTCACATGGTGGGTCAATCAAAAGGATTTGGATGGCCATAATGTGTTTGAAGGTGGATTTTTGGGCATGGATAATATTGGCTTGTTCAATCGCTCTGAGGCCCTACCCACGGGTGGAAGCCTCCAGCAGGCTGATGGCACTGGCTGGATGGGGTTCTACTGCTTGCAAATGCTTACTATTGCACTTGAGCTGGCAAAGCACCGACCCGTGTATGAGGATATTGCCTCTAAATTCTTTGTCCACTTTTTGTACATTGCCGATGCAATGTCCTATCGAAGTCGCGACAACTGTGACCAGGATGACAGTTACACCGGGCTTTGGGACGAGATAGATGGATTCTACTACGATAAGATTAGCTGGGGACCCCACCACTCTCTGAAGCTACCAGTTCGTTCGCTCGTGGGCCTGGTGCCATTATTTGGTGTACTCACATTAGATGCTGAACTCATGGCCATGTTTCCCAACTTTTCACGAAGGGTCGAATGGTTTATAAAGCATCGACGGGGTATTGCATCTCGCAATTTAGCCAGTTTAAAGGATCGCGGCGAAAACAACAGGCTATTATTGTCATTGGTGAACCGTGATCGTTTGGAACGGATTCTCTCCAGGATGTTGGACAGTGAAGAATTCTTATCGGAGTATGGTATCCGATCTATGTCCAAATTCCATAAGGATCATCCCTATTCAATGAATGTACATGGCGAGACGTGGGTGGTAGACTACGAGCCCGGGGAGTCCACATCGGGAATGTTTGGCGGTAACTCGAACTGGCGTGGCCCAATATGGTTCCCCACAAATTTCCTTTTGATCGAGTCATTGCAGCGATTTTTCCTATTCTATGGCAAGAGTTTGACTGTCAACGTTCCTACTATAGGGGGCGAGGAGATGAACTTGGCTCGGGTAGCGGAGACTTTACAACACCGGCTGATCAACTTGTTTATGCGCACACCCGAGAAACGCCGCCCGTACAATGGTGGAACAGACCTGTTTGACTTTGATGAGAACTTCGAGGAGGGTATCTTGTTCCACGAGTATTTCGATCCGGATACAGGTCGTGGTCTGGGAACGAAGCATCAGACCGGATGGACGGGCCTAGTCGCTAAGCTAATTCTTGACACCGGAATGTCACTTGCTCACCCCGAAACTTTCGGTGACAACCCGAAAAAGATGGCAGCTATATTCTTTGACGAAGTTGCGAATGACACACGTCACAGTTATCGTCGTCACCATCGATCACGGAGTAGATCTAGTGCGCGTTCGCGTTCTAACTCGACACATCGCGTTGTTGCCAACATCAGCGATTTGTTGGAAAAGTATGCGATGAGTGAAGATGGCGTTGATGAAACCCTTTAATTCATAGTATGGTATTATGGGGAGACCGAGACCGACAGGATTAATTACACAGACGAAAACTTTTACAATAGGCATATCAAAAAAACAACAGACATGGGTAACTAAACACAGTATAAGATCCTTTTAGTGTAATAGGCTTTATATAGCAAATAACTTTATTATTTAGTGTTGAGCATTTCTACAAGCATACGCAGCGCTGGGTATGAAGTACCATCTTTCTATAAGCTAATTGTAATAATTGCTGCAGTGCGGCAAACATTGATTTATATATTGTTGTGGAGAATAGATGTTTGTGATTTGTGGAAACAGACTCAAGTGGCCACAGAAGTGATTACTACACTTGGCACCATATTAACACCAATACCATTAACCACTAGCTGGATCCTTATCAAAAATCATCAATAACTGACATGATATGTAGTATTGTAATCATCCTGTAGGAAAGTCCAGAACATATCTGAGATTAGATACAACCATACCCATCAGAATATACCCATAGGAATATATAGTAAGGCCAGCAAATGCAGTGTACCACTTCATTTCATAAGTTTACTGCAATAATAAAATATAAAAAAACTCGCAAATACCAAGATTGAACCGTAAGCTTAGTTTTAGATCTTAAAATAACAACACGTTATACATGCCTCAACGCTGAGTATAGTTCCTATGTAATGCCCCATTGAACTCAACAAAAGGAACCTAGTATATTAGTATATCATAGATTAATTAACCACCTAAAGCGTAACTTTACTTATTTAAAACACCATGAGTTATGCCTAGATACAGCTTGGATTTAAATACACTGGCATTGGTTCACTAAACCCATTACGATTAGATAGTAGACTGTTAAATGGTGTATCGACTAAATGTATTTCAGGCCCCAGATAGGGTACACAAAGTCGGTTAGTACTAGTATTATATGAATCGCCCACCCATTCCAGATTGAAATTAGCTCCGTGGTTTCCCAGACTCACCGTATAAATTAGCATGATTGAGATAATGAGATCTAGATGGTGTGCAGTATTACATGTGTGTAATATATACACATATTTCCAGTTGCAACATTATAAATATAGTTACATTCCCAAATCACCATATTACAAGCTTCTTCTATCATACATGCCATGTTGAAATATTTACAGCATTGATTTTGTTTATACATCAACCTCACCATGTCACTCTATCTGTGTGATACCCTCTTCCTATCTATATAACCTTTCTATATTAGTATATAACCAAGTCAGTATAATATTTACACACAAAACTGATGAAGGTTTAATGCTATACCATATACATTAAGGTCAAACTTTACAGCAGTAATACACTAGCACCAACAATGCCATGCAAACCAATACATATCGAACATGAAAGGGCAACACACACTTTGAATTACAACTATGTACGTGGGTGTATGCAAGTTCTAATTAATCGGTAGTTAGTTTACTTCTGGGTATGTATCATGCCAATATGGGTGTGGTGTGCGGTTGAACGTGAGTGTAGGGTACCTGATACCGCTTTCTTTCTGGCAAGACAACAACGGTAGCGGCAATGGCATCGGCGGTGTTTTTCCTCGATAAGAAGGGCAAGCCCTTGTTGTCGCGTAACTACCGGGGTGATGTGCCGATGAGTGCGGTAGATGCATTTCCTATGCTGCTCATGGAGGCTGAAGACGAGCTCAGCGTGACTCCACCCTGTCTGAGTCGGGGAGGCGTGAACTACTCCTTTTTGGCGCACAACGACCTGTATATATTGGCGCTTAGTCGAAACAACACGAACGTTATGGAAATGCTGCTCTTTCTGCACAAGATTGTCGAGGTGCTCACTGGCTACCTCAAGGAGCTGGCTGAAGAGAGCATTCGCGACAACTTCGTGGTGATTTATGAGCTACTGGACGAGATGATGGACTTTGGTTTCCCTCAGGTTACTGATACTCGTATTCTCAAGGAGTACATTACCCAGCAGAACCGTATTTTCCAGCTTGTGACCCCCGCGCTGGGCTTGAGGCGGGCACCCAAACCACCCATTGCTGTTACAAACGCAGTCAGCTGGCGATCTGAGGGGATTGTCCACCGCAAAAACGAGGCATTTCTGGATGTCATTGAATCGGTCAACTTGCTGTGCTCTCCAGCTGGCCAGGTTCTGAGATCAGAGATCATCGGTAAGGTAGTCATGAAATCGTACCTTAGTGGCATGCCCGAGCTCCGGTTGGGCCTCAATGACCGTGTTATCTTCGACCATCTGTCTAACACTGGTGCTGCTACTCCTGCTCCTCTTGGCAACAAGAAGCCCATTGAGATGGAGGACGTTAAGTTCCACCAGTGTGTGAGGCTGTCCCGGTTCGAGTCAGACAGGACTATCAGTTTCATTCCCCCGGATGGCGAGTTTCAGCTGATGTCTTATCGCTTGAATACCAATGTCAAGCCCTTGATTTTGGTCGATTGCAAGGTTCGACGCCATGCTAACTCGCGGATCGAGCTGGTGGCTACGGCACGCGCCCAGTTCAAGCAGCGGTCGACCGCAAACAAAGTCGAGATTCTCATTCCAGTGCCCGAAGATGCAGATAGCCCCAAAATTAGTGTGGATGGAGATGCGTACAGTAAAGCCAAATGGCGACCGGAGCTTGCAGCTATCAGATGGAAGGTGAGTGCATTGGGTGGAGGTAAAGAAATCCACCTGAAGGCTCAGTTGGGTCTCCCGGTGGTGAGCGCTGAGGATGAGCAGATTAAGCGGCCGATCCAGGTGAAGTTTTCGATCCCGTACTTTACTACGTCGGGAATCCAGGTTCGCTATCTTAAAATCGTCGAGCCCAAGTTGCAATACCAGAGCTGGCCATGGGTCAGGTATATCACCGAGTCGGGTGATTACGCCATTCGTATGGCTGAGCACTAGAGCATATTCGACCACCTAGGCATGATGGACTGTAGCGAATACCACACAAGTAAGCAATAGAATGAGCTGCTAACTTATTGCCAGTAGTGTAGGGAGGCACTGTTCGAGCAGTTTGTGTCCAGGTGGAGTGTTGATAAAGAAACACAATGTGTTGCCGATTCACGGCATATATATTCCCTACACTCACCAAAACACCCCGTTCTCTTCTAATATACCGACCTAAACTATAGTTGTGTTTATCGGCAGTCTAATGCTCGTCAATGATGAATTGTGACGGGCACCTATGTAGTGACCTTGTGAGCGCATGTACCAAAACCGATTTTTTCTTTCTTGAGAGATCCACCTTTTTGGTTCTCGATACCTGCACACAAATGACTGAAGCAGTTCCAATGCAATAGTATTTATAAGTGAGTATTGTAAGGATGCAGTTGCAATGCAGCGTAGTGACTTTCAATCGCATACCACTGCTGTTTATAAGTGGGTATATTGCAAGGATGCAGTTGTAATGCAGCGTAGTGGCTTTCCGTCCTGTAGCACACTTGCATATACGACGTTGTATATCGTAGTATTAATTTACATGGATGTTTACCATGCGTGAGCTTTCTAGTGTATGATTTACGTTATATAGATCCTATTCTGGCATTCTAACGGGAGGAATTTAACTGCATATGTGGTGAATCGACTCCAAGTCATGAATACCCACTAAAAGTTACGAGTTTAAATATCTCATACTCATGTTTATTTCCGATCCACTGTATTAGCCTTATAAGCATGCAGCATTCACGTATATAGTACTAGATTTCAATATGTTCTTTATAAATAGTGATAATATGGTATTGAACTTACCACTTAATACTGTACTAGCATCAGTAGCATGGTAACTAAAACATGCTACAAATTAAAATTATTTTAGCTCAGCTAGCCTGTTTGTTACTTCAAAGTGACTTTCTTAACCACCACAATTATCCAAGCTCTAAAGCGTAGAGGTTGGCCTTGTATGTAAGTATCATAAATTGAATATTGTTTTTAAGTATAAGCTGTACGCCTTAGTAGATGGAACCATCATACAGTATATATATCTTGCAAATTAAAAGGGTGTAGCAGGTCTATCAGGCATACTTATTACCTGACATAGCATTTCTTCTACTATTGTATTGCAAATCATATTAGCATATAACAGTGACCCCTGGCAAAATCTTTTTTCGGTCTATGTATATAATCTGGTTACTTAAAATACTTGAAGAACTTGTTCAGCAAGATTTTCCCCTCCTTCTTTGCCATTACCTTAGCGAGCTGAAATTCCTGGGTTATGCAGAGATCGTACATCCGCATAGACAGTTCATCGCATTATATCAATATTTTTCGGTATGTCTAGCATAGTTGGATATATATAAAAAAGAGTGGAACTTCTGTGGTTGTTCATTGAAAGATTTCATATATACCCATAAATAGTCATTATCGTCATTGGGTACGCCTTAAAGAAAGTAAAAGCGCCCAGTAGTTCGTAAAATCACTTTGTATCCAATATCCGCAAAGCCTTTGCCACACTGTTAACCTCGACCTGTGAGCTCCGAACTTGTAGAACATCCACTATCACACCCAGATCCGCATATCCAAATCGTGGGTGTCGGGAAAGTGTTTTGTACGCTGCCTGTGCAGGGATGTATGTACTATAAGGTGACAGAGACGGGGAGACCGGCTTGCTGGACACTGCTGAGCAGAAGAGAGTCAGCATTGGGTCCTGACGACACTGAGAGCAGCTTCCTGGATTACCGGTACACTCACCACTACCAGAACTAGCCGTTGTGCCCAGTATGCTGGGACTTGATGCGGATGCGACTGGTGCAGAAGAGCTTTGCGCTGGTGTTGAGGGCGTAGAAGTGGAGGAATGAAGAAATCCATTGAAGCTACTGCTTGGCGAGCCCAACGTACCCAGATCAGGAGCCAATTCAGAGGAAATACCCTCTTCACGAGCAGCTGTGGCCGCACAAATACATGGTGAGTTATCCGTGCAAAACCCACAACGGTCTTTTGGGGCAGGTGGTGATCTGATCTGCAGAGGCCGCGGTTCACGCGGAGTGAACGCAGAGGTGAAGTCTACTTCCAGGGGCCTTGATGATCGTCTCAAGGGAACTGCTGGCTGAGACCAGCTGGTATGCACCAGATCCAAAGGTGAACTGGTGGGTGGTGGGTCAGTGCGTGCAACGTCCCGAGCAGCACTGAGTCGTCTGGATCTATGCGGAGTTTCACTAGCAGAAACAGACGGTGACGACGGTGTAGTTCCAGTAGGGAGTCTTTGTTCCAGGACATGATCCAGCAGCTCAAGACCAACCACATCGGCTGGGGTTACAGGAGTCCCAAAGGGGCTTCTGGGAGACTGCGGGAATGACTGAGGTGAATGATGAGGTGAATTAGAGCTAGAAGAGTCGTTAGGCGACCCAACCGACAGTTTCTGAGATGAAGAATACTGAATCGGAGGAAGAGAAATTGAATGATTTTGAATTTGCTGCTGCTGGATTTGCTGCTGCTGTATTAACTGCTGATTTTGCGGCAGTTGAATTGGTACCTGTGGACTCGTCGACGACTGCTGACTCGACGGCTGAGACATTGGCTGAATTGCAGCGGGAATTGGTGAAGAGCGCGGAGACTGTGGGCTCTGGGGACTATTTGGAGAGTACTGCAGCTGCATATTCTGCCGCTGGAGCAAGAGAATCTGCTCCCTCATCTGCTCCTGCTGACGTTCAAACGCACGGGCCTGCTGAGCCAGCTGCTGTTCCAAAGCACGGACTGCCTGAGACTTTCTTTCACGAAAGGCTCGTTGAGCCTCTCTATTTTGTGCTTTGCGGCGGCTAGGGGGGATTTCGTTGTTGGGCTTCCGACCCGGCTTGGGACGGGGCGGAATAGTGTAGCTCTTCGACACCGAAAGCTTTGTTATAGGGCGGTGCGAGTCTTTAGCTCCATCCTCGCTACTTCCAGGGCTTTCTGCCGGGGATTTCAGCAGGATTGGACGTGGCGAAACTGCCCCCATCTGGTGTATTCGATTAAACTGATAATATTCTTAGTAAGTTCTGGAGCAGAGTGGCTGATGAAACTGATAAGGTAAGGGTTGCCACCGTAGTTTAGGGCCAGGCCATCGATCGCGGATATGCGCACTCGACATTGACATATAGATTTTACCGATAGGTCGAAAATTGTTATGTATGTGTAGATCGCTAGAACAGGGTACATTTATATATATAATTTAGCGAGAAGCTGACGATGTACAGTTGCACCTAAATCCCGCGAGTGATTTAGGGTTACTATACGGATATTCTATGATTCATACAATGGTTTTAGGGTTATACGGAAAATGTCCAATCTCACTACTGTTAGTCTGAGAGACCATTATCCGGGCCGGTAATAAAGATACTTAATTTTACTTATGATCAGAATATAGTTACTGAAAGGTCTGGTGCAAAAATGTCTGCTTAACTACATATACAACTGCGCATTTAGTGCAATCCACTATATGGGAGGCTAAAATGGAGAGTATTGTAATGATTGTGTGCTGCGCCAATCTGCAATCAGACTATAACAAGAATTATGATGATTTTGGATATCTCCGCTGGACTAAGCCCAATATAGTTATGATTACTTGCAATGTCTAAAATATATAACACAGAAATTACACATTCAGGCTATTCTATTTATATGCGCTGTGAAGGCCTTAAGGTAGTTGAACTAACAAAAAATTGGCTCGTTGCAGCATCTTTATGTGCATGGAACATCGTGCACTACGCTTTAACCCACGTCTTAATCACACTAGTATATTCGTGTACTTTCATATAATACGTGCATAACTCCACTTTCTGACATGATAGTATGGAAATATGTACACAAGTTGTTCCGACATCCTGATATACACCCGGCATACCATTTAATGTAGAGTCTTGTTGGTTAGTTATCACGATCTTCATAATGTGCCCATATTATACGCGCGGTACGGAATTTAATATTGCAGCACATTCTGGCATAGTAATGCTCACACAGTTAATGTTACTACCACATATCCCATTATACTTCTGCATATAACACACAGGAGCAATCAAACGTCCATTCACCAATTAAAAAATACAAATATATATGTATAAATGCTTAATTATACAATCATATCTCAATTCCACTAGATACAGACCTACGTATCCTTTCATACGTATACAGCCCGGTGTAGGGTATGGTATTCGATGATCCGTCTTGGTCTTCAGCCAGCTCGGCTCAGATCCGCTGTGCATGTATTTCGACGCACCCAAGTTTCACGGGCAGCTAAGAAATTAGCTCAAACTAGGGAGACTATACCGAATCCGGCATCGGTCCCAAGGCAGACAGAGCCAGTGCCTAATAATACATCAGTGTCGGGTAAGGCACCAGTGTCAAATGTGTCTGCACAATACTTGGCAGCACAGCAGGCAACTCAGGGGTCACAGAAACCAGAGGGAAATCATTCATTACTGAACCAAAATGTACTAAAGGACAAACCGAGTGCACGCACCCGAGCAATGCGTCTGCTGCCAAAATTCATGAAATCGTACGCTAATCGAATAGTAAAGGCGCCGCTGTCACATGTAACCGCATTTTTGATTGTTCACGAGCTCTCAGCAATCGTTCCGCTGTTTGTGATTTGGGGTGGCCTTTACTACTTTGATTATGTTCCGTTGGGGATTCCCGATTGGGTGGTGGAAACTGGGGCCCAATTCATTCGCAGACTGGCAGAGCGTCAGGAATGGACTGTCGTGGCCCATGCTGAAAAGGGTTCCAGGATTATTTTGCAGGGTGCGGCCGCCTGGGCTGTTGTGAAGGCGATTTTACCACTCCGGATCGCTTTCTCCCTATGGTCCATGCCATGGTTCGCTAAATGGTTCGTCGTTCCTGTCACGTCGAGGTTTTCATTGCTTATACGTAAACTATTTAAACGCTAAATATGTACTAGCCAATGAAGTGCATCAGAAGACAGTGAGTGCCGTGCTGGGAAGGTAAGTTCAATATCGTGAAGCGAATTTAGTAACACTTCAGCTCAATTTGGATCCGTTTAACGTGCACCAGCTTAACGTGCACCAGTTCAACGTGCACCAGCCCATATGATTCAGCTCAATATGATTCAGCTTAACCAGTTTCAGCTCAACCAGTTTAACTCAGTTCAGTACGGTGCACTTCATTATAACCAAGCTATACTAAACTGATTTTAGCCAGGCAAATCTCAGCACATCATCTCAACTCTCCGGTATAATAATACTCTTCCAAAAATGCTGGTCGCTGCACAGGCACGTACAGGCAACCATCACGCATAAGTCTTGGTCCTTCTACAGTAGTCACTAACTCCCACTTGCTGTGGTTGGCTCTCCTGACGTACAGGCCACCGTTCTGCGTTTTCAGCTCGAGGCCGGGTACAGGTGGACCCCACAACGCACCAGGGAGTTTTTTCGACGACCGGTAGTCACCCACGCAGGTCTGTGTGAGCGGCAGCCCATCATTCGGGGCAAATACATGCAAGAGCTGGGTCCCAGTAAGGACTCTCAGATCAGCCGCCTCTCCATTATCGAGCCACTGGTACGGGTCAGGTCCAGAGATAGAGTAGATCAGCCTCAAAGACTGGAACCCGCTCAGCATGGCAGGCTTCGTGAGTGCTCCTTTGGCCAGCCTAAGTCTGCGGTAGCCATATTGGAGCCATTGGGGTATCCGGAATGCATCACGGCGTTTGGCCAATGTTCGCATGGTGACATCATCGGTAACCATGATGGTGGGCTTAGCCTTTTCCAGTACACGTGTTGCATCCAACATGGGGCCGAGCTGGGCAAAGAGCAGTAGTGACTTTGCACTGAGAGCAGTGAGCATAGCCACCAAAGAAGAGGCAGAGAGTGGACCTGGGGCCACAAACACGGTATCATTGCTGGTCCAGCGGTGTTGAGTACCTGCTGCAGTCAACTGAGAAGCAATTGCGACGCCAAGATCAACTTCACTGATCAGATGCGATCCAATTAGCAGTGCTCCACCAACAGGTGCAGCATCACCATCACCAGACACAGATCTACTGGTAGTGCTATCTTGAGTATTGCCTAAGGCAGCATTAACACTGCTGCTGGCAGCGATTGCAGCCTTCAATGCAGGGTGAAGGGCTGCGTTGGCCGAGTCATCTTTACTTGGTCCAACTTCCGATTTCTCTTCAACAACTTCGGGTAAATGGGGGACAATACCCTTCAACATAGCTGCAAAATACGTCACAAGTGCGTCCAGTCCGTTTTCTTCTAAAATTACCGAGGATTCCAGCGTAGTCTGACGCTGGGCCACTAGTTCCTCGAAATTGGTAATATACGTCAGCTGGGGGGCCTGAGAGACAACTGCGATTTTAAACGATTTCACTTCGTCCCAGAGTCTTGCGAACTGGAAGTTTTTGAGTGGTGGCATCGACCCAAGAAGGGCACGACCGTGATCGTTGGCCAACGACCTGAAAACCGCGGATTCACCACGCATTTTCGTGGGGGAAATCGATGCCTGGCTAATTATAAAATCAGGATCTGCATCCCTCGGCGTGAACTCAATGTAGAGCCAGCATACCAGCACAATCACAATGACTAGAAACCACACTAGCATTGAGGAGGTAGAGTTCCCAACCCTGTCGTATCCACCAAAACCACATGCACTTCTCGCATCGGAGAAAGGCTGATAAACCGATTCTGATCATCTGACGTGCATGTGGAGGAGGCTTGTATCCAGCATGCATGACCATTTGCAGGCTGGAGGATTATATCGTATTGCTATACTACAGCACTGTAACAAACTTTCAATGTCCGAATTCCGTATAGTGCTATCTTCCATATTTCTACGTATATACTTTTTACGTGCTAAACGCTATTCCTTCAGATCAAGTACATCCATCTCTCAGCCAGTAGAGCTGGCTGTATCTAATTAAGTGCATATATCTTGAAGTTGCACATGCTGGATATGCTGATGCTAGGTATTAGCTTGCACTAGCTAGTGCCAAGTTCCATCAGTGTTACAGTGGTCACCCGATCGGAACAGCCATTATTCTGATTACACGCAGTGCGCAAATACACGTATTCTCATTGGACACTGGGAGTTAATATTATCATATAGTTGCTACACACTATGGACTGTCTATTAGATTAATCCGTTGAGTAAAACATTCCATCAGTATCGTCTCTCAGATTAACCACTGGCCGTCTTCGTGAAGACACGCTCATTACATCACCCGTAGTTAACTCGGAAAGAATTCCTGAAACCAGCACTTCTGCTGTGAGCGGGTCGGATCCCTGAGGCAGAAGCATATCTGCCCTCGTCTTGGTTCCATCAATGTATTCAGAATATTCGGTTCGGCACTTGTCCAGATATTCCTGTAATACCTCTGAGAGCTGGAGTCTTTTAGTTTGCACAGCATCTCGCAGAATCCAGCGAGAGAGCCGCTCGTCAGCATCGGTGTCAAGGAATAGCTTCAAATTGGCAAGCGAGCACAGCTCTTCATCAAAAAGTGCATAATTACCATAAACAAAACAGACTTGCTTCCTATGGCTCCTGTCGGGAAGGCTATTTCTAAACTTTTGCAGATCATTATGCAGCCTGGCAAAGTCTACCTGCTGGGGTGCGCCACCAGCGCTAGTATAGTCAACAAGGTTCACTGTCTTTATTTCAAGGTCGCACACTCCATCTGCCTCCTTTCTAAGTAAGTCAACTAGTTCTTTTGCCACTGTTCTTTTACCAGATGCATGACCACCAGCTACCAAAACTAAATACATACCTAGCCCAAAGTGCGTGCAATTCGGAATAAATATTTTAACTATCACATCAATGATACTGAAAAAGCATGTTGATTGAATAAATTACCAACACTTTAGCCACACAGTATTTGCCTGTATAGCAATTGCACATGTAGTTATAATTAAGCATATATTAACTAGAAGTTGCCATTAATGTGCCATTAATGCTGCAATTAACGCTGCATGGAAAGAATTACCGTATAAATGCTCTTATAGAGCAAAATAGAGCCTAAATATGAGCATGTGTAGCGTGGAACTATGTTACTTGGTAATGGCTGAAATAGTTAATTTTTCACTCTTTTTGGACCCTACCCATGCTGTCAGACTTGAAGGCAGATGAGCTAGCTGTATCCTCAAAAGTGCCTATTGCACGCACTTTTGAGGAAATGAATCTTAAAGACGATCTGCTAAGAGGTGTATATGGTTACGGATTTGAAGTTCCCTCTGCGATCCAGGCCCGTGCGATCGCGCAGATCATCAGTGGCAGGGACACTATCGCCCAGGCCCAATCCGGAACCGGAAAAACCGCCACTTTTGCTATTGGTATGCTTCAGAGCATTGAACAGCGCTCCCAAGAACTCCAAGCAATTGTGTTAAGTCCTACCCGAGAATTAGCTGTACAGATCCAGCAGGTGATCAAGGCGCTAGGCGACTATATGAAAGTCCAGGTTGCTGCCTGTGTTGGAGGAAGCAAAGTAGCAGAGGACACTAAAAAAATCAATAAGTCTCAGGTTGTCTCGGGTACTCCGGGCCGTGTTAGGGATATGATCCGCCGGCAACTTGCCAACACACGTCATACCAAAATATTAGTGCTGGATGAGGCTGATTCACTGCTAGAGCATGGTCATGCCAAGGATATTGATGAAATATACCGAGTTTTGCCGCCGAGTACTCAGGTTGTAGTTGTTTCAGCCACAATGTCACCGGAAGTAATTACAATGACGAGAAAATTCATGACTGACCCCGTCAAAATCCTTGTGAAGAGAGAAAAGCTTACTCTAAAAGCTCTCAAACAGTTTTACATTGATGTTGAGGAAGAGGGATGGAAATTTGATACCTTATGCGATTTGTACGATACGCTGACCATTACCCAATCGGTAGTTTTTTGTAACACAAGAGCTAAAGTAGACTGGCTCACCTCAAAACTGCGACAAGCGCACTTTTCCGTGTCGAGTATGCATGGTGATATGCCCCAGCGTGACCGCAACAAAGTAATGGAAGAGTTCAGACAGGGCAGTTCTCGAGTCCTTATCAGCACCGATGTGTGGGCCCGGGGAATTGACGTCCAACAGGTTAGTATTGTTATCAACTACGACCTTCCAGCCAATCGTGAGAATTACCTGCACCGTATTGGTAGATCGGCAAGATTTGGACGCAAAGGTGTGGCCGTGAATTTTGTCACCCGCGAGGATGAAGATGAGTTTGAGAAGCTGCAAGAGTTCTACAAGATAAAGATAAAGCCGATGCCAGCAAATGTAAGTAAATATATGTAATGTACGTGATAAGTACACTAAGTAGGCATACCACTAATGGAAACTTATAAAGTGGCAAATTAATATAATAATGGAGCAAGTTCGAGACACGACTATCTTAATGCCAAATTTTCTGTTAAATGCATTGCTACGCCTAATCTAGGTTTTGTCTTATCCATTGGCCCTCAGCCACTCCTGATGGTATGACCTCTCGGTATACACGATATGTGCAGTATATGGGCACATGATACGTTGTGAAGTTAGGTCTAGGCGAGCCCACAGACTCAATAAATTGTAAACTGAACATACACTTCTGGCAGTAATGCCTGCTAACGAAAACTATGTGATAGATCTTACTGGCTCAGAGGACCCACCAATAAACCCATTACGATCTTCACCGCCTCGTCGGCGAAGAAGAATAGAACTGGATGATGATGAAGACGAAATCGAAGTAGTCAGCACGGTTCATTACGGCAATGATAACCGTTGTAATCGCCACCCACAATCACAAGGGGATATTGAAGTGGTTAATGAGAAGGTACTAACGCCTCAGGAGAAACTCAAGCTCATCCAAGAACGCCATTCTAGGGGAGAATTCGTGAATCCCAACCAAAGGAGTCCCCGCAACAACAGCATACTGCATAACAGGTTCCATCCTGCATTTCGGGCATCGGGGTTTTATCGCCCTGCTCCCCCCACATACCTCGGTTTTGATTTCCCCCATCAGCTTAACCTCAATTCCAGCATACATCATCCGCATAATCTCCACCTACAGAACTTTGGGCCCCATATGAGCCATTATGGCTCATTTTCTACCCCATTCACATTTGATACAGAAGTTGAGCAGGCTGTGATAGAGCGGACCCTCCAGGCTAGCCTAGAAAATTATACCAACAGCAAGCCCGTGGATGTAAAATCCATCATAAAACCGCCAGAGCCCGAAGAACCTCGTCCTGGGTTTACTAGGTCGCTAGAAACTGAGGAGGATCTAGTTTGCATCAAGTGCCATAACACTCTGGGTGTGCAGCGGAATGCCAACACTGAGTTTGCCAAGATGCAGAGTCCCAAGGTGTTTGTGAGGGGGTGTGGGCACGTCTACTGTGGTGAATGTACCCATCTGCTCAAGCTTGCGGCACCAAAAGATAGAGCATGCCCTGTTGCCGATTGTAAAAAGGTATATGCGCGCAAAAGGGGTTTATTTCGAGAAGTGTTCCTGTAAAAATCGCCATATTTATATTCATGCATGTAATTTACATGCAGTCGGTGTATATTAATAATTTCCTAGCCCAGGTATTTCACCAAAACAAACAAACTAAACATCCCAAGAAATGGCGGCGCCAGATGCCAATTTCCGCGTCTATGTGCGGTGTAGAGCTTCTCCAGTGAATGAAATCAACGGTGGTTATGAACTGGTTGGCCCCACAGAGATCGTTCGAACCTTGTCACCCCCCAAGCGGTACCAATTCGATGGTGTGTTTCAACCGTCAACCCCACAACAAACCGTGTTCGAGACCTGCGCCTTACCATTGATATCTGAGTTTGTAAATGGCCGCAATGCCACAATTTTTGCATATGGCCAGACTGGGACCGGCAAAACCTACACCATGACTGGGGATATAGCTGGCAGAGGCGATCGCAACAGTGAGCGAGCAGGTATTATCCCACGCGTGCTGGAAACTGTGTTATCCAAACTCGGGTCTAGTGATTGGATTCTGGAAATGAAGTATATTGAAATATATAACGAAGAACTCCGGGATCTGTTCGATACAACTAGCAAGAACCTTAGAATCTACGAGAACCGTAAAATGAGCACCATTGAAGTTTCCGGTGCTACTACTCTAGCAGTGTCTAGTTTGGAAACGGCATTATCATCAATTAAAACGGCTATGCAGCGTCGAAGGACTGCTACCACGCAACTTAATCCAGAGTCCTCCCGTAGCCATTCTATTTTAACGCTCGTACTAGTCACTAAGGAGCCAGTCAGCGGCATGGCTGTGCGGTCAAAGTTGCATTTGGTCGACTTGGCTGGTAGTGAAAACATCGGGAGATCTGGTGCTGTTCGACAACGAGCTCAAGAAGCTGGGCAGATCAACAAAAGTTTATTATCGTTAGGCCGTGTCATTGAGTTGCTTGTTCAGCAACAACAACAGAGCACAAAAAAACCAGGAAGGAAACCGTGTGGAACTTCTGTTGACTCCAAAGCACTTGGTTCTAATCCTAGCATCAATCCTGGAACCAATATTTCTAACACCTACGCTTCTACTCAGATCTACATTCCCTACCGAGAGTCTAAACTGACTTATTTGTTACAAGACTCACTCGGTGGTTCGACCAAAACCAGCATGATTGCAACCATAAATTTGACATCAACTGATCAAGACGAGTCTCGTAGTACTCTAAATTATGCATTGCGGGCTCGCAGTATCAAGAACGAGACTCAAACCGAGGTAGAGTTGACTGACATGAATAGCACACTGCAAAGTTTGGGTAAACGGTTGGAGGAAACGCAGTTAGAATTGCTGGCACAGCGAAGTCGCGATGGTGTGGTCAATGTTTCTAAGTTCACATATGAACAAATGAAGGCAAGCCAACGAAAATGTACGGAATTGGTGGCCCAACGAGAAGCGGCAGCACATCACCATACCGTGGAAGTGAACGAACTTAAGCGGAACCAGCAAGCGATTTGGCAAGAAAACTCGGCGTTGAAAATGCAGGTAGAGGAATTGAAGCAAAAATACAAACAGTTCATGGATTCTGCTCACCGTAATGTTCAAATCCGAATCTCAGCTTCAGAAACTCAAGCTATGTTTAGCAGTTACATTTCCTCTGTGAGAGGCTTCACTGATGAACTTAATGGCGCTGTTGCTAAGCTCCCATCTGAGTTACAAATGATTTCCCAGCGAATGCAGAGGATGTTAGAAGCCAGTGCAAGTAAACCTGTAGCAATGCTACAAACTGAATGCAATATGATAGCAGGTAATGCTTTTAACTCTGGCCAGAATTCCTGTGGATATGATGCTATTCTAGATTGTGTCAGCCGTGAAATGCAAGCTTTCGCAGAACACATGAAACTCAAAGTAACGGAAGGTTTACACAAGATGACCACAGGACTAGAATCAGCCATGCAACTGTGTGAGAAGCTTGAGCACCAGCTACATGGGATGCATGCCGATCTAGTTGTGCGACAGCAATTTGAATCCAAGAAAATAGACTGGCTGCGTTCTTTGCATGCGCAAGAATTAATACATATGGAGGAAGCAGAAAAAATGTCGAAGAAACGACAACACATCATAAGCCAGCTTCTTGATGCTCAACAGCAGAGCTCGCTAGAAAAGCTGTCTAATGTGACATTTAATGCAGCAAGCTTGGCTAGTGAAATGCAGACTTTAATCTCTCAACAGAATATCTACCAAAATGAAGACTTGGATCAAAATCAAGCCCTTGAATCGTGTGGTGATGATCAAGTAGTCCCCAAATCTCGTTTACTTTCCGAAGCATTGTATGGTATGTATGTCAATGCAATGGATTCAGTCAAAGCCAACACTACTTCAGGGATTAATGATTTGCTGGATACTTTTAACGAAGAAAGGCTAGTCCCGGAGCAAAAGCTATTCACAGATGTTTCAAACCAGTTAGACTATGCTGTCCAATTAATAGAAACCCAATCACAAAAGCATACGGCCACCTCGCAACAATTAGATGCATCTGGAAAAGCACTCATCAACAACTTTGTGCGGCAAATGAACCCCACTACCACCACAATCTCATCGCCCATACAAAAGAGCCCCATACAAAAAAGCCCTCGTCAATCGCAAACTAATCGCAGCCCTCAGCATAGAAGTCCCCTGAGACTTGCCAACACGAACCTACCCAGTCCAAATAAGCCCATACTAGATGTTAATGGGATGCCTAAATTAAGATTCCCTATTACAGCGAAACGTGCCAGAGTTGCTCTAGAGCCCGATCCGCAGATACCTAATATACAATGGAAACGGACACGGTCGGGCAATTGAAATTATTCACTATTTATTGCTATTTATTGCTATTTATTATTTTCTCACTTTAGTATATCCTACGACTGAATTACTGTAGCGCTCAGAATATCAAACATACCACCTATACTGGTGTACTACGGATTCGGAACTGTTATATTACTAGTAGCTATTTCACAAATGGTACATTCTTTTACACTAATGGGGCATTATTTAGATGATATAGGCAACCAATAACGCAATCTGCGGAAAACTTGTATTACGAACCTTATGCGTTTTTGGGGAAAATACTTGTCTTGTATTACACATATAATGAGTTGCACTGATATAGTGTGTGCTGCTAACTTATGCTACGTTTATGACATGGAATTAACGAAAATTCTGCCATACAATATATAATACCATATACAATCGATACATCTACAATATCAGCACATATATACGAGAACCCGTAAAATTGGTTTATATTTCCTAACATTTCACAGATCATTCAATAATATATATACTATATCAATTACTATAATGATCGAACGCATCAAATTATAGTCTCACCTACTAGGCGCCATCAATATACGGCACTTTATTGCACTTAACTTACTTACAGAATTGCTAGACAGTATTCAACGATTGTTTCATTAGATCACGAAATATTTACTTTCCGCACGCTAGAATATCTATTAAAGTCATGAAGTTATGTGAACTATACCAAAATCTGCATATGCGAATTGTTATTCTGTTGGTGTTAGCTATCAGAACTATTTTCAAATTATCCGCAAAATTTGTCTCGGAACAGGTCTGTGAATTGAAATATTTCATCACATTGCAACTTACCTTTCGCTATGACCGATACTCACGCATATGTGAATCGGAGTGAAAATATTCAGTTTATCGTTGGGAAGAGTAGTGAAAAAAAAATGCGTGGGTGCAATAACGTGGTACGTATAAGGGTTTCCCTAACGTCTGTGACGTAACTCCGAAGTTGGACCTGAGTCAGGACCCTACCAAGTCAGGTCCCGCGGAGCTAGGGAACCCCAATATGCAAAGCAAATTGCTACTGGGGAAAGAAGGGTTGGTGGCTTAAACTGATCTAATTCATTAATTACCTATCAGTGTAAGTAGATAGTGTATGTAAATCTTTACGACATTTAATTTAATTATGGCGCCATTCGGCGGGTGTCGTACTTACTTACTTGCAGATAAGAAAGCCACTGATCAAATGTGCCCTGCTGTATAGATTTGCATAACCCTACACCAGGCCACCTTAACGCCTATCATAATTCGAAAAACAAGTAATGAAAAGGTTTGAATTAGCAGCAAGCTCAGCATTCTCATATTCATAGTAGGTAGGCGTATTTGTTTATATTGGATGTGCCATATCGATGGATAATCAGTTCGACCGTATTCCTATTTGCTAAGAGGCTTAACTTTTCTATATTCATAACGCAAATCCACGTGATATAGACACTGTGAAATTGCGTGCTCACTGCAATGGCAAAGTGAAATCTGCAAGGATATATCTATTCATTCAAGCTGCTCTTTTAGTCAATCACCTAAGTTGGAGATGTCGTCAATAGAGCCTGCTAAGGAAGTAGACTTGAGTGGACAGAATGCCAACAGAACACCTACCATTGGATATGATCCCAGTCCGACGTATGAAGGTACGAGCGGAATCCAATGGACATACGCACAATCCACCCCGAGCATCATGGATCCAGTGCGATGGTATACATCTAACTTCAAACAAAGGGTAATAAATTATTTTATCTCGATGTTCCCTATTGCGACATGGATCCATCGTTACAACTTTAAGTGGTTATATGGTGATCTGATCGCTGGTTTGACAGTGGGCATTGTGGTGGTTCCCCAGGGTATGTCCTACGCTAAGGTTGCAGGTCTTCCGGTTCAGTATGGTCTATACTCGAGTTTTATGGGAGTTATGTTGTACTGCTTTTTTGCTACCTCCAAGGATGTTAGCATCGGTCCGGTGGCAGTTATGTCGGCTGAAACTTACAAGGTTACGCATCGTGTCTTGAAAAATGTGCCTGGTCTGACTGAAAAGGACCTTCCTGCCATTGCTGGTGTGTTATCGCTACTTTGTGGTGCTGTCACTCTAGGAATGGGCGTTCTCCGCTTGGGCTTCCTGCTGGAGTACATTCCTATGCCAGCAGTCATGGGCTTCATGACAGGTTCTGCTTTTACTATTGCAGTAGGTCAGGTTCCGTCCCTTATGGGAATTGACAAGCTATTGGACACTCGTGCTGCCTCATACGAAGTCGTTATTAACACCTTAAAGCAGCTGCATAAATCCAACGTGAATGCTGCGTTTGGACTGGTGAGTTTGTTTGTTTTGTATCTGCTGAAATACCTTTGTGGTTATTTGGAGAAGAAAGACAAGCGTCGGAAGTGGCTGTGGTTTTATCTAAATACTATGCGTTCTGCGCTGGTGGTCATTTTCAGCACTCTTATTTCATGGGGCTGCTACCGTATCTATGGTAAAACCAAAATTTCCATGATCGGTACTGTTCCTCGAGGACTCACCGATGTTGGAATTCACACGGTTGACCGTAGAGTTGCCAGTAGTTTGGCTCCAGAACTGCCAATTTCTGTTGTCATTCTAGTTTTAGAGCATATTGCTATTTCTAAATCATTTGGGCGCATCAACGAATACCGTGTTAATCCCGACCAGGAACTTATTGCTATTGGCGTGGCAAACATGATCGGCCATTTCTTCCAAGCCTATCCCAACACCGGTTCGTTTAGTAGAACAGCTTTGAAGAGCAAGTGTGGTGTAAGGACCCCGCTGGCGGGAATCTTTACGGGTGTGTGTGTTTTGGTAGCTATTTATGCACTCACAGATGCATTTTACTTCATTTCTAAGGCAGCACTTGCAGCTATTATTATCCACGCTGTGGGTGATCTGATTGCCAGCTTCCAAACCACATATAAGTTTTTCAAGGTTTCCCCAGTTGAGTTCCTTATTTTCATCATCGATGTGTTTTTGTGTGTTTTCACCACTCTTGAGATTGGTCTTTATTTCAGTTTTGGTGCCTCCATGGTGTTCTTGTTGCTAAGGCAAACTTTCCCCATGGGCGAGTTCCTTGGGAAAGTAAAGTATATCTCGCCTGTTGCTAATCCACCAGTTGTGGATGAGCCTGAGACTGATATGCCTAAATTTGCGGCTGCTTCGATTGCGGCAGTTAAGAAGTACAGCAACAAACTCAACAATAAGTTGGGTCGCGGCAAAAAGGAGGAGCAGAACGTATATGATGCGGAGCAGATAGAGAATGAATTTAACTCTAGCTTCAGCGATAAGAAGTTTGAGCCGCATATCCACAGTTTGCGAACTAGCAGTTCACATACTAACTCCACAAATGACAATGCGAGGAATGAGGACTTTAGGTCAGGTGAGGTTTTCGAGCATTTAGATGATACTATCATGCCTAGCGGTCCAGGTGAACCTGCAGATGACCGTTATACCAGGCCGGTAGTAACTAATCCCGGACAGGTGACTACGAAGTGGTGGCCGTTGTCCAACCGTAACATCAATCCGGAAATTGAAGTTATACCCCCTCCGCCGGGCATTTTTGTATATAGGTTCCGCGAATCGCTTACTTACCAGAATGCTTCTTGGCAGAGCGATTTATTAGTGGAGTACATGCGCAAGCATACGAGGCGCAATCTGGACATCTCTCATTATCAGAACATGAGGTTGGGAGATAGGCCATGGAATGAGCCAGGTCCGCGAAAGTATAAGCCTCCAACTGAAGAGGATACAAGACCAGTGTTGAGAGCAATTGTGTTTGACATGTCCTCCAGTCCTAATGTTGATATGACCGGTGCCCAGGTTCTATGGGACACTCATCAGGAACTCACGAAGTACGCTTGTGTACCTGTCGAGTTCCATTTTGCAGGAATAATGTCCCCATGGGCCCGTCGAACTTTGCTAGAAAGTGGTTTCGGTAAGGTAAGCTCAGGTCACACGCCACAGACTGAGCGGCCGGTAGAACTGGCACATACAAGGAATGGCGATTTAGAATCAACCACAGCTGTTTCTTCTTATGCACCAGTTATGGACACTAACACGTGCTTCTTCCACTTTGATATCCCTGAGTTAGAGTTGAGGGAATAACTTATTTAACGTATTTAATGATGCTCTATGTGATATTTACATATTTTATGATGATTTTTTATTTCTTTATATTATGAAGTTAAAAGAATAATCATTACACAGATGGGTCATTACTCAGGTCTTCCAAACTATATAACTCCGGTAACCAACATAGCCTCCACCTTCATGCTTGTATTATGATATATGTTAATCATCACAGTTGTTAAGTATTGAGGGTACGGTTAGTTATGCATAAACCGTACCCATATTTCAGACGCATATATTGCAGGCTTAATATCCATCAAAATAATAGAAATATATTACACCAAAAACTTATTTCTCTGAATACGTGTGATGTATTTCGTATCAATGCTCCTATGTGAAGATCGAAAGGCTAGAGTTGAGGTTATAGAGCTCTGCTAGAATCTATTCAACGTCGACATATCCAATCAAGCAGCGCAAACTGTAGGTTTGCGAAATATATATAATGATAATCAGGCTATTTGTACTTATGATTATGGATGTGAGATATAATTTCAAGGCGGTACTGACTTTTCCTGGACAGGATGGAAGCACCACCCATTTCATCCCGACACTACGAAGGTGGACATTACTGAATTCTTTGATCTGCTACTAAATACGGCATTTTTTTTTATCTAGTTTCGAGCAGTTATGCTTTGGGAGGAGTTTAATCAGATGGATTTACGGGTCTGGCGATTAATAGTAATCATAATTCTCATTTTGGTGGGGCTGCGGCTACCTGCTTTGACCATTCTGGATAAAATCATACCAGAAATTGATGGGTGGAGAGAAATGCTAATCGCCGATCACTTCGGGCCCATTGGATTGGTAGCTATCCATATGAGTTTAGAGGCGAGGGAGCTGTTAGAGGTTATTGAGACTTCCGCATACTTAAAGAAAAAATTGTGGCCAATCGTATCTTTTGTGGTACTTTGTTCAATCATTGTACAAGGTGTGTCGTTAGTTTGTATGAAAATTGTGACTGTCGCGCATAAAAAAGTAACGAAATAGTTACTAGTCTGTATTGTGGTGGCTGATCACTTTCGCACTCTCATTTTCACTCAATAGATTGGCGATTTTTTGCATCAACTATGTTATGATATTACCAATATATTAGTGGCTTTTGAAGGTTTAAAAATGTAATAATAAACTGAAGATAATTATGGAATGGGTCAACTTTTCAAACTCATCATTTTCATTTCAGCATGTGTACGTTTTCTACTACGCCACCTCGACATATTTTCCTCAACATTTCTACCCCAGATTTCTACTACTCCATTCAATTTTGACTTTTCATCTCGACATATTTGTCTCGACACTTCCAACTTGACTTCATTACAACCTGGGC